>CM074720.1:321355499-321357999 GCA_037306005.1 Rhinophrynus dorsalis | reverse complement strand
TTTTTTTGTGGGGTATATTGACGCTGTGAGCATGTCTACTTCACTGGAGCTAGGGGCTAGACCCAAGACTAAGGAGGCTGGGGGGTCTTCTACCCCCATGGCGTTTTGCTCCTCTTGCCACATTGGGCTGGATTGCGATAATGTGGGGGATCTATGCCCTAATTGTACTGATAAAGATAGCAACCCTGGGCTTCCCAGCCACGCTATTGAGCCATCTTGGGTGAGGGAGTTTAAAGCTGCCACTAGGGATCTCAGATCCACGCTTCAACTCTTTCCCTCTCAGGTACAGGGGGCTCTCCAGGTCTGGCAGACCCCCTCTACTATCAGGACCTCCCTGCCTAAGCCACAGGGAGCTCCTGATATCACTGATTCTTCTGAAGAAGAACTTTTACAGGATTCTGATGCTGAGGAACGTACTGTTATTGAATCTAACAGGTCCATTGGGGACCCCTATGAGTGTGACCCTGAAGTTTCGGCTGAGGGTCTGATCAGAGCGGTTCTGAATACGCTCAACCTTCCTCTGACTCAGGAATCCACTTATGATCCTACTGATGTTTTTCAGAAAAAGCCATCTAAACCTGTTGTTTGTTTTCCAACTAACCCTACTCTTGCCCGTCTGGTTTCTGAGGCATGGAAGTATCCTGATAGATCTTCCTCTGTCTCCAAAAAGTTTGCCAAACTTTACCCTTTTCCCGAAGCGGAGCTGGCAAAATGGGTTCATCCTCCCAAGGTGGATGCTCCTGTGTCTAGGCTATCCAAATCTACTGCTTTGGCTGTCTCAGATGCCTCTGCCTTGCAGGACTGGACGGATAAGAAATTAGAGCTCTCTCTTAAATCTATTTTTGCCTCTATTGGCACTGCCATGCGCCCCACCTTTGCTGTGGCATGGGTTAATAGGGCTATTGCAGCCTGGACTGAACGACTGACTGAAGCGGTTCGCCAGGATGCGCCTGTATCTGAACAGTTGCAGCTTCTTGCTAATATCACTGAAGCTCAGAACTATGTTGCTGATGCTGCTTTTGATGCTGTGCGCATGATGGCGAGGGCCTCCACTTCTTCTGTGGTGGCTAGACGCGCTCTTTGGCTGAAAATTTGGTCTGCTGATACAGCCTCCAAGAAAGCCTTGCTTTCCTTGCCCTTTCAGGGGAATTTGCTCTTTGGCTCTGAGCTCAAAGAAATGATCAGTGAGGCTACTGGCGGTAAAAGTACTCTTCTACCCTCAGTCTTTAAGAAAAAGTTTCCAGCCAAACGCAATCGGTCCTTTCGTTCCTTTCAGACTGAGACACGCTCCTCGGCCCAAACGGGTCCTCCCACTACGCGCTCCTCCTCCAAGCCCAAACAGTCCTGGAGGCCCAAAGTTGCCTCCAAGGCCAAGACCTCCAAGACTGCTTCGGCATGACTCGCCGAACCCGGGTCCGCATCCGGCTGTAGGCGGTCGTCTCCGCATCTTTCGCCGGACTTGGGAGGAGTCAGTGGCGGACCCATGGGTTCTTCAGGTGGTGTCAGAGGGATACAGGATCCCTTTCTCTTCCCTTCCTCCTTTTCGGTTCCATTTTACTCGTCCTTCTCAGGAACCCTCAAAAAGGCGTCTGTTCGACGACGCTATTCAGGATCTCTTGGACAAAGAGGTCCTGGAGGCGGTTCCGCAGGGGGACACAGGTTCAGGATTTTATTCCAACCTGTTTGTGGTAGCCAAAAAGGACGGAGGAGCCCGTCCCATCTTGGATCTCAAAGATCTCAATGCCTATGTGGTGACTTCCCACTTCCGCCAGGAGTCCCTGCGCTCTGTGATTGCAGCAATGTCTCCAGGGGAGTTTCTTGCCTCCCTGGACCTTCAGGATGCTTATCTTCACATCCCTATTCATCCAGAGAGCAGGAAGTATCTCAGGATTGCCTGCCACAGGGGACACTTTCAATTTACAGCGCTCCCCTTTGGACTGACTACAGCTCCTCAAGTCTTCCAGCGGGTGCTGGGCTCCTTGATAGCGGTGCTCCATCAGGATGGGATCAGAGTGACACCCTACATGGACGATCTCCTACTGAAGGCCTCCTCAGCGGAGCTTCTCCACCAGCAGTTGCAGAGGTGCATGCACACCCTGAACCGTCACGGATGGATCCTGAATCTGGACAAGTCGGACTTGATTCCTTCTCAGAGGCTTCTGTTCCTGGGTCTCCTGTTCGACACTCGCCAATGCATGGTGTTTCTTCCAGAGGACGTGGCTCACCAGATAGCCGTCAGAGTGGCTGGGATTCTGGACATGGACGAAATTCCAGTTCCGAAGTTGTCGTCCTTAGTGGGGAAGTTCATTTCCACGATCGAAGCAGTACCATTTGCCATGGCCCACTCCAGGGATCTTCAGAGATTTGTGATCCAGACGTGCAGGAATCATCCAGATCATCAACATCTGTCTGTTTCTCTTCCTCCTCATGTCGAGTCGAGTCTGCACTGGTGGTTAGATCTCTCTCATCTCTTGAAAGGGAAATCCTTTCTAGTTCCTCA
>CM074720.1:320977999-321342999 GCA_037306005.1 Rhinophrynus dorsalis | reverse complement strand
ACATATTTTGCATCGATCACTTTTTTTGGAGCTCTTGTGAGCAAATTGGGCAAAAGTCCATGTAAAACTGCCTGCATATCCATAGTAAAGTAGGTTTATCATATTATGGATATTATCAATAAACAATTTTTTTTTTTTTTTTTTTTTTTTTTACAAATGCTATTTCGGCATACATGAGAGTTAAATGGATATAACCACTTTTTCTCTGTCGTCCAATACAGGTTACTGGTAACTCTAGGTAGGCGATCCGCAGGAACAATTCTAGAATTGTATGCAAGGGGTGGAGCCTACCTTCCCTCCTTGGCTGCAGCTAGCCAACCAGCTCCAGAAAGATTTGTTCTTTGGTGAAGATAACACAGGCAAGAGAACAGTTCTGCTATCGCTTTAGAAGTTTTTTATTTTTCTGTTAGAAATGGAATACCACCATTAAGCGGATTACCATAACTGACAATGCCCTTAGATGTGGCTAGCTCAGTGACCAGGTGCTTTTTGTGTAGACCTTACGCCCTGGGGAGAAAATCTTGGCTACAAGTTCTTTCCTGAGGAGTCACCCATCGAGGCTTCCTCTTTAAACATGGTAATCTGAAGACAGAAGATCTGCAGGAAAGGTGAGCAACCCTTTGAGTGTAACAGGTCCACATATCCCACAGTGCCCCTCCGCACAGGGGTTTTTCATTTGGAGTTCCTATTGCACACTCCAGCACTCACTAGGTCTATCTGTATGTCTTTTGGGTGTTTGGAGCAGGTTTATGTGGTATGTAACCCTTTATCTGCTGGTTTGGCATTCATTTAGGGGGTTTTCTGACACTTTTCCGACTGGTTCAGTGTTTTTTTGGGTATCATAACATGTTTTAGTGATGTTTCATGTCTTTTACTATTACACCTTCAATTTTGTAAAATTGCGTTAAAGGTGCACTTTACCGCATAGGCGCCATTGCTCCACTCAATCCTATGGGACTGTACAGTTTGGGACATATCTCTGCAACCGTTTAACCTAGCGACTTCAGAGATGGCTCATTTTACTTGTCTGCCCTTGCTCTATCATCTGGTTCATGTTTCTTGTGTGTTGGGGGCACAGAGGGCTTCGGGCACTGTTTGGGGTACTTTTCTGGGAAAACTACATTTCCTATGAGTGCTTGCTTCGCGCGCTTGTTTCTGATTGGTACCCACCGCGGCAGCCATTTTATGATCTTTCCAGAGCGAGTATCCTACGCAGGGCTTCGACTCTCCTTTGCTGATTAACCCTTCGCCTGCCAGATAAGTCTATTTTAGCGGTTTTCTGGGGTGAAACTTTAATCCTAAACACTATAATTGGGTGATTTCTTACAATAAGGTTAGTGACACTGTGAGAATGTCTGTACCATTGGAGCGTGGGGCCAGACCTAAGACTAAGGATGCTGGGGTCTATGTATCCCCTATTGCGCATTGCTCTTCCTGTCATTCAGGGTTACCTAGAGAATTCTCAGGTCATTTATGCCCAGCATGTTCTGATGTCCCTGAGAGTCTTCCAGGGACCTCCAGCCATGCTTTAGAGCCAGTTTGGGTGCAAGAGTTCAAGGCTGCTACTAGGGACCTCAGGTCCACTTTGCAACTCTTTCCATCTCAGTTACAAGAGGTCTTTCATTCTCGGCTGACCCCCTCCTCCTTCAAGTCTTCCCTGCCCAAACCTCAGGGAGTACCTGACATGTCAGATTCCTCTGAAGAGGAACTCCTGGTGAATTCAGATGTTGAGGAATGTTCTGCTGTGGGCTCCTTTCAGGTTTTTGGGGATCCTTTTGAGGCTCATCCTGAGTCCTCCGCTGAGGGCCTGATCAGGGCTGTCTTGAATACTCAACATTCTCTTAGTTCAGGAGGTTCCTTCTGATCCGTCTGATGTGTTTCAGGAGCCTAAAAAGCCCCTTACTTGCTTTCCACCTAACTTCACTCTTGACCGCCTTGTGTCTGAAGAGTGGAAGTCTCCGGACAGAAAGCCTTCTGTCTCCAAGAAATTTGCTAAGCTTTATCCCTTTTCTGAGGCAGTGCTTGCTCAGTGGGTTCATTCTCCCAAAGTGGATGCTCCTATCTCCAGGCTATCCAAGTCTACTGCTTTGCCAGTGTCTGATGCGTCTGCTGTAAAGGAGTGGACTGACAAGAAACTTGGTCTCCCTCAAGTCCGTTTTTGCCACTGCTGATTCTGCCATGCGTCCAGCATTTGCAGCAGCATGGTTGAACCGGGCCATTGTGGTCTGGACTGAACAGCTCACTCTTGCTGTCCGTCAGGATGCTCCTACTTCGGATAAGTTGCACCTCCTTGCCAACATTTGAGGCACAGCACTATGTTTCTGCTACCCTATTTGATGCCATCCCTTTGGTGGCTAGGGTTTCCACCATGTCTGTGGTTGCCAGACGGGCTCTTTGGCTTAAGATCTGGTTTGCTGATACTGCTTCTAAGAAAGCATTGCTCTCCTTCCCTTTTCAAGGCACTTCGTTTGGGCCAGATCTCAAGGATCTGAACAGTGAGGCTACTGGGGATAACAGTACACTTCTACCCTTAGTTCCTAGGAAAAAAACACTGCTTAAGCGTAACCGGCATTTTTGTTCCTTTCAGAATGGCACACATCCAGTGAACCAGACGGTTCCCTCAGCTCGGCGTATCTCCTCCAAGCCCAAACAGCAATGGAAGCACAAGGTCTCTTCCAAGCCTTGTTCGGCATGACTCACCGAACCCGGGTCCACACTCTGCTGTGGGTGGCTGTCTGTGTCACTATCACAGTATTTGGGAGGATTCAGTGTCGGACCCATGGGTTTTGCAGCTGTTCAGGCTCTTCTGGACAAGGACGTTCTAGAGCCGGTTCCAGTTCAGGACAGAGGTATGGGTTTTTACTCAAACCTCTTTGTGGTCTCCAAGGAGGATGGCTGTTGTCGTCCCATTTTGGACTTGAAGGTTCTCAATTCCTTTGTGACCCGGGCTCATTATCACCAGGAGTCTCTACGGACGGTGATTGCTGCCATTTCCCCAGAGAAATTCTTTGCTTCTCTGGATCTTCAGGACGCGTACTTACACATTGCCATTCATCCAGTGAGCCGGCAGTACCTCTGGTTTGCCTGCAACAGGAGACCTTTTCAGTTCTCCGCTCTTCCATTTGGTCGACGACAGCTCCTCAGCTCCTGGGAGCCTTAGTGTCCGACCTCCACAGAGACAGCATCAGAGTTACTCCATACATGGACAACCTGCTTCTAAAAAGCCTCTTCTGCGGAACTTCTTCATCAGCAGGTTCAGCAATGCATTCATGCTCTCCCCCATCACAGGTGGATCATCAACTTGGACAAATCTGACCTTTTCCCATCCCAGCTTCTAGTTTTCCTGGGCCTCCTCTTCGATACCCAGAAGAACATGGTGTGTCTCATGGACGAGGTGGCTCAAAAGATCGCCCACAGGGTTTCTGCGATACTGGCTCAGGATCCAGTTCCAGCCAAGAAGCTGTCATCTCTCATGGGGAAATTAATTTCCACCATAGCGGTGGTACCGTTCATCATGGCACACACCAGGGAGCTCCACGGTTTGTGATGCAGGGGTCGGCAGGACCTTCTGAAGACGTCTGTGTCACTTCCTCTTCACGTGGAACAGAGTTTGTTGTGGTGGCTCGACCTCTCCAATCTGCTGATGGGCAAGTCCTTCCTAGTTTCCTTCTTGACCATGGTGACGACGGATGCCAGCCTCCCTGGATGGGGAACGGTCCTGGATCGCCTGAGTGCACATGGTTGGTGGTCTCCGGAAAAATCTCTCCTTCCCATCAACGTGTTGGCTCTTCGGGCGATATTCCATGCCCTTCATAATTGGACATCTCAGCTGGAAGACTGTCCAGTCAGGGTAGAGTCTGACAACACAGTCGTGGCTTACATCAACAAGCAGGGCGGAACAAGAAGTCTCACCGCTTGGTTAGAGGTCAAGGCTATTTTGTCCTGGGCAGAAGATTGCGTTACTGCCATATCCGCAGTGCACATTCTTGGCTTAGACAATGTCGTGTCGGACTTCCTCAGTTGACACACAGTGGACAGCAGAAAGTGGGAGATTCACACAGAGGTGTTCACCCTCATTGTTCAGAAAGAGGGTCTTCCTTACATCGATCTGATGGCGACAAGACACAACAGGAAGTTTCCTAGGTTCTGCTCTCGATGGAGGGACCCTCTAGCTCTGGCGGTGGATGCAATGTCCATTCATTGGTTATTCCCTTCCCATGTTGCACAGGGTGTTATGGAAATTACGACTGGAGCGTTGTCCAGTCATTCTGATTGCTTCATACTGGCCTCACCAGGCTTGGTTTCCGGAGCTTCTGGATCTGTCAGTGGCGGAGGCATTCCAGCTCCCTTGCCGTCCGGATCTTCTTCTACAGGGTTACCTGTGGAAGAAGGATGTTCTTCGTCTAGCATTGACGGCCTGGAAATTGAATCCTCAATATTGAGGAAGAAAGGGTTTTCTTCTGGTGTGGTGGCTACTATGCTTAGTGCCCGCAAACCTGTTTCTTACAAGATCTACCATCGTGCCTGGTTGACCTTCCTATCTGACAAGGACCTGCCTCAGGAATTTGATCAGCCTACGGTCCTGGCCTTTATGCAGGACGGTGTGGATAAGGGCTTCAGTTTGAGTTCCCTTAAAGTTCAGACGTCTGCTCTCTGTTTTCTTTCAGAAGCGATTGCCATCCTTCCTGATGCCAAGGATTTCTTCCAGGGCGTTGCTGATACTCATCCTGCTTCTCCATGGGATCTTAACTTGGTTTTGGGCGTTCTTCAGCGCCCTCCATTTGAGTCTTTGGCTACTATTAATCTATGCCTGTTGACGTGGAAAATGTCCTTTCTCCTGGTGATTGTGTCTGTCTATCGTGTTGCGGAGTTACATGCTCTGTCCTGTAAACCACCCTATTTGGTGTTTCACAAGGACAAGGCGGTGCTTCGCACCTCTTAGGAGTTTCTCCTGAAGGTGGTTTCGGAGTTCCACGTCAATCAGGAGATTGTGGTACCCTCTTTCTGCCCTGACCCCACCTCTGACAAGGAGAGAGATCCCCACTTTTTAGACATGGTGCGTGGTCTCAAGTTTTATGTACGTTGCACTGAGTCAATCAGACGCAGTGTTTGTCATTCCTGAGGGTCCTAGGGCAGGAAGACCTGCATCCAAGGTGACTATTGCTTCTTGGATCAAGTCGACTATTCGTAAGGCTTATGAGCTGAGGAAGAAGCCTGTCCCTTTCAGGGTCACGGCTCATTCTACTCGATCTATTGGGGCCTCTTGGGCTTACAAGAATCAGACCTCTGATGATCAGTTGTGCAAAGCTGTCACTTTGTCGTCTGTGCATACCTTTTCGAAGCATTACCGTGTTGTACTGGCATCAGCTGATGCCAGGTTTGGGAGGAAAATCCTGGAGGCAGTCTTGCCTGTCTAGTATTTTCTTCAGTTCTTGGTGCTTCATTCACTTTTGAGCCCCGTGGGGTGTTACCCCTGTTCAATGTCCGGTGACACTTCATTTTTTGGGCTATCTCTGATCTGATGGTTCATATCTGCTCTGTGACTTTGGGTGCCTTGCGCCTGGTCCTTGCCTTACTTCCCACCTCTGGGAAACTCAATGGTTGGACATCTCAGAGTTGCCAGTAACCTGTATTGGACGACAGAGAAAAGATGATTTTAGTCTTACCTGTTTAAATCCTTTTCTCTTAGTCCATACAGGTATCTGGTCTCCCACCCTGTCAAGGGACCATGCTTGGCTCTCCTGTGGCAGACTGTGGGGGTCATGCTCATAGGAGTCGTCTTTCCCTTCACTATCTAGTCAATAGTTAGTGTCTCAAATCTTACTGGAGCTCGTTGACTAGCTGCAGCCAAGGAGGGAAGGTAGGCTCCACCCCCTGCATACAATTCTAGAATTGTTCCTGCCTATTTAGAGGGGCGGATCGCCTACCTAGAGTTACCAGTATCCTGTATAGACTAAGAAAAAAGGATTTAACAGGTAAGACTAAAATCCTCTTATTTTTAGTACAGTCAGCATGTAAAACATAAGAGGAGAACAACATAATATCTAAGTGTAGCAAGTTTAATAAAAGAACAAGTAAAAACGGTAATCAGTATGCACCCACATGGTGCCCATCTTGGGCTTTCAGCATGTAAATGGTCTCTGCCCCTATAGCCAGAGTGCTGTGTCCGTTCTCTCCGGCTGCCACGTTGTCCACTGTAAAGTACGTTTCCTGGGTACTGATATCCGAGACTCCTTCACATAGAAGGTATGGAATTCTTCAGAGTATAGTCTCCCTACTTGCACTCTCATAGAGTTGGGTCCCTCCCACGCCCCCTGTGAGAACCCACCTACAGCTCCTGGTCATGCTTCCATCACTTTGCCGACAGCGTCTGCCTACACACGTTCACACTGGTGCCGGTCTCCTTCACGAACTTGGCAACATCTTTGGAGAATTCCATAGGAGTTGCTGGTATCGGTACCCAGGAAAAGTCTAATACATCAGGACGAAGTGTTTTGCCATGGACACCAGTGGCAGCAGGAGAGAATGGACACCGCACTCTGGCTATAGAGGCATGGACCTTTTACACGCTTAAAGATCAAAATAGGCACCATGTGAGTGCATATTAATTACTGTTTTGCTAGTTATTTTAATAGGCTTGCTACACTTAGATATTATTTATTGTTCTTTTAGGTTTTGCGCTCCAACCGTACTAGAAATATGCGATTATACTTGAGGACAAGGTAGCAGCACTGCAATAGTGAAGAACAATCATCCATTCACCTCATCTCTTCATCATCATTCATCTTCATTTCATATCTTTTCCCATCAGTTATAATTATTTCATCTACTCATTTTCATCCTTAAACTGTACGGTACTGTGTTTTCTTTTATTCATCAATTTTTATGTGGACAACTTTATCCCTCCAAAACAGTGTGCTCTAATATCTGGAGGGTTACAGACATTGGACTCCTGAAATGCCAAACTTTTTGTTGATGGTCTTCTTTTCAGTACACTTTTTATTTTTAGATGAGAATGTCACGTTAAAGTGATAATAATGTTTCGCAAAAACAGCAGCTCCAATTAATCTTCATAGTATTTGAGTCATATAGAGTGTTATTTCATTACTGTGAGCATTGTAGTTCAAGAGTAATTGAATGATAAAGTATCCCCCTCCCACCCCTTTTACCTAGTGTAAGCCCCCACTCCTCATGTGGAATCCAGTCCATAGACCAGACAGCTCACATCAAGGGCCAAAATTCATACTGTGAGAACAATGAAAACCCTGCCCCCCTTGACAGGTTTTTCAGCTTTTTCCCTTATCTTAATTGAAGATTGTCCCCCTCTGCAATCTACCTGGACACTCCCTGCTGCTGTAAGTTGAGCAGTGTTACATCAGTAGAAGGGGCAGGAGGGGGAAACTTTATCATTCAATTACTCTTGAACTACAACTCTGGCAGAATAGAAATAACACTCTCCAAGGCCCAAATACTATGAAGATTAATTAGAGCTGCTTTTATTACGAAACATTACTATCCCTTTAATCCATAGAGAACCTCTGGGGTACTTAACACATTACATAGCAATCCATTGAACACCAGTATGGTCCTCAAGGGGTTGAAGTCTGCATATTAAATATCAGTATACTGCACTTCTTGAATTCTCCATTTCAATATGCAGCTTGTCATTTTAACATTGTTGCTTGTCAGATTCTGCCACCTAATCCTCTCTTGGTTTGCTTTGTTCAGACCATTTAGTTCCATGCGTGTTCCTGTCCTACCTTCCTTGTCTAAGCCTAAATGTATGGGAGATGATGAAATGCCTAGTTCTGAAGACATCAAGGTTAGAAGTACAATTCATTATGTGCACTCTTGCAAGGCTGTTGCATTGATAGATGATGGTTTTTCTTTTTTATGAGTTAAAATACCATACAGTGTATAGAACTGCAATTGCGATAAGTACTAATATGGCCTTGTTTATAAGAAGTTTCAATCTAGAGTATTGTATGTAGGCCATTGTGCATTGTTAATGATTTTCAACTTCGGTCTCTAAACATCAGACCATGCATTGAAGATATCTGTGCTCAGTCAGCATTAGTCAGTCGCGAGCTCAGTTTCCTGTGCTGTGGCAGAATGGTCCAAAAAACCCTAGGCTGTTTGTTTTTAAAATTATTCTTTAAATTGACAGAATTAAAATAGATGTATTTTCTTCAAACTAAAGAATTGCTAGAATTTATTTATTATTTTTTTTTATTTTTTTTTTTCCTCCTCACATGAACATGGTGTTTAATAATTTCTGTTTGCAACAAGGCTACTTCCAGGCAGTAGAAACAAATGTTGTGCTTATGCTTATAACTGAAGAATTAAAAAAACATTCAAAACAACAGTAATCTGTTATTCCTATCTATAGAAAAATAAAACCTTTGTACGCTTTGCTTTTGGAGTGCAACTGTATATGCAAAACACAAAACATTGTAAACCTATTGGATTAATTACACAGTGTTCGTCTGCTTTTCTCACTAATCAAATCTTTAGCCTCTCAAATATTAATGAAACAAGAACACATGAAATGGGGTAATAAACTCTTTAAATAATATACTTCAAGCTTACATTTATTTAATATTCGAACTCTAAAAATTAACCCCATCATTTATATTTTTTGTCCTATTCAGGAGCCACTTGGTTAATTATTTTGTAATGAAAGGAATTAACTGTGGTGGCTGGTTGACTGGTCTTGGTACTCACTATTTCCTATTTAGAAATGCTTATACCATGGTACAGGACACATACATACAATACTGCAGTTCTGGGACACCTATCAAGATTGCTGTTCTAATGGAGTCAGTGAGTTATTCACAGTGCATGAGTGGATACCCCTACAGAGTATATTTAAGATTAGATATTAAGCCTCAGGTAAAAAATGGTTACTTTTAAATACTAATATGGAATTCAGGGTATATGATACCAAATCATGGTCTGTGTTACTTTAAAGAAATAGTTTCACATTTATTTTCATTTTATATATACTATGCACTTTATTTCCCCTGTTCATGTCCCTGACAGAGAGCTATCTGAATATGCTTCCAGAGGGAATTGTGTGGGACTGTGAAAGCATCGTGCAACAATATTAAAAAAAAAAAAAAAAAAAAAAAAAAAAAAAAAAAAAAATCGTAATACGTAAAGGACAGTGAAACAATGGAAGAAAAGCCTGTCTCTACAGCATACTGATCAATCTGTGCTGTTGGGAGGCTGCACTTTTGTTTAAAGGGACAGTAATGTCCCATTAAAAAATGTTCTTGTTTTATAGCGTTTAAAAAAAATAAATAATGTTTCCCTTCTCTTGATGTCCGCTGTAAAGCTGACAGCAGGAGATCCGTGTCGACCGACACGAGGAGGTTCTTCAGCAGGGCCGCAATAGTGAATTGCTTCATTGGAAAGGTCTACAAAGTGTGCTCGCAAACCAGGCATACTTTGTAGACCTTTCCAATGAAGTAATTCTTTTCCAGTGTCGATTTCGGCTCTGCTGAAGAGCCGCAGGCTGGTCCCAGGACCAGGATCTCCTGCTGTCAGCTAAATACTAATGTCAGGAGAAGGGGCGGGATAGGATTTGTGCCATATAATTTATTTTTCTAAATGCTACAAAACAAGAAAACCTTTTTATGGGACATTAGTGTCCTTTTAAATAGCTCTGATTTCACAGTCTCTGACAAGTAAATAAAAATATAGGTAATCTGAGTTTACATATTTTGCAAGTGTATAGTATGTAAAGTGTAAATAAGGTGAAGTTATCTCTAAATAGCCCCTTAGCCATCAGACACGCTTTTACAGCAATTTATGGTTCAAATTGAACTCTATGATTTTGTGTCTATTCTAATAACAGCAATTTCAGTTCAACTTGGGTTTACTTTTGTCAAAGGGACTTATTTCTCTTTGATTAATTTGATTGCATGGACACCATTTATAATCAGGTTGTTAGTAATAAGTCATTGGTGCCACAAATACTATATACAGGTGTCTGCATATGTCTAGGCCTCAGAAAACAGAATTTATATGGATGCTAGTGAGAAGGGAAATTTATTGTGTACAACACAATTAATTTTAGGTGTTGGTGTTTAAGAACCATTATTGGTACAAAAAGTGTATGATCAAAAGTTTACCATCTCCCGATTCAGTAATGGTACTAAAAGGTTTTATGCTACTCTGTTTTAAAGTTTGCAAACATAAGATAATCAAGGAGCTACCATCTCTGACTCCTAGTCATTCATGGTTCTGAACAGTTTTTCTTTGTTATGGATTTACTAATGGTAGTGAAAGTGTGATCAAATAATTAGTCCTTACTCCTGTTTTGTTATGGTACTGAAAGTTTCCTTCTTATGATGTTCATCAAAGGTTAGAAAGGTATATAGGTCTGTAAGACTTGGCATCTTAAACTATGCAACAGTGGTACTGAACAGCTTGCGCTGTCTTGCTATAATATTAACCATTATGTCTAGATACAGAGTAGAACATTCTTTCCCTTCATACTTAATTCTGACTTTCAGTATGGAACAAAGGCTTTTGATGACATTCGTAATATTTGCAAGGAACATAAAGTCTATATTCGCAATAGAAACGGAAATATTAGAGCATTTTGATAAATATTGAAACTGGAGATAGGTTGTTTGGATAGGAGTCTTATAGTCCTCCAGAACAAGATGAAGAATCCAATAAAGAACCAGTGAAGGAAGAAACAAAAATATCGGTGAGGGCTAATAGTTCTGAAATACTTTTAATATGCAGGTGAGGACTGACAGGTTTCTGTTGCTTTGTAAGGCATAGGGGCATCCTAAATCCCTTGCTAGGAGTATCCTTTACATAGTTGGTGAATGAGCCAACTCGCAAGGAAACCATACTAGATTTGATATATATTAATGGTGAATGTATCAGATACATCCGTGAGTGAAGGCATAGGGGAACAGTGATCACCAGTCAGTGTGTTTAGTATACAAGTAATGTGTGTGCATCACCACGTAGAAACAAAAGATCTTTGATTTTAAAAGGCTGATTTTGATCTCATGGGAGAGCATGTAAGCCCTTCCTTAGCAGATGGGATATTTTCATGGAGAACAGGAACAGGAAGTTTAAAAACATGACATTTTTTTTCTGCAACAGAACTCTGTATCAGTCCTTTTACTAAATGTAAAATAAAACCAGTCTGGTTGTCAAGATATGGTAGTTATTGTAAAGGACATTTTGCATAAAGGAAATACAGGCAGACTGACAGAGGAAGACGTTTATAAACAGAGGCTAAGTACATTGAGAGGGGGGGGTATACTGGTGAACAGAGAAACTGAAGGAGGCATAAAAGAATCAGAAATGGGTATATATGTTCAGGGAGATAAGGGATAGCTGACTATTTACAGACAACTGTGAACAAGATAAACAACAAGTGGAAGAACTATTAATGTTAAAACAGAGGGCACAAGTCTTTTTACTAAGAACAAAGTTGTATTGGTATTATCAAAATTGAAAGTGGACATCAGTTGGTCCAGAGAAAGTTTATCAAAGAGTGTTAAATGTGCTTGCAGCACCCTTAGCTGAGCTTTTTAACCAATCACTTTGACAGGATTGGTTCCAGATGACTGGAAAATTACCACTGTACTACCTCCCCACAAAAAAAGGCTGTATGGAGGACTCTGGTAACAACAGATCCGTGAGCCCAACATCAATTGTAGGGAAAATAATGGCAATGCCATTTAAAGCATGAATGGCGACATATCTGAAGTCTATTGGCTGCCATATTCATGGCAGTAGGACTATATATATTTACATAGTTACATAGTAATTTAGGTTGAAAAAAGACTTGCGTCCATCCAGTTCAACCCTTTTCCTATTCCTGTTTACCATCGCTGACCCAAAAGAAGGCATCTGACTCCAAATGGCAATCAGACTTCTCCCTGGATCAACAAGCCCTAACTAAATATTAATCCCAATACTAACGTACATAGCCCTCTATATTATGCTCTCTTAAATAAGTATCCAGTCCCCTTTTAAAGGCATCTAATGTATTTGATAGCACCACCTCCTCCGGAAGTGCATTCCATACCTTTATTGTCCTTACTGTAAAGAAACCCTTCCGCTGTTGTAGATTAAATCTCCTTTCCTCAAGTCTAAGCGGGTGGCCCCTTGTCCTGTGTACTGTTCTGTTAATGAACAGGTCTTTTGAAAGCCCTTTATATGGGCCTTGAACATATTTATATAGTGTTATCATATCCCCTCTAAGACGCCATTTCTCTAGTGTGTACAAGTTTAACTTTTCTAGCCTCTCTTCATAACTAAAACTTTCCATTCCCCTTACTAGTTTTGTAGCCCTCCTCTGCACTCTCTCTAGTTCCATAATGTCCTTCTTCAGAAAGGGCGCCCAGAATTGAACAGCATATTCTAGGTGGGGTCTTACCATGGACCTGTAAAGAGGCATAATTATATCTTCCTCCCTTGAGTCAATACCCCTTTTAATACATGCCAATATCTAATTGGCCTTTGCAGCTGCCAGCTGGCACTGCATGCTACTGTTAAGTCTATTGTCTACCATTACTCCCAAATCCTTTTCATTAGTAGATTTCCCCAGAGAAACACCATTTAAACTATATGTTGCATTTTTATTATTATACCCAAAATGCATTTTATTTAAAAAAAAAACAAAAAACTGTTACTCAAGTGATAGACAAAAGGTGGGACAATTGTTCAGCTTGTTAGGATTTTAGTAAAACCGTTTGACACTGTCACATAGTACATAAGTTGATGTATAGTTTAAGATTGAACTCAGGGGCAGCTTACTGGATATGATATTGGCTGAAAGACCAGCAACATTGTGTCAGTTAATGATACACACTCAGAAAGTGGACGGGTTGCTGTTGGGGTGCCTCCGGGTTCTGTTCTCCTTAACCCCTTAAAGACCCATGTAGTATATGTCCGTCATGAGGTTGCGGTCCCTAAAGGACCAAGGACATACATACGTCATGAAATTCCGGGCTCCCCGTGCGGCTACATGCCGTTTGGGGAATCCGGAATCAGATTCTCAAAAAAAAAATGACCCGTGGTCCTTAAGTGACCACCACGTGCATGTGCGGCCGGTCCTTAAGGGGTTCATTTTTTTTCTTTTGTGATATTTCTAATGGTATTCATGGTTAGGTGTCTAGTTGCACACAACACAAAGATCTGGAAGTGAGTTGACAGTCCAGGGGGATTAAAACAAAAATGCATCATTATTTGAGAAAATTAGAGGAATGAATGGGAGAGAGCTTAATGGTATTTTGCTGACAACGCGAAAGAAAAGGACATGGAGCTATTTCAGATGACTTGAAGATAGGCAAGCAGTTCAGTAAAGCAGCGGGAAAATCTAACCAGATACTGAGCTGCATAGGAAGATATATTACAACCAGAAAGATCAAGGTATTAATGCTGCTTTATAGAGCACTGGTAAGGTCTCACGTGGTGTACTGTGTACACATCTGGAGTCCACTTCTCCAGAAGAACATTAAAGGGACAGTAATGTCCCAAAAACATTTTTTACAGTTATGTAGAGCTTAAAATATTAATCAAATTCGCTCCAAACCCTATCTCTCAAACTGCTATGGTTTCAGAGATATAGGGATTCAAAGTTCCCCCCTCCCTCCCCTTCTGATGTCAGTTGTAAAGCTGACTGCAGGAGAATCGAGTCGTACGACTCGGAGGATCTGCAGCAGAGCCTGAATCGCGTTATTTAAAAAGAATTCATTCATTGGAAAGGTCTAAAAAGTGTGCTTGGTTTGCAAGATCTTTCCAGTGAATGAATTCTTTTTAAGTACTTCAATTTCGGCTCTGCTGCAGAGACGCCTGTTGGTCCCTGGACTGGCATCTTCAAGAGAAGGGGAGGGAGGGGGAAAATTGAATCCCTATATCTCTCAAACCGTAGCAGTTTGAGAGATAGGGCTTGGAGCAATTTGATTAATATTTCAAGCTCTACATAACTAAAAAAAAAAATTGTGACATTACTGGCCCTTTAATATGTTGGAGGCAGTTCAAGGAAGTCACTAAAATTATGAAGTGTTTGACATTTACCAGGATAGACTAAAAGACCTTGAAATGTGTAGCTTGGAAGAAAAGGAGGGTTGATTGATAGAAACCTTCAAATATATTTGAAGACTTTTGAAGCAAAGCATTTTTTCAGAAAGAGAAATACTAGAACAAGAGGGCATGACTTAAAGGATTTGGAAAGGGTGATCTATTCATACAACAGCTTTCCAGTGGAAGTGTAAAGGGCTAATACAGTAAATTAATTAAAATGCCTGCGGTAGACCTGAATCATCTTCTGAGAAATAAGAAAATAGGCAGACTGGTTGGACTACTTGGTTCTTATCTGCCATCAAAATCTGTGTTAAAGGGAATTTACAAACTGCTTTTATATTGTGCTGACCATTTGTTCATAATACAGAAAAAAACGTAAATTTAGAATAAGTTAATTTATAGACACTTCCCCTTTTAATATGCTTCAGTACTGATTTAACATATAGCTGCTAAACTAATGCCACTTGTTTTTCGTCTAGTTGCCAAACAGCAATAGTCATCATTGCTCAGAGCAGATTAATGATGACAGTGTAGAGATGAAATCCCCTTCATCAGTTGTCATGACCAAAGAAGATTCATACCTCACCATCAAAAGAAATGAAGGTAACTGTGCGTTTAACTTTTCAACTTGTGGGCTATGTAGATATTCCAAGACTTCTTGATGTGTTTTCATTTTAATTTCCTTTACGTTTACTTTCCTTCTTCAACCTCCTCACTGTGATACCACACATTTCCACTCCTAGATTATCCTATATTGATCTGCTACAGAGCTAGATTAATCCACAAAATGCTAGCAAAGTCTCCAGTCCAGCCATTAAAGCGGAACTACCACTGCATAACAAGTTTATCTTAAATACTCCCCATCTGGCTACTAGCTGCTTAGTAGTGCAAGTCTCTAGAATTATTACCTTATTGAATAGATTTCTCCTTTCTTCCCCGGCTGACAGGCAGGACAGAGCTCAGACATTTTGCCATAGTGCTCTGTCGGTCCCAGCTGGCTCTAGGAGGTGTTGCTAGGAGCCGTTCGACTCCGGAAGGGACTGACAGAGCAGGCGCGCAGAAGTCACTATGGCAAGATGCCAGAGCTCCGTCCTGCCTGTCAGCCGGGGAAGAAAGAATAAATCTATTTAAAGGGATAGTAACCCCCCAACAACATGACGCCAAAAGACAGCAATCGTACTAACATACTGAACTCCCTTAGTCCCATCTCTCAAACCTTTATGGTTTGAGAGATGTAAGGCAAGACAGACCTCCGGTCCCTCCCCCTTCTCATACGTCCGCTGTATAGCGGACGTCATGAGATCCTGCTTCCAGCAACAGATGGCGGCTCTGCAGGAGCGCTGTCATCTAGATACCTCCGTATTATTACTTCATGGGTATGGTCTAAAACATGTGCCTGGCTTGCAAGCACATGTTGTAGACCATTCCGATGAAGTAATTATACGGAGATATCTAGATGACAGCGCTCCTGCAGAACCGCCGAAAGTCGGCCGACCGGATTCTGCCTCTGACAGCTTTACAGCTCATCAGGCAGAAGGGGGAGGGACCGGAGGTCTGTCTTGCCTTACATCTCAAACCATAAAGGTTTGAGAGATGGGACTAAAGGAGTTCAGTATGTTAGTACGATTGCTGTCTTTTGGCGTCATGTTGTTCGGGGAGGGGGGGGGGTTACTATCCCTTTAATAAGGTAATAATTCTGGCTACTAGCTCTACTAAGCAGCTAGTCGCCAGATGGGGAATTAAAGATAAACTTGTTATACAGTGGTAGTTCTGCTTTAATTGGAAACCTCTATGGCATTTAAGGGGAAAACAACCATAATTATTACAGTTGAGCTTCATCCTCTGCATACATTTTTGGTGGCAACGATTAATCCTTTGAGTTCCAGAGAAGGATCAAGTGCACTACAATGTGGATTCTACATTGTAGTGCATTTGGTACTTCTCTGGCTCTGGTTAACTGTTATTTTAATTAAACAGAAGAACTTGGGTAAGTGTCTTATAGTGATCGTTTACAATGTAAACCTTGGCCCACCTCCACATATGTGCCATTGGCTGTATGTACGGTTATTATTTTAGGTCTGTATTTACTTAGCATAAATGACACACACAGGTTACGTCCTTCTGTAAAATAAACAGCTGCTTATTTTAAGGGTACAGTTCCCCTTTAAGTACAGCTTCAATATGTATTAATGTTAGAGAACATTACTCTGTCCCTATTAAGAAGAAAACTGCTTTTTTGATGCATTGGGTACCCCTTGAACTCAAATTGTATAAAATAAGAAGTCCTTAACCTTTTCAATAGAATGCAAATTGTCAGAGGCTTTATATCAAGACAGTAAAAATCTCTGTTCCATGGTTATTCCTTAGTTCACATTTGATATTTTTGTTTTTTAGATATAACTATGGCTGATACAGACCCTTCTACAACTCACATCAACATGCAGGAAAACAGACCTGAACCAGAGCCAGAAATCCTATCCAGGTTGAACAACAAGCCATTTGAGCCCCCTAAACCACATAATGTGGAAACAGAATGGCGGTGGAAAGTTCCAGAAACACCAAGTGATATTTTTCAGACTGAGGTGAATTTTCCAGCATTGGTGATTAAGTGATACACCCACTGATTATTGTGGATAACCTGTTGAGTGCCATATAGGAGAGCACAACTTGCAGAGCAATATGTTTCTGAACCCCCACTGGCACTCAAACTTTTAACTACCTGCAGCAATATAGATAGGTGTGGTTGCACACATTGTCTAATTAAGATTTGGGTCAATATCTAAAAGGATAACTGTGTGCAAACCAACAGCTGGCTGGGGACAAATGCTTTGGAGAGTTTTCTAGGGGGTAAAAGCCCCATTTCTCTCTCATTCTGTATAGAACACAGAAACCATGGGGTTGAGCGCCTGCCTCCAGGAGTACAGGTCACTTCAAAAAGACAAGTATTTTAGGTTAATTTTTTTTTGTGGTACTTATTACACACGAATCTTCTGTGTAGAGGGTTGAGCTAGAGGGTGAGGAGGTAGTCCTCACCCAAATGCTCTGTCTTTTTGAAGTGCCCTGCTTTCCTAGAAGAGGGAGCTCAACCATATGGTTCCTGTGTTCCATATGGACTAAAGAGAAAAGGATTTTAAAGGAATAGTAGTACTTCATGTGTAAAAAGTAATATATATTGTAGGGGTTATCTGTCTGAGTAAAACAAGGGTACTCCCACTGCTGAGAAGTGTTTTACTAAAAAGTTGGAGTATAGAGTGTTGATTGGCCCTTTTGAATCTTTTGTTAATTGAGGTGGACAAATTTAAGCAAGTGGGGAAATGTTGAATGTACAGTCTATGATTAAGGGATGTTGTCCCGAAAAGTGTTAGAGTGTCTCATTTGTGCTTTTCGCTGATCCTGTACTCTTACATTGCTGGACTCTTATGTTTTTAGCATGCAGCTTTAATAAAGTTTTGGATTTCTACTTTTTTAATTCTGACTGGCACTGAAGTTATTGTGGATCCGTTGAGCGCTCCCTTCTGGTGTCTTCATTGTTGCTACACTATCCTATGGACAGCTCTGGGCAGTTAACGATAAACCTTCATAGAATAGTGTAGCAACAGTGCCACTGAACAATTTCAGGCCATTGATATACTGCACCTTAACAAAATAGGAGTTTGAGCTGCAATACTTTTGACTAAAACTCTCAGCAGAGGGAGGGCCCTTGTTTATCTCTGGTGGATAAACCCTACAACATAGATTTATGTATAAGTGTTACTATCCCTTAAATGGTAAGTTCACTAATATTGTACCCTCAGACCGCAAAGGAAGTCGCCCATGAAGTGGGCCATTTTTTTATTTTTTTTTTTCTCTTTTTATTCATTTCAATTTCAGTTGAAAGAATGTGGATTTTTTTTGTGTTCTTTTTATTCTATTTACAATTGTTGCCTATGTTATAAGAATATCCAGAAACAATGTGTATGTTTTCAAAGAGCAAGGTCTTCTGAAGAAACAGAAAAAATGGTGGATGACTTGTGGATGTTCATAGGAAACCTCCATAACTTCAATTTGATTATACATTGCAACAATTATTGTGAAAACATGCTTAGCACCTGTGATGAAAAAGCTTGAGTCTGGTGGCTGAAAAAAGGGAAAAGCAAGAAAGAGACAGAAAAAAACACTATGGAAGAGGCAGACTATTATTCCCCCATGGTGCAGCTGGCTTGCTCCAGAACTGCTAGTCTTTTGACTTAATACATATTCTCTTTAAGACCTTGTTCATAAAGTGATGCTATTCTGGAACAAACCAAATTTTAATTTCAACTAACATAGGGCTGAAAATAAAAATTCTGTAAATTACTACTTATTTTAAATTCTGCTTTTACTCCTAGAATGCTAGAGAGCTTCAGTCATCTGGAGAGCTCAGGCATTATAGCTTCAAAAGCACAATTTAAATCAGTTTTGGGAATTCTCCCCTATGGTGCACTGAGGCCGTTGGTTTCCTATTTTCCCTTCTGGAGTTGTGGATGGTTTGTTGCACAGTGTGTTACTTCAAGTATCAATGATTTGTTTTCTCTGTCATTCAATACAGGTTACTGGTAACTTTGGGTAGACGATCCGCTCCTTTAAGTAGGCAGGAACAATTCTAGAATTGATTGCAGGGGGTGGAGCCTGCCTTTCCTCCTTGGCTGCAGCTAGCCAACCAGCTCCAGAAATATTTGTTCCTTGGTGAAGACACAGCAAGAGAACAGTTCTGCTATAGTTTTAGAATTTTTTTTTAATTTTTCTGTTAGAAATGGAATACCGCCATTAGGCAGATTACCATAACTGACAATGCCCTTAGATGTGGCTAGCTTAGTGACCAGGTGCTTTTTGTGGACCTTAAGCCCTGGGGGGAAAATAATGGGTTCAAGTTCTTTCCTCAGGAGTTGCCCACCGAGGCTGCTTCTTAATACATGGTAGTCTGAAGACAGAAGATCTGCAGGAAAGATGAGCAACCCTTTGAGTGCTGCTGGTCCACATGTCCCACAGTGCTCCTCTGCACAGGGTTTTTTTTTTTTCCTTTGGAGTTCCTATTGCACACTCCTGCACTCATTGGGTCTATCTGTGTCTGTTGGGTGTTTTGGAGCAGGTTTATGTGGTACTTAACACTTTTACTTCTGGTTTTGCATCTTTTTTTTTGGGGGGGGGTAGGGGGGTTGACACTTTCCCTACTGGTTGTGTTTTTTGGGTCTCCTAACATGTTCTAGTTATGTTTCATGTATTTTTATTTTACTGTTTCAACTTGGTAAAATTTGAGTTACCCGCTCTTTACCACATAGGCGTCATTGCTCCATTCACTCCTATGGGACTGTACAGTTTGGAACATATCTCTGCAACCACTCCACCTAGCGACTTCAGAGATGGCTCATTTTTATTGTCTGCCCTTGCTCTATCATCCGATTCAAGTTTCTAGTGTGTTGGGGGGCTCAGGGGGCTTCGGGCACTGTTGTGGTACTTTTTCTGGGAAAACTACATTTACAATAAGAGCTTGCGTCGCACGCTAGTTACTGATTGGCTCCTGCTGCGGCAGCCGTTTTGTGCCATTTCTAGAATGAGTATCCTACGCAGGGCTTGGAATCTTCTCTTCTCTGCTGATTAACCCTTCGCCTGCCAGATAAGTCTGTTTTAGAGATTTCTGAGGTGAAACTTTAATCCTACACACTGTAATTGGGTGATTTCGTATACTGTAATGTTTTTGACACTGTGAGAATGTCTAATTCATTGGAGCTTGGGGCCAAACCTAAGACTAAGGATGCTGGGGTCTCTGCATCCCCCATTGCGCATTGCTCCTCATGTCATTCTGGGTTACCTAGAGAATTCTCGGGTCATTTATGCCCAGCATGTTCTCATGTCCCTGAGAGTCTCCCAGGGACCTCCAGCCATGCATTAGAGCCAGTTTGGGTGCAAGAGTTCAAGGCTGCTACTAGGGACATTAGGTCTACATTGCAACTCTTTCCAGTTACAGGGGGTCTTCCATCAAGTCTTCCCTGCCAAAACCACAGGGAGTACCTGACGTATCAGATTCCTCTGAAGAGAAGATGTTGAGGAATGTTCTGCTGTGGGCTTCTCTCAGTTTTTTGGGGACCCCTTTTGAGGCCGATCCTGAGCCGTTGGCTGGGGGCCTGATCGGGGCTGTTTTTACTACCCTAAACATTCCCTTAGTTCAAGAGGTTCCTTCTGATCCCTCTGATGTATTTCAGGAGCCTAAAAAGACCCTTACTTGCTTTCCACCTAACCCCACTCTTGCCCGCCTATCTTTACCCCTTTTCTGAGGCGGCACTTGCTCAGTGGGTTCATCCACCCAAAGTGGATGCTTCTGTCTCCAGGCTATCTAAGTCCACTGCTTTGCCAATTACTGATGCTTCTGCCCTGAAAGACTGGACTAAGAAGAAACTTGAGGTATCCCTCAAGTCCATTTTTGCCACTGCTGGTACTGCCATGCATCCCGCGTTTGCTGCGGCATGAGTTAACCAGATCATTGCGGTCTGGACTGAACAACTCACCCTGGCTGTCCATCAGGGTACTCCTACTTCGGATATGTTGTGACTTCTTGCCAACATTTCTGAGGCCCAGCACTATGATTCTGCTGCCTTATTTGATGCCATCCGTTTGGTGGTTAGGGTTTCCACCATGTCTGTGGTTGCCAGACGAGCTCTTTGGCTCAAGATCTGGTCTGCTGACACTGCTTCCAAGAAAGTCTTGCTCTCCTTGCCTTTTCAACGCACTTCATTGTTTGGGCCAGATCTCAAGGATCTGATTAGTGAGGCCACAGGGGGTAAAAGTACCCTTCTGCCTTTGGTCCCCAGCAAGAAAGCGCCTCTCAAGCATAATAATTTTTTTTCATCCCTTTCAGAGTGAGACATGTCTGGTGAACTAGGCGGTTTCCTCAGCTCCACCTGCCGCCTCCAAGCCCAAACAGCAGTGGAAGCCCAAGGTCTCCTCCAAGCCTAAGGCTTCCAAGCCTTCTTTGGCATGACTCACCAAACCCAGGTCTCCACTCTGCTGTGGATGGCCGTCTGCGTCACTACCACAGCATCTGGGAGGATTCCGTAGCGGATCCGTGGGTTTTACAGGTGGTGATGGAATGGTACAGGATCCCTTTCGTATCTCTTCCTTCTTTTCGCTTCTTTCCTTCTCATACGCCTCGGCGCAGAGAAATGGGGTCTGTTCAACGGCGCTATCCAGGCCTTTCTGGACAAGGATGTCCTAGAGCCGGTTCCAGTTCAGGACAGAGGTATGGGGTTTTTACTCAAACCTCTTTGTGGTCTCCAAGAAGGATGGCGGTTGTCATCCCATTTTGGACTTGAAGGATCTCAATTTCTTTGTGATCCGTACTCATTATCACCAGGAGTCTCTAAGGACGGTGATTGCTGCTAGGTCCCCAGGGGAATTCCTTGCCTCTCTAGATCTTCAGGATGCATTCCTTCATATTGCCATTCATCCAGAGAGCAGGCAGTATCTCAGATTTGCCTGCGACCAAGGTCACTTTCAGTTTTCAGCTCTTCCCTTTGGTCTGACTACAGCTCCTCAAGTCTTCACCTGTGTCCTGGGAGCCTTAGTGTCCGTCCGCCACTGGGACGGCATCGAGTTACCCCATACATGGACGACCTGCTTCTGAAAGCCCCTTCTGCGGAAGTTCTTCATCAGCAGATTCAGAACTGTATTCATGCTCTCACTCAACATGGGTGGATCATCAACATGGACAAGTCAGACCTTGTCCCATCCCAGCGTCTGGTCTTCCTGGGCTTTCTCTTCAAGACTCAGAAGAGCATGGTGTTTCTCACAGACAAGGTGGCTCACAAGATTGCCCACAGGGTTTCCGCTGTTCTGGCTCAAGATCCAGTTCCAGCCAAGAAGCTGTCCTCTCTAGTGGGGGAAGTTCCTTTCCACCATAAAAGCGATCCTGTTTGCCATGGCTCACACCAGGGAAATCCAAAGGTTTGTGATCCAGGTGTGCAGGGGTCAGCCGGACCTTCTGAAGACATCCGTATCGCTCCCTCTTCATGTGGAACAGCGTTTGATGTTGTAGCTCGACCTCTCCAATCTGCTGAAGGGCAAGTCCTTCCTGGTATCCTTCTGAACCATGGTGACAATGGATGCCAGCCTCTCCGGCTGGGGAGCGGTCTTGGGTCGCCTGAGTGCTCAGGGTCGGTGGTCTCCAGAGGAATCTCTCATTCCCATAAACGTGTTGGAGCTTTGAGCGATATTTCATGCCCTTCGTCATTGGACATCTCAGCTGGAAGACTGTCCAGTCCGGGTACAGTCTGACAACGCCATGGCTGTGGCTTACATCAACAAGCAGTGCAGAACAAGAAGTCTCACCGCTTGGTTAGAGGTCAAGGCTATTTTGTCCTGGACAGAAGAACACGTTCCTGCCATATCCGCAATGCACATTCCTGGCGTAGACAACGTCATGGCGGACTTCCTCAGTCGACACACAGTGGACAGCGGAGAGTGGGAGCTGCACCCAGAGGTGTTCACCCACATTGTTCAGAAATGGGGTCTTCCTTGCATCGACCTGATGGTGACAAGACACAACCGGAAGGTTTGAGGCTCTGCTCTCGCTGGAGGGATCCTCTAGCTATAGAAGTGGATGCCATGTCCTTTCCTTGGTTATTTCCTCTGGCTTACATCTTTCCTCTCCTCCCCATGTTGCACAGGGTGTTGTGGAAATTGAGACTGGAACTCTGTCCAGTCATTCTGATTGCTCCGTACTGGCCTCGACAGGCTTGGTTTCCGGAGCTTCTGGATCTGTCAGTGGCGGAGCCATTCTGGCTCCCTTGCCGTCCGGATCTTCTTCTACAAGGTTACCTGTGGAAGGAGGATGTTCATTGGCTAGCCTTGACTGCTTGGAAATTGAATCCTCAATATTGAAGAAGAAAGGGTTCTCTTCTGGTGTGGTGGCCAGTGCTCACAAAACTGTTTCTTCCAAGATCTACCATCGCGTCTGGTCGACCTTTCTATCTTGGTGTGCTGATAAGGACCTGTCTCAGGAATTTGATCTGCCTACGGTCCTGCCATTTTTGCAGGACGGTGTTGATAAGGGCCTCCGTTTTCTTTCAGAGGCGCATTGCCATCCTTCCTGGTGTCAAGGTTTTCTTCCAGGGCGTTGCTCATACTCGTCCTGCCTTCAAGACTCCCTTCTCCTCCGTGGGATCTTAACTTGGTTTTGGGCGTTCTTCAGCTCCCTCCTTTTGAATCCTTGGCTGCTATTCCTCTACGCCTATTGACATGGAAAATGGCCTTTCTGCTGGCGATTGTTTCCGTTCGCCGTGTCGCGGAGTTACATGCTTTGTCCTGTAAACCACCCTATTTAGTGTTTCACAAGCACAAGGCTGTGCTTCGCACTTCTCAGGCGTTTCCTCCAAAGGTGGTTTCAGAGTTCCACATCAGGAGATTGTGGTGCCTACTTTCTGCCCTGACCTCACCTCTGACAAGGAGAGAGATCTCCACTTGTTAGACGTGGTGTGTTGTCTCAAGTTTTATGTACATCGCACTGAGTCTATCAGGCAATCTGATGCGCTGTTCGTCATTCCTGAGGGTCCCAGGGCAGGAAGACCTGCATCCAGAGTGACTACTGCGTCTTTGATTAAGTCCACTATCTATAAGGCTTACGAACTAAGGAAGAAGCCTGTTCCCTTTCGCGTCACGGCTCTTTGTACAAGATCTATTGGGGCTTCTTGGGATTACAAGAATCAGGCCTCTGCTAATCAGTTGTGCAAGGCTGCCACTTGGTCGTCTGTGCACACCTTTTCGAAGCACTACCGAGTTGATGTGCTGGCATCAGCTGACGCCAGCTTTGGGAGGAAAATCCTGGAGGCAGTCTTGCCTGTCTAGGATTTTTATGGTCCTTGGTGCTTCCTTCACTTTTGAGCCCTGTTGGCTCTAGTTCAGTGTGCTGTGCAACTCCTGTTACCCCTGTTCAGTGTCTGTTGACACTTTATTTGTTTTGTTGGGCTATCTCTGATCTGATGGTTCATATCTACTCTGGTGACTCTGGGGGCCTTGCCTTACTTCCCGTCTCTGGGAAACTCAATGGTTGGACATCCCAAAGTTACCAGTAACCTATATTGGACGACAGAGAAAAGAGGATTTTAGTCTTACCTGTTAAATCCTTTTCTCTTAGTCCATACTGGTCTCCCACCCTGTCAAGGGACCATGCTTGGCTCTCCTGTGGCAGATTGTGGGGGTCCTTCGGGGTCATGCTCACAGGGATCTTCTTTCCATTTCACTATCTAGTCAATAGTTAGTGTCTCAAATCTTTCTGGAGCTGGTTGGCTAGCTGCAGCCAAGGAGGAAAGGTAGGTTACACCCCCTGCAATCAATTCTAGAATTGTTCCTGCCTACTTAAAGGGGCAGATCGCCTACCCCAAGTTACCAGTAGCCTGTATGGACTAAGAAAAGTATTTAACAAGAGTAAAATCCTCTTTTCTCCATGTCACATGTTGTAACAATTCCTCCTTAGGGTAAAAGGATGAGTATGGATCCAAGTGCTCATCCTGCTTTCAAACGAGTTTCCCCACCTGGAGCCTCACTTAAGAGATGTGACCCAGTCTTTGTCTGTGGAACGCCAGTCCATAAACCACAGGAGGACTATATGAACTGGTAATTAAATGTACTACTTAGCTGCAGTACAGTGAATAGCATGTATTTTTAATTTAGGAGTATAATGTATTTCTAGATAATGCTGCTCTATGCCATCATTTTTCCATATCTTTCCCTGAGATTAGATTCTTCAACCACTCCAAAATTCTCTCCTATTATTAATCTGATTTGAAAAAATAAAAGCATAATGTGTATTCAGTTTAAAAATATACAAGAAAACATCACCATAACAAATATAAGAAATAATGGCTTTTTTTACTTAGAGATAAATCCTTTTCTTTTAGTCCATTAAGGGATGCCAGGACCATGGGGTTAAGCAGCGTGCCTGTAGGAGGAGGGGCACTCTACTAAAAAAAACTCCTCCCACTTCCTAGCTGCTAACCCCTCTCCCTGCTCAACTGTCTTCAGTTTTCGTTGAGCAGAGTCAGGAAGGGAGTAGCAGACAAACGCATCCGCCAGGAAAGGCCGTGCATCCTCACCCAATATGTTTTCTATGGGTGTCAAGCACTGTATCCCTCAATGGACTAAGAGAAAAGGATTTATCTGTAAGTAAAACAAATCCCATTTTCTCTAGTGTCATTGAATGATGCTGGGACCATGGGGACATACCAAAGCCGTCCAAACCAGTGAGAGGGATGAAAACGAATGAACAATGGCCTGTAAAACTTTATGGCTAAGACTATCATCTTGAGATGCAAAAAAAACATTAACTTTATTAAACTTAGTGAAAGTGTGAATGGATGACCATGTAGCTGCTTTCCCTTACTCCTCTTATTCACTGTTCGTCTTGCCATACTTAGGGAATATTCCAGGTCTCTGTGGTACCTATTACTCAACCAGGTGGAGGAGGATGATGGGGAATATGAGGACACAGATTCTTCCTACTCTTATTGAAATTCCTATGAGGCTGAACCTTTCCCATCTGCTGAAGGCCTCATCAAAGCAGTCCTGGAGACCCTTCAAGTCTCTTCCACCTCTGACTGGGGAACACTCTCTCTGGAAATCTTCCAGAGACACACAAAATATTCTTTTGAGCTTACACCCAATAATACTCTTGAGCAGATCCTTATGGATGAATGGAAGACTCCTGATAAAGTGCTTCTTAAGAAAGACTCTTAAGTGGTACCCTGTTGTGGCTGGGGCTTTGGAGCGCTGGGCTTCTCCCCCTGCCATTGACAGTACCCCCCCTACACACACACACACACACACACACACACGTCTGGAGAAGAACACTGCGCTTCCAATTGAGGGCGATGCAGGCCTTAAAGATCAGGCAGGTAAGAGGCCTCCTTTGCAGCCACCTGGGCGGTCTAAGGCCTATCTTTGCCTGGGTCAGTAGGGCTGTGTGCTGATGTTGCCAGAGAGGACTTGTTGCTTCTGATGGCACACATCAAGGAGGCCAATATCTATGTCTCTGAGGTCTGAGGACCAATCTTCTGAGAAGTCACTGGTTTCCTTGCCTTTCAGGGCAAGTCCCTTTTTGGTCCTGAACTGAAAAAGATAATCTGTGAGGCTACAGAGGTGGTAATAGCATCTTGTTACCTCAAATCTCCACAAAGCTTTCCTTTCTGGGGAGGAAGGTGCGTATTTTTCATTCCCTCCCTCTTTGCCAAATCGCGCAGAGGGTGCAAGTTCCACAAACCTCTCAAGCACGCCCTGGGGCAAAACCCAGATAAATCTGGCAGCCCATGCTATAAGCTGCAAAAGCCAAGTCTGACAAACCAAACGCCACATGACTTGCGGAATCCTGGTCCCTTGTTGACTGTAGGGGGCCATTTCCTGTCCTTCGTGGTTTTTTTGTTTTGTTTTTAGAAACCCGGGCATCCTCAGTGATGCACCAGTGGGTTTTTCTTGTCAAAGGTTCCGAAATATCTAGACAAGGGAAGACTGTTCCACACTAGGGCTGCAACTAACGATTATTTTGATAATCGATTAGTTGGCCGATTACTTTTTCGATTAATCGGATAAAAAAACAAATATGCTAATTTTTCATTATTTAAAATAATTTAATGAACAAACTGAGTGTTAAAAACAGCAGAATAAAAAACTTTACACATTTAACATGCGTCATTGTTATTATTTTACTATGGGGTCTATGCACCTCTCTTTCTCCCCCCTTGTGCCTCTCTTTCTCCCCCATGTACTTCCTTCTCCCCCTTGTGCCTCTCTTTCTCCCCCATGTACTTCTTTCTCTCCCTTGTGCCTCACTTTCTCCCCTTGTACTTCTTTCTCCCCCATGTGCCTCTTTCTCCTCCTTGTACTTCTTTCTACCCCTTGTGCCTCTCTTTCTCCCCCATGTACTTCCTTCTCCCCCTTGTGCCTCTCTTTCTCCCCCATGTAATTCTCTCTCTCCCTTGTGCCTCACTTTCTCCCCTTGTACTTCTTTCTCCCCCTTGTATTTCTTTCTCCTCCTTGTGCCTCTCTTTCTCCCCCATGTGTCTTTCTCCTCCCTTGTACTTCTTTCTCCTCCCTTGTACTTCTTTCTCCCCCCTTGCACCTCTCTTTCTCCCCTTTGTACCTCTAGACTGTCACTGTCGCTCTCCTTCTCACTGCTGCGTTGAGTTGGCGGGCTGGGGGTAATCTGAGTGGCATCCGGTCCCCTGTGGCTGGCTGGCTCTGAGTTCCCTCCTGGCCACCCGCATCATCACACGCCCCTGCGGGCCGTGATGACGTACATACAGAGAAGGGGAGGAGGGAAGAGGCACCGGAAGAGAAGCACTTGCTGCCAGACAGTAACGATCAGTCTGCTGGCAGCAAGCGATTCTCTTCCGGTGCCTCTGCCCTCTTCCTCTTCTCTGTCTGTATGTCATTACGGCCCGCAGGGGCGCGTGATGATGCAGGCGGATGGATCTTGTCATATTGACACTGGCGGCGTTGGCGGCAGTCTGGGGCTGCAACTAATCGATTATGAGAATCGTTGACAACGATTCTCATAATCTATTTTTATCGATAATATCGATTAGTTGTTGCAGCCCTATTCCACACTGCCATGAACTCTCTAGTGGAAAAACAGGTGCTATTGCAAATTGCTATTGCCTGTCCACCTGGAAGGTCAACACATGTGTTTTTTACTTTGAGTTCCTCTGCATTTGGCCACAAATCTTCCCAAAGGGCATGGCAGCCCTAGCCACAATCATTCATGCCCAGGGCATTTCTCTGACTCCATATCTGGATTAATTCCTTGTCAAGATTGCTTCTTTAGAGCACTTGGCTTGCCGTATCCAAGACTCTGTCCACATTCTGTTGCATCACGACTGAATCATCAATCTGAAGAAGTCTTAACCAATTCCATTCCAGGTTCTAGTGTTCCTGGGCATGAGATTCAACAACCTTCAGTAGAAGGTATTTCTACCAGAAGAGAGGATTCAAGTACTGTTCCACGATGTTTCCGGTGGTGGAGTGGTCATTGGCCACCATCAAGGACTTCATGAGGGTATTAGTTCACTTGCTATCTGCTCTGGAACTTCCCTTGGTGCTGTCTTTTCTTCAAGATGGAGTAAACAAGGGCCTCAGCTTGAGTTCCCTTAAGGTTCAGATTTCAGCAAACTCTGGTTTCTTCCTCCCAAATGTCAAGGTCTTTCTCCAAGGGGCTCATGCCATCCACTTCTTCAAGGACCCCACTCTTCCGTGGGACCATAACCTGGTCCTGGGTGTTTTGAAGAAACCTCCTTTTGAGCCTCCAGGTTCCATCTCTTTGCACAGATTGACACTCAAGATGGCTTTCCTCTTGACAGTTGTCTCTGCGAGGAGGGTTGCTGAGTTACAAACTCTGTCTTGTAAACCTCCCTTCCTGGTGTTTCATCAGGATAAGTCGGTAATTTGTACCTCTCGAGAGTTTCTGCCCAAGGTGGTCTCCAGATTTTCACATCAGTCAGGTAATGGCTGGACCTTCTTTTTGTCCTCTCTCAGACGTGATGCACTGCCTTAATTTCTATGCGCACCTTTCTAAGCCTTTTTTGTAAGGCTGACTCTGTCATCAGAGCAGGGCAGGCTGATTCCAAGGTAACCATTGCCTCTTGGATTAAGGCTACTATACACCAAGCATATGATATCAGGAAGCAACATGTTTAGGGGCCTGTCTCCCTTTTTTTTTTTTTTCTGCCAGTTGTTAAGTAGTTTCTAGGCCCCTTTGCTCGTTTGATGTGCTGTTCTAGTTCAGTGGCACTTGTTTTTTCTGCATTAATCAGATCCTGAGTAGTCCTAGTAAACTCTGGTATCATGGGTATTTGAGAGAGGTGTTTTCTCCTTTCCTTCCCTGGGATTCCTAACTTTAGTATATCCCCGTGCTGTGTTCCATATTGGACGTAAGAAAAAAAATAGGATTTTAGTCTTCTTACCTGTTAAATCCATTTCTCTTTAGTTCATATGTAACGCCGGTCTCCCATCCGGAGGAAAAAAACCTTACCTGTGTTACTTTCCCGGGCAGAGGAGTCCTCCTAGGGTCTTAGTCCAGGGGGGTATCCTTCTCTATTTTCCCACTTATTTATTTTTTGTGTGGCTTTTGTCAAATGACTTTTGGAAGTAGGTGGGGGGTTGAGCTGGAGGAGGAGGGAGTTTCCACCCTAAATACCCTGTCTCTTGTGATGTGAGGAGGGACTCAACCCCCATTCTGTGTTCCATATGGAATAAAGAGAAATGGGAAAATTTGCATACCAATATTTTTTTCTTCTGTGTCCCTCCAAGGAATTGAAACATTGGGATGGTTTCCACTCTCCAGCTGGGTAGGACCAACCGGAAACCTTTTAAAGGTGGCTTTGATCTTCTCTCCCTTCATTTTCTTTTGACAGAGCTGTAAAACATAAGCATTATGATTAGTTTAGGGTATGCCTTGGAGGGACACAGTTGCCTGTTTCTTCTGTGTCCCTCATCAAGTCATTGAAACAGGACTTAAAAAGCAGTACCAACACCAAGGCATAGGGTGGGGGAAAACTCAAAACAGCCCTCCCTTAAATGAAAAAAAAAAAATACAAGAGATCCTACCAGTCGGGGAGGAATCACCGCCTGCAAGACTGTTTGACCTAATTTTGCATCTGTTGAGGGCTGCACATCCAGCTCCTAGTGTCTGATAAAGGTGGAGATGGACGACCAGGTAGCCGCTTTACAGATATCTAATGGAGATGCTTGAGCTCTTTTTTTTTTCCCAGGATGTGGCTATAGCCCTAGTGGAGCGTGCCTTAATATTTGTGAGTGCCTTCAGCCCTGTTTCTGCATAATACTTCTTAATGGAATCAGTTATCAATCTGGCTGTCCATTTGCTTTTCCCTTTAAATCTGCCTTGGAAATACACAGTTTTTCTGCAGTTTTGAATTCCCCTGTTCTTTTTAGGTGTGTGGACACACACCTAACGAGATGCAAATTATGAAACTGAGTTTTTCTCCCTTTTGTCCAAACCCAAAAGCATTGCAGGATGATGTCCTGATTGATATGAAATTCTGAGACTACATTAGGCCTGAAAGATGGCTTTCCCTTAACAGTTTTAGCCTGATGAATGGTTAGAAAAGGAGGTCTAGATGATAAGAGGTTTTCATTTACCCTTCTGACCAAAGTAATCTCAGTGAGAAATACTTTTTTAGGGTGACAAAGTATATAAGAATCGTGTCCATGGGCTAAGTTATGTGACTTGGTCAAGGTCAAAGTTTAAGTCCCATTGAGCCACAATGTCTCTAATAGATGGTCTGGTATTTGAGACTGCTGTAATGAATCTCTTGTAATGTGTCATTCTTGGCTTAAGGTCTAGCTAGGACTGCAGACATTGCTGACATCTGGACCCTTACTGAGGCTGGGAGCAGACCAGCTTGAAATCCTTCCTGTAAGAAACTCAGAACTACTGCTTCATCAACTTTACTTTTAGGAATATCATTCTTCTTACATCATCTGGTAAAGGTAGACCATATTCTAAGGTAGATCTTAGAGGTAGAATGTTTTATACCATTGAGAATGGTATTTATGACTGGTTCTGAAAGACCTCTGGCTTTTAGCAATTTCCGCACAGTCTCCAAGTCGTCCGTTGCAACTTCCTGAGATAGTCTTGACGGACAGGCCCCTGACTTGTTTCTTCCTCGAGCAGTTCACATGATTTATCCTTTGCCATCTGGATTAGATGTGAGTACCATACCCTACTAGGTCATCTGGGCACAATTAGGATGATCTGTACGTTGTCCCTTCTGATTTTTTTACTGCTTCCATAAGTAGGGGAATTGGAGGAAATATGTATGCCTGTCTGATGTTCCATGGGAACTTTAGAGCATCTTGGCCCATGGCACGATTGTCCTTCCATCTTGAAAAGTGTACATTGCATGAGCTCTGTCTCTGGCCAACCCAATTTCCTGGTTAGCTGGAAGAACACCTGATTTAATATCCACTCTCCTTGTTCTATTTTTGTTCCTGCTGAGGAAATCTGCTTCCAAGTTGATTTAGCCAGCTATTCAGGATGATGAGATGCGCTTTTATTTATTTATTTTTCTATCTGCCTGAAGTAGAAGGCTTCTGACTTCCTCGTTTAAACTTCGGGTCTTTGTGCCTCCTAAGCTTCAAATATAAATTAACATTGCCACATTGTCTGTACTTACATGGACGTGTTTTCCTTTGAGGTGTCTCCTGAAGTGAATGAGTATCTTCTAGACCACCCTCAGTTCTAATATATTTATCTCCAATGTTTTTCACCTGCCCTGGGCAAATTTGTGATGCCAGGCACTGGTATCTGTATATACAATCTCCCAAATAGGTTTCTTCTGGGACATCCCTTTCTGTAGATTTGACCTGTCCAATCACCAGAGAATGTTCTAATTTGTTAATGGTGTTAGAGAATTTTTTATAAGGGATTTCCATAGTTCCTTTTCCAATACTTAAAGAGATTGTATTGGAGGAATCTTAAATGGAGTTTTGCCCAAGGTACAATCTGTGTTGCTGAAGTCCTTTAATACCAGGATATCCATAAAGTCCTGTCCTGAATTAGATGATTTGCCTTTAAATCTTACAATACATTTCCTGAGACTGATAATCCTTTCTAAGAGGGTTTGTTTGGCTAGGTAAGCAATGGCTGAATCTACCTCTGGTGGTGTAGACCAATTCTTTACTTCATCTTCATTAACTGGAAAGATCTTCCTAAATTGTCTACAAATTGATGGTCTTTGATCACCCAGGTTCGATTCAGATTTGACCAGTTAAAATATGGATTGGCTGATCAGAAAACTGGCACAGATTTCTTTCCCAGAAAGGTTGTATTCATTATGTCCAGGTCTTGCTGTGATTCAGGCAATCTCAGGGTCTTCCTAAGAATTTTAACAAAATAATCTATTTGATCCAGATTTAAGATACCTGAATCTTCAGCTACTTCACCTTCCTCTTCTGAAGCTGAATCAGACTCCTGATCATGACGGATAGACTCCAGGCCCACTACTTCCTCTGGTTTGGAAAAGGTACCTTCCCCAGGATCCAAACACTGCTTTTTTGAAGCTGGTTTTCCCTGTTTCATGGTCCTGAATGTTTCCTGCATTGACTTTCATCCAGGCTAAAAAGTCCTGTAACTGGGATGGCATTTCATTGCCTGCTGTCTTCCTTAAAGTGGAACTACCACCTGACATACACTTTAGCTTAAATAACTCCTCATCTGGCGACTAGCTGCTTAGTAGCGCTAGTCACCAGAATTATTACATTGTTAAATAGATTTACCCTTTCTTCCCCGGCTGACAGGCAGGATAGATCATGGACATCTTGCCATAGTGACGTCCGCCCGCCTGCGCTGTCAGTCCCTTCCAGACCCGAACGGCTCCTAGCAACGCCTCCTAGAGCCGGCTGAGACTGACAGCGCAGGCGAGTGGACGTCACTATGGCAAGATGTCCGCGATCTGTCCTGCGGGTCAGCTATATTCCTAGCATCGTTTCCTAATCGAAGCCACATGATTTTAACATCTAATAAGGCGCCACTCACGGCAACCAAGAGAGCAGCTGTCTTCTGTCCAGCCAGCTGGGTATCCCTAAAGAAACTGAAGGAGGAAAGTTCAAAGCCACCTTTTAAAGGTTTCGGATTGGTCCTACCCAGCTGAAGGGCTGAGACAATCCCAATGTTTTAATGCCTTGAAGAGAGACACAGAAGAAAAGGATTTAACATGTAAGAATACTAAAATCCTATTTCCTCCCCTGTGGTGCATTTGGTTTGCTTGAGAAATCCTCTTTCTTTTGTGTATGTGATACTTTGTTTTCTAAAGCTTAGTCAAGTTTGGAGTAAAGCAACCTCTGACAATTTGGGAATCTGGAAAATAAGAGAACTTCACATGCATTTATTGTACCATCTACCTTTCTTCACGGAACAGATGTTGATTTGATAGCGTTATAATGGGTCGCTAGCACAGGAGTGTGCAGCCTGCATCTTTTCAGCTGGTACTGGGCTACAACTCCCAACCAGAGATGGCTATTGAGGGATGTTGTCCAACTACTGAAGAGCCCCATGTTGCCCAACATTGTATTATATCAACGGTAGCCAGCCCTGGTCCTCAATAACTACAATCCATGTAGGCTAATTAGTGGCTGTACCTTTACTTGGCCTACATATTCTGAAAACATTTACTGTTGGCAGCTCATAAGAATCAATATTGCTATCTCTGAGATAAATGTTTCACTACGTAAAATGTTCACTTTGTAAATTGCCCACTTTTTTTTTTTTTTTTTTTTTAAACACCTTTCTCCAGCTTTAGGACTCCAGTTGTGAAAAATCACCTCATACCAGTGTCGCAGATATCCACTCCGTGTAACAACCCTTCAAATTACCAGCAACCACAAACTCCAGCTCTGCAACTTGGCGGTTTTCCGGTAAAATCTTGGGGCAAGGACTCTTTGTAGCTTAAAAATATATCCTGATAGGATGGGTACAATAAATGTTGGCCAATATGAGTTCTCCTTACATATCAGGTGCTCATATGCATAAAAGCAGAATGGAGAGCCGTAGGGGGCAAATGAAATGTCTTATTAATTTAACTGTGGGTTTAGCCCCATGAATGTTAGAGATGTCTCAACCACATTGGTGTGCCTCAGAATTGCTCCACTTTTTCTTATATATGAGGCCCACTGAGTGAAAAAAAATGTTTTATGAAGCAGTGTGTTGTAACTGACTTAATGAAATCTCTTCATTTAGAAAACTAAAACAGATTGGCCCCTTGGGCCTTGTGTATAAAAACAAGGGGTTCAAGTTGTGGACAAACAGACTGCACACCAAGGGTCAAAATAAAATTAATCAAATTCATTTATTTAAATGGGGCTTTTAACCACATGCAAACTAAAGGTGCAATGTGTTAAAAGCCTCTCACATTTATGGGGGGAAAAAAACATTTGCAAAAAGAATCCACATTACTTAAACTGGAACTGCCACTTTGTAAGCACTACATTATTTTGAAAGAGCATTTAAAAGTCCCTCTGCTTTATTAACTAGGTATTAGTTAAAACAATATATAGCAAACCCTTTAGGGCTGGGGATATTTCCACCTTAAAGAGTCAAATTTCAGGGTTTTACCTATGAGGTTGCATAGGGGTTTTTCCCCCAGTTTTAGTGCGCCACGGCAAATTATACAATTTTTTTTTTTTCTGGAGAGAATAAACTTTCTGTTTTGTCCAATGTGGAAGAGTAACCATGGTGTAAAATATCTTTCTGCAGGAGAGCAGGGTACTTGCCTCAAAAGGCTCTCTGTAGGCAAAAACTCCCTCCCTCCTCCACGTTACCCTCACCAGTTCAGGTCAGTCTTAAAAGTGATCTCAAAGGAGATGGATCAGGGCAAAGATAATCTTAGTTCGCTTTATTCCCAGCCCCCTGTAGTATGGGGATGTGTAATTACCTAGCAGGCAGGCTCCTCTCTCTGGCCTCCATTATCAGTTTGAACCAGTGTGTAAACTTGACGTGACCTAAGTGCTAGAGGATGGCATTTATTATTAGCCTTTCCTCCTGCTTAGCTTGAGATAGATATAGATATATATATAAAATATAATATAATAAATATACACACAAGATCTTAATTATTCTGGCAGCCACATTCACAGTGTGTGTGATAAAATTGCTAGGCTGGCCTTCTGCATTTCCTTTCTGTCTGTTCTTTACGATCACTAGAATTTGCAACTCACAATGGCCATATGCTGGGGCATAGACAGTACAGTTGTGATTTCTGCTACACCGGACGGATTATGGTGGGCTAAATGGGCTTATTCTTATGCCTATGCACTTCCTTACTACACTTAATGGATGTCTTGAACAGGAGCCTGCATGAGTTACGCACGCACGCACGCACGCACGCGCACACACACACACACACACACACACACACACACACACGATCCTTATGATGAGGAGTGGGACATGGATGAAGATGAATTTTGATTTCACATTTATTCCTAGGGATGACACTGCATCACCTGCTGAGGGTCTTAGCACAGCAGTGTTTGAGACCCTTAGGCGTTTTGCAGTCTTAGACTCCTCCTCTTTTTCACAGATACTTTATGGAATGTGGGATGCTGCGGTCCCCGCCTCTTATATTCCACTCTTGATGCCCTATTGCAGTGGGTACATGGCCTCTTGTTTCCTGCCCTTTCTAAGCTTACAGATGCTATGACACGTATAGATCAGGCAGATCAGTGCCTGGGTTCCCTACTTGAGTAAAGATTTTGCACTCTTTGTTACCGCTATGCATATCACCCTCACTGTTGCTTGGGTATCTAGGATATTGGCTGTCTGGTGGGTACCACTTAGTGACTGTCCGGAGTTCTTGCTGTTTCTGTTACTTGAAGCTACTGAGTATCTTACTCAAGTGACTTCTGATTCAGCTGGGCTTACTGGGTAGGTCTTAGCACTTCTGTTGTTGTGCTTTTTCCTCTTGGTTAAACCTGCTGTCAGCAGATCAGCTTTACAAGAAGTACTTGGTTTCTCTCTTATTTGTGTGCAGGCGGTTGCTTGGCAGAGAATCTGAGAAGGTTATTAGCCATGCCAAATGGGGAGGGGTGTGTGTGTATGTGGATGTACTTTTAACTCTGGTTACCCCAAATATTTCCCTTTTTCGCATCAGAGATGTTACCCCTGCCAGTATAGGCATGATCCCTTGATGTCTGCTCCCACATTAGCTCAGGTGCACCCTACCACAAAACCCATAGAGGTTTGAACAGGTTAGATGCCTAACAGCCCCCTGCTACCCCTGCATGCCTTGTAGGGGTTTAGTCCATCTCAGGAAATCTTTTTCATCTGTGTCTTTCATAATACATTTATCTTGTGCATTGCTGGCCACTGAGTTTTGAGGGTGATCGTTGAAGGGTATGTACATATTTCAGATCCCTTCTTCCTTGTCACTCCTTCATGTCCAAAGTTCTTCTGTCTGGTGAGGAAACGTCTGTTTTTAGGCAAGGTTTCTTTACTGGTGGACATGGATGTCTAAGTACTTTCTCCTCCTCCAGAGAGATTCATGGGATCCTATTCCAATCTTTCCATAGTTCCCAAGAGAGACTGCAGATGCCATCCTATCGTGGGCTTGCAGCGTCTCAACTGTGCTTTCTTAAGACCTGGTTCCAGAGGGAGTCTTTGTACTCAGTCATCACTGCTATGTTGCATGGGGACTTTTTAATGTTCCTAGATATAAAGGACACTTCTCTGCATATTCCTATCCATACAGCTGAGCCCTTTTTGATGTAGACCATTTTTTGAGGTTCAGCTCCCATGGTTTTGGGCTGGTGTCTGTTCCTCTGGTTTTTTACACAGGTCTTGACAGACTTGGCTTCTCACATTTGTTCTCTAGCGATTTCTCTTACACCCTAGCTGGATCAACTTTTGTTAAAGGCTCATTTTGCTGAGGCTTTACACTTTCAGATTCTTAATTGTTTGTCTTTTCTGGAACAACACAGTTAGGTTCTCATATACTAGAAATCCTCTCTGGTTTATACACTGATGATGGCTCACAAGCTGATTTCTTCCACTGCTTACTGTAGCGTATACAAACCAATATACTATATAGGTAAACACTAGGGGATAATATCCAAGAGATCTTAACAACTGAGAAAGCTTTTACTGTCCCCAAAAGTCAAGTCCCTGGTGACACCATTAGCCCACCTATGTATGCCCGAATAAATTCAAGCAAAACAGAAATGCACCTCTTAATTGTATCAGCCCAGAATAAGCTTACTTAAACTGATTAGTAATGTTTCACAAAATCAGCAACCTCAATTAATCTTCATAGTATTTGAGCCATAGAGAGTGTTATTTCATTACTGTGAGCATTGTAGTTCAAGAGTAATTTAATGATAAAGTTCCCCCTCCTGCCCCTTTTACCTAGTGTAAGCCACCTCCCCTCAGATGTGGAATCCAGTCCATAGACCAGATTGCTCACATCAAGGGTCAAAATTCTTACTGTGGGAACAATGAAATCCCTGCCCCCTTGACAGGTTGTTCAGCTTTTTCCCTTATCTTAATTGAAGATTGTCCCTCCCTGCAATCTACCTGGACACTCCCTGCTGCTCTAAGCTGAGTAGTATTACATCAGTGGGAGGGGGATACTTTATCATTGAATTACTCTGGAACTACAACTCTGACAGAATTGAAATAACACTCTCCAAGGCCCAAATACTATGATGATTAATTAGAGCTGCTTTTATTATGAAACATTACTATCCCTTTAAGCCCACATTTATCAGAATCTATTACAATAAAAAGAAAAGGGAAAAACAAACTTAAAGTTAACATTTTCAGAGCATGTATACATGCACCAATGAACAAAAAACTCAAATTCCACAGAAGTTAACTTCACTACTCGTCTGATGCAGGTTTGGATCCCCTGCTATATTACAATCTATAGACACACAAATACAAAGAATAGCCAGAGCAGAAGATCATCTGAGTACAGTATATAACCCCTTAATGACCGACCGCGTCGGTCACTAAAGGACCCGATTCCAGACTCCCCGAGCGGTGGTGGGGGGTTAGGGGCCGGAATTTCATGACGGTCATAGTACGTCATGGGTCGTAAACTCAGATCGACTCATAATGTACTATGACCGTTAAGGGGTTAATGATCTTACTCTTGATCCATCACCTTTCACCCTTGTGCTGGTAACAACTGAATACTCACATTTTTCTGAGGCCGTAATTCTGCCTCTAAGACTGTCGCCTTCCCAGTATATGCTCAAGGACTGGTATTTTTGTCCTCCAGTCTCCTCAGGCCTCCGGTCACTTCTTGTGTCCTAGATACCCAGAAGTGACTGGAGGCCTGAGGAGACTGGAGGAAAAATGTGAATATTCAATTGTTACCAGAACAAGGGTGAAAGGTGACTGATCAAGAGTAAGATCAATCAACTACTGTACTCAGCGGATCTTCTGCACCAGCTGTTCTTTGTATTTTTGTGTCTATACTGTAGAGTATGTTCTTTGTTGTTCCAGTGGTGTGAAGATCAGGTGTCATGTCTGTGTCCTTTTGCTCTTCCAGTGTTCGGAGCCTTTCTTCATGATGGTCTTCTGCAAGAGCTTGGCCTTCTCTCTGTTAAGGTACAGATTTCTACTCTGTCTTTTCAGAGAGAAATTACCTTGAGACTGCATGTACATTATTTGTGCAGGGGGAGGCTCATGTCAACCCAGCCTTTAGGGATCCCACTCCTCCATGGGACTGGCCTTTTGTTTCCGAAGGCTTGTTTTTGAGCCTCTGCCTCTCCCTTTGGTTTCAGACTCTTAGGACGGCTTTCCTTTTTGTACTTTTTTCTGTTATGCATTTGGAAAAACTACAGGTTTTGCCCTGTAAACCTCCCATTCTGATGTGGGTGATCTTGAGATCTCCTGCATTGGTCTTTCCCCTTGCATAGTCTCTGTGTTTCTCAAAATATAGAATTTTGTTATTTCTTCTCCTGGTCCAGCTCTTTCTGACAGGAGCTTTATTGCTTACTAGTTGAACAGCCCGTTACACGGGCCACAGTGTCTCTGGCAGCCGGTCGTGGGGCAGTCACGCGCAGCAGAGACTGCCCGCACCACTGCTGATACAGAGCTGGACGCTCCTTCGGAGCACCCAGTTCTGTATCAGCCGCGGCGCGGGCAGTCTATACTACGCATGACTGCCACACGTGCAGCAGTGTCTACTGCGCATGTCGGGCGTTGCACACAACTTAGCGAATTATTATATAGGATGTGTAGTTAGCTACTTGTGGTGTTATGTTCCTCACATGGCACCTTTACACAATTCAGACTTGCCGATTGTCATTCCTGAGGGTCCTTGAACTGGCCTAGTTGGAATTTCACCTTAATTCAAGTTTACATATTTAAAAACTGCCTATATGTCATGTTAACCAAAAGTCCAGCAGAAGTATATAGTTTAGGAGATATTCACACATATTTCTGGGCAAAGTGAAACTGAACATTCTTGGTACTGCACAAAGCTTCATTAACCTATGAAGCGTCACTGACGAGCTTAATTAGCATATGAAAACATCACTGGTAGTGCACAAGACCGCAATTAGTGTACATTAACCTATGGAAGAAGTGTGAATATATCCGTAACTGTACATTTGCTGGTCTTTTGACACCTAGATACTTTTTCAAATATACAAACTTAATCTCCTTACTTACAAGGAATTCCTTCATTGGAATGGTCTAAAACGTGTGCCTGAACCGGTTTGAGAGAGACGGTTTTTTGCATTTAGATCAGCTTTTGAAGCGCTTCTAAATGCAAAAAAACTTTTATTTAGACATTACGAACACTTTAATGATCAGCATATTGTATTGTTAGTACGACCCTGCTAGTGCTTCCTGTTTAGGGCCTTTGAAGCAGGACATCAATTGAAATACCTTTTGTAATCATGTCAAAGGAGCTTAGTGAAGTAATTTTGTTGACAAGTTCTCCTGAATGCTGAAAAAGTTTCCCAGCGTCAAATTGCATCAAAGTTGACTCTGAAGAGATTTTCTGAAACCATATCCTTTTCATCCAAAGCAAGAATAGACAGACCTAATGTGGCCAGACCATCAGAAGACCAGTATAGGCTTTGCTTATTCTGGAGTTGGTGACTTGCAACTACACTTTGACCAAAGAGAAATACCACTCTGTTCTGCAGAAGCATACTATCCCTTCTGTCTTAAAGGGATAGTAACACTTTGTTTGATCTTTATTTTATTTTGTAGGCATTAAAAACATGAAGAACGATATAAGTATTACCGCTTAAACCTTTATGGTTTGAGAGATATTCACAAGGAAAGTTTCCCCTCCCGCCCCTTTTACATAGTGTAAGCCATCTCTTCTCAGATGTAGAATCTTATTGTAAGACCGGCAGATAACAGAAGGGGACAATCTTCTTACAATGAGAACAATGAAAGCCCTGTCCCCCTTGACAAGCTTTTCAGGTTTTTCCCTTATCTTAATTGAAGATTGTCCCTCTCTGCAGTCTACCTGGGCACCTCCCTTCTGGTCTGGCTGAACCGTGTTACATCAGTAAAAGGGGCAGGAGGGGGATACTTTGTCATTGAGTTACTCTTGAACTACAACTCTGACAATTGAAATAACACTCTCCAAGGCCCAAATACTATGATGATTAATTAGAACTGCTTTTATTATGAAACATTACTATCCCTTTTAAAGTTGTGTGGAAGAGGATTCATTTTCCAGCAGGTCAACAATCCTAAACACACATGGAAACTGTGACATGAGCATCTGAACTCCAAGGAGGAGCAAGGAGTACTAATTTGCATGGCTTTCCCACGTCCATTACTGGACCCCAACCCCACTGATCATCTTTGGGAACATTTGAAAAGGGAAAAGTCAAAATACACTGTGACATCTCTAGACACTCTAGGATGCTCTAAAGGAGGACTGGAATAATGTGGGTTGTACCAAATATTGAGATTTTTTGACTTTCAGCATATACTAAAAATGTTTACCTTGTTTTTGTTTGAGAAATAATGTATATTTTGTCAAAACTAGTTTTTCAGAAATGCTGAAATAAAAGCAGATTGTGGTAGTGGACCCAGACTTTTGTGCCCTATTATAAATATTTTTATTGCAAGAATGTCTAAAATCCATTTTTTAGAACATTGTGCAATTAATTTCCTTTCCCAACCTTCTGCCATACACTGTCTGCCCTATTTCATAAATGCTTAGTTCAGTTATAGAAGTTGAAGATTTGTGGATAAAAATAATGAACCGCTATAATTTGATGTAACTGTTTAGTTTGTGGTGACTGTTCCTCATCATGTGACTTTTCTGTTTCAGATCTCTACTCCTCTTGCTTCCAGTGAGTGCATTGTAATTAAAGGACGAGCTTATGCGGTATTAAAGCAGATTGGCACTGGTGGATCGAGTAAGGTAGGAAATGATGGGTTATATTGTAAAATGATATTTAACAAGCATAATTAGCATACTGGAATCTAGAGAAGTCTCTAGATGCACTGCAAAACAATGCATTGGAAACTTCTGTAGCACCCAAGGGTTAAAGGGTAACTTTTAGGACCATACAAAATCTTTTCTAAAAGGAAGTATACTTAGGAGCACATCACCCAGGAACTGCTTTTGCAAATATCTGTAGAAAAGCTATAAATGTTCACAAAAGAGAAGAAATAAATACCTAAGTGTAGATTTAATAAAAACAAACTAATACACATAAAATATTCTTAAAATGCACTCAGAGGTCAGTCTTTGGTGATTTAGTCTCAAGGGTCTAATCCCTAATCAGCCCCTTCTCTAATCAGCCCACGTCTCTCTGCTACTGGCTTTTGTGGCTGCTGTCCAAATTAGAAATAATATGCCTCTCTCCTTGGTCCTGATAGCCTCCTAAAGGTTTTCCTACAGTGCTAAAGGGGGGAACTATCACCTCTAGTAAACTTGTCTTCATTTAAAAGTTCCCTTCAAGTGAAGCTATTATCTGGTTTTAATTTTTATTATAAATCTTTATTGGCAGAGATATATTGACTTTTAATGTTAAGCCAGTGACTTCAGTTCTCTACAGACTGTAGTACAGCTCTGTCCCACAGCCTGTCAGTCTTCCTCTGTTCCTGTCCCCAAGTATTGCCTCCTTCCAACCTCCTCCGTTGACAGAGGATTCTGGCATATGACCATGCTCGCTCTTTTGCAAATGCGCATCCAGGTCATTGTACAGGCACAGACTGAGTGAGTTAATGTGCTCAGTGATTTAAAAAAGTGGCAGTCTGCTTGCCTGTGTGGCTATTTTTAGTTCAAACTACTACTTTCAGTGTTTGTATGGGCCACATCCTTTCAGACCAAAAAGGCTAAAACACTTGCAGTTATTATGTTTCAACAGTTTGCCATGTCAGCAGTAAGGCATTTCCACAAGAAGTGATAAGGAATCAGAATTGCCAACAATGAACAAAGGTCTACGCTAGCTGTAGACGAAGGTCCCTGCTTCATCAGGGATTATACATTACTGTCCATCTGTCCTTCTTATACCGTAGATCAGATCCTAATTTAACAATATTGTAATTAAAGGGATAGTAATGGATAGTTTAATGTAAAAGTAATATTGTAGGTATTAAAAAAGAAAGTAATTGAGGCCACTCCTATCTGTGAAGCCTTTATGGTTTGAGAGATATAAGATTACAAAGTTCCCCCCTCCCTCCCCTTTCACGGACATCATGCTCTAGCTGAGAGAAGCAGATTCAGGTCCTGGGACCGTCCTGCGGCTCTTCAGCAGAGCAGAAATAGCGAGATACAGAAATAAATACTTAATTGGAACGGTCTACAAAGTGTGTCTGGTGATCTATGGACATTTATGCCTTTTATACCTTATGCGCACATATATCACCTTTTTGTTTTCTACATATTTAGCAGTGGATTGCTTATTAGGCATATATAAAGTATTTTTAGTTTTATTTTTCCACATTTTATTCTTTTTTTATATTTGTATTTCTACATATTGCAGCATTTCATGGCTTTAGCTTTATATTAATTGTAAACGTGTTTGCATTACATTACCTTGCCTTGTCTTTTTCTGTCTTTGCTCATTGCACTGTAGTATTTTGCTCTATATATGCGTGCAGTAAGCACATTTGTACACACATGCATATACCGTTATCTTGAATTTATATATATTTTTAGTGCTCGCCTATTACTTTTATGTAAATTTCCCATTTTAGATTTGTGCACAGTCATGATAGTAGCCTGCTCTTTATTGGAGGTCAGTTCTTTAGTGGTGTAGTGGTCATCGTTACGGCTGAGTGCCATCTTTCTCCACTTCATATATTTTATCTGTAAAATACCAGTGTTTCATCCTTTGAATGCCAGTGAGCTGGTCAGTGAGTATCATGGACACTGAATGGATTGAAGTGGACCTGTCGCCTTGATTCAAATTTGCATATTTGACAATGTCATTAAAGCGACTAGCTTGGAAACCCATCTCTTACCTTTCAAAAAACCACAGACTCTACTGAAATCCTTTTTGTTTGGAGACTGGAATGCAGGCTACAGCGCAGACATCTTGTCAGTCCCGGTCTCCATTGAGTAGCATTGCAGCGTACCCCATGGTAACCGGAAGGGAATGACTGAGTAGGCACGCAGACCACACTAACCTGCCAGTCAGTCTCCAAACGGCAAAGATTTCTTTAGAATCTGCACTTTTTTAAAGGTAAGAGATGGATTTCCAAGCTAGTCACTATGCTCTTAATGAATGCATGGCGACTTAGTAATAGCTTAAAGTTCCACTTTAAAAATGATAATGTTAGCCAAAAGACCAGCAAATGTACAGGTGAGAGATTTATACTTGGTACTGTATGGTAATGTACACTAGTTGCAGTACCTGTGCTGTTTCATATGCTAATTATGCTTTTCAGTGTTTTACATGCTAAAAAAGATTTTCAGTGATATTTCATATGCTAATGAAGCACTGTGCTGCACCAGGATACTTTCACTTTTCCTAGGCATTCACGTGAATACTTCCTAAACTATACATCTACTGGACTTTTGACTAACATGACGCATAGGCCGTTTTGAATAAAGTATTCAAATATGTAAAAACAAAAAAAAATTCAAGGTTAAAGATCCATTTTAAGCTTTTATCATATACAGCGATGCAAAGATATAAACATGGATTGTTATTTTGTTTTACAGGTGTTTCAGGTAATGGATGAGAAAAAGCATTTGTATGCTATAAAGTATGTGAACCTGGTAGAAGCTGACCAGCAGACCATTGAAAGTTACCAGAATGAGATCTTACACTTAAATAAACTTCAGCAACACAGTGATAAGATTATTCGACTTTATGACTAGTGAGTACTTTGCATTTTATGGAATGCTTTTGGAAACCTTAATCATGTTGAGTTTTATATAATACATTTTTAAAAATATTTTTTTTTGCAGTGAGATCACACATCAACATATATACATGGTAATGGAGTGTGGCAATATTGATCTAAATACTTGGCTGAGGAAGAAAAAGAATATTAACCCATGGGAACGAAAGAGCTACTGGAAGAATATGTTAGAGGCTGTTCATACAATACATCAGCATGGTATGATAGAATCTGTTGCCTAGGCATAGCTTGATTTGTAACTAATAATTCCCATCACCACCACTTGCCTTATTATGGCTAGAAAATCCTTATGACCTCTGAATTTTTCCCTTGTGTCTTTAACCCTTTCATTGCTAGAGGGGTATGCAACACATTGCAGAGCAATGTTTTGAATACCCCTCTTGCACTCAAAGGGTTAGCATCTTCACCCAGTCCTGGAAGTCTTGTCCATTGTTTCTCTAGACCCGCTTTCATCTTCCCTCACTGAAAGCTCCCTGAAAATAGATTCAAGTAGCTCACTGTCAAGTATATAAGTGCAAATAATAAAAAGTATAGGCAATTCTACTGTTCATATTATGTATATAAATTCAAAATAAAGGGTGCATATATTTTAAAGGATTGAGATTATTGTGTGTAGTACATTGAGTTTGTGTCCTGTAGTCCTGCTAGTAACTGTCATGCCCACCTTCATGGACATTACATCCAGGACTGACAGATTTTTTTTTCTTCAGCAGATTATTGGGGGGTCATAAGGCTTTTCTGTTATAGAAGTATAGACATACTAAGAACTGGAGTAATTCTGGAGAAAACTTTCCTACATAGTTGTCTTTTTATAGTGTCCATTGACATGAGATATTGGTTATGAAAGTTTTAGTCCCTCTCCCTCACTGGTTAGTTTTTAGACCACTTTGGTATCTTAATGGTCCCTTTGACTGCATTTAACAGTGTTTTCTCTAGGGTCATTGAGGGATTCAGGGACCATTGGGTTAAGCATCGTACCTATAGTAGACAGGACCCTCTAAACAAACTCGTCCTAGCTGCTAACACCACCTCCTGCCTAACTGCTTTCAATTTTAAAGGGATAGTAATGTTTCATAAAATAAGCAGCTCCAATTAATCTTCCTAGTATTGGGGCCATGGCGAGTGTTATTTCAGTACTGTCAGAGTTGCAGTTCAAGAGTAATTGAATGATAAAGTATCCCTCTCCTGCCCCTCTTACCTAGTGTACGCCACCTCCCCTCAGATGTGGAATCTGGTATTTTGACCAGACAGATCGCAGCAATAGACAGTCTTCATGTGAGCATAAGGAAAACTCTGCCCCACTTGATGGGTTTTTCCTTACATTCAGTGAAGACTGTCCCTCTCTGCTATCCATCCGGACAGTCTTGCTGCTCTGAGGTGAGCAGTGTTACACTGCCCCTTTTACTGATGTAATTTTCTTCCCCTGGTGGCCCTCGTTTGGTTGTTTTCTGTGCTAGTTTGGGGTCTGTTGGTACCTGAGGTTTACATAATGCCAGTTTAGTCCTATGAATTGTGTGTCTTCTGGTGAGGAGAGTTTTTTTCTTTTTTTCCCTCCCAGGAATCTTAATGGGTACTTTTGGGGTATATTCTCATGATTCCTGTGTTCCTTATTAGATATAAGAGAAAATAAGATTTTTGTAAACTTAAATCCTATTTTCGTAGTCCATATGGAATGAAGGATTCCCACCCAGGGGAAAAAAATCTTGTGTTTCCTTTACTGGGCAGAGAGGAGTCCCCTTTGAGTCTTTGTTACAGGAGGCTTTCTTCTTTTCTTCCTGCTTCTTCCCCCCCCCCCCCCCTCCCCATGCCACTTTTGCTATATGTAAATGTGGACTCGAGGGTGGGGTTGTTGGAGGACTAGAAGAAGAGAGCCACCTTTTTTTTTTTTTTTTTTTTTTTAAAGAATTCCCTGACCTCTGGAGGAAGGGAGCTTTACCCCATGGTTCCTGGGTTCCATATAGACCAAGAAAAGGATTTTATGATAAGTTCATTGAATCCTATCTTGTACTAATTTACCACCCTCTCATTACAGCTTTGTAAATAACTTTGTAGAAAATGGTAGTTATAGAAGGGCTAGCGGAGGTACATTTAGCCCCAATTTAAATAACTCAAGGTTTTTTTTTTTTTTTTTTTTTTTTTTTTTTTTTTTTTTTTTTTTTTTTAAATAAATCTAACAATATTTCAAATAAAAAATGGCTTAACAATACATGTTAGATTTTTGGAAAATCATAAAGACTGCTTTACATTGTTATAAAAGTGACTTTTTAACAAACAGTTCTGGAGTATACCAAACACAAATATGAGGTTGAGTAAAACTGTGTTATTAACCTTTTGAATTCTGCAGTTCACCGGTACATTGCTTTACAATGCATTGAATACCTTTCTAGTATTCAAGGGGTCAAAAGCCCCATTTAAATAAACTGGAAAGGTTATTTTACCCCACATTTGCATTTGGTATGCCCCAGAATTTCAAAACCCCTTCTTTTTGCATAAAGCACAAAGTAGCAGTGCACTCATCAGTTAAACTTGGTTGGCATTTAACCATGTACACATATTGAATAACAGGCATAGATATGTAAAATATAGGCAGCATTCTGAAAATAAATGGTCAGACTTAACCCTTTGAGTGTCAGAGGGGTACACAATGCATTGCCAAAGGCAATGCATTGCGTACCTCTCTGGAACCCAGAGTTAAGTCTGCAGGCCCATGCATACTTGTGTAAACCTAACCAAATGCTTTTATGTAACCTTGAGGTGTTTCTTTTCTTAGGGATTGTTCATAGTGACTTGAAGCCTGCAAACTTCCTGATAGTTGACGGGATGCTTAAGCTGATAGACTTTGGTATTGCTAACCAAATCCAGCCCGATGTAACTAGCATTGTTAAAGATTCTCAGGTAATTCTAAAAACAGATTGCATACTTCTTTTTCTTTTCTGCTTGTTGAATGACCCATTTGTGATTCAACTTAGTGATAGTAATGTTTCACAAAAACAGCAGCTCCAATTAATCTTCATAGCAATTGAGCCATAGAGTGTTATTTCAATACTGTGAGAGTTGTAGTTCAAGAGTAATTGAACAATAGTTTCCCCCTCCCGCCCCTTCTACCTAGTGCAAACCCCCACTCCTCAGATGTGGAATCCAGTCCATAGACCAGACAGCTCACATCAAGGGTCAATAGTCTACTGTGAGAACAATGAAAACCCTGCCCCCCACCGTTGACAGGATTTTCAGCTTTTTCCCTGATCTTAATTGAAGATTGTCCCTCTCTGCAATCTACCTGGACACTCCCTGCTGCTCTGAGGTGAGCAGTGTTATATTCGTAAAAGGGGCGGGAGGAGGATACTTTATCATTCAATTATTCTTGAACTATAACTGACAGAATTGAAATAACACTCTCCAAGGCCCAAATACTATGATGATTAGTTAGAGCTAATTTTACTATGAAACTATCCCTTTAAATCTTCTATATCACCACCCCCTTCATTTCACTTGACCAGGAGTGTCAAACTCATGACCGTTGGCTCAGAGGGGCTGTTGGTAGCTTATTTCCAGTCTGTCAAATATTTTCTTACAGATGATCTTACTCAGGTCAGTTCCAAAAAAAGTTATTGAAAGGGACCCTTCCACATAAAAATAGCTATGGTGATTTTTAAGAGCTTTCAAAATCACCTTTATATATTGTACTAGCCTTTTTAGAACACTGAAACCATGGTGTTAAGTTGCTACCTCTAGGAAGCAGGGCTCTTGCGAACAAAGTTCTCTGAAGGAAGAGAATCTCTCCCAGTTAACCCCTACCCAGCACAGCAGTCTTCAGTTTTAAAGTGTCCTGTGAAAGTGCAAGGACTATGGTTTTTCTTACTTCCTTTTTTATATATTCTATCTGGGAAGAAGCTGGAGCCACTGAGGTGCTAGTACCATACCAATTTCTCTCTTCCCCAAACCCCAAAGTGGGACTGGCTCAATGAGAACAGGGCTGTGAAAATGGATCTGATCCTTTGTGTCTGTTTAGCCACTATCTGAGGTGTGTCCCGTGGGAAGATATCTAGAGTGGCACTTCTCCTCTCTGTTTGAGTAATTTGAGGAATACTATTACTTTTCTTTCCATTCCAATTTCTATTTTTAGTGACATGGATTCCATAATTCTTATTGGGCCATGGCATCTATGTTTCTTGGAACTTGCAGTAGATGTATAGCAGCTACATTCTCCTCACTGTCCCTCTGCACTGCTCACAAAACTGAGTGGCTCCATGGTAGGGATCCCCCAGTGTGCATAACTGAATAGCCACCATGCTTTTTTTATTCCCTAGTTTTTCCCAGGCTCTCCCATGTTTTCTTCCTCCTAGAGGTACCTTACTGCGAGCTTCCTCTTTTGGAAGGCAGATATTCTCTCGTGGCCTCTGTCTGCCCCTCACTGGCACAGATATTTTTTTTATTTTTTTTTTAGTTGTTCTGCTCTCCATTTCTGCCATTCTAGGGCTTTTTTTCCATTTTGTTTTGGAGGCAGGGGCAGTATCTGGGCCTGAGCCTAAAGGGGGACAAAGAAATCATAGGACCACCAGGACTACAGCAGCAGTCCAGTCTGCCTATGGGTTGGCAAGTTCACTTATGACCTCATGTGCTGTGCTCTTCCAAGCCCAGGGCTCATGTTACAGTGCTGTACGTTAAAATGGAATTATCAGGCTGGGGTGAAGTGAAAGGGAGGAGGGAGTCTTCACCTTAGGCTTTTTTTTTTTTTTTTTGTTACGTGCCCTGCTATCCAGGAGGTGGAACTTTACTCATGATTGCAGTGTTCACCATAGACCAAGAGAAAAGGATCTAACTGTAAGTTCAATAAAATCCTCTTGTATAATTTTACGGTCTGGAATCATAACTAAATAGATGGATAGCAACATTTTTAAAAACTGACTGCCACCTTGGAGCGCAAAATTATCCAAACCTCAAGCACCCAAAGGTTTAGTACAATGGGAATTTGTATTTGTCCTCTGTAGTGCAGTTGGTTTACCACATGTTATTTCTTTCATCCATAAATGCCAATGATAATTATTGTAAGCACAGGCTCTACATTTGTTTTTGCCTTTTAACCCCTTAAGGACTGGCCGTGCACGCACGCGGCTGTTGCTCAAGGACCAGGGACCATTTTTTTTTCTCCCAGAATCCAACTCCGGATTCCCCAAACAGCGTGCAGCCGTGCGGGGAGCCTGGAATTCAAGACGGTCCAGGACCGTCACGTGTCCTTAAGTGAAAACAAGCCATGATGATCCTGGACAGTCATGGGTCCTTAAGGGGTTGAAGGGGTTTATATCCATTGTAAGGAAATTCTGCCATCCTTCTACACAATTAATTTGTGCCATACGTTCTTGAGAAAAGTTAAAGGGGAACTACCACCCCACAAAAACTTTACATTAATTAAGTCTTCATCCGGCCGGCTCCAAAAGGGCCTGACAGAGCAGGCGCACGGACGTCACTATGACAAGATGTCCGTGCTTCCTGCTACTGTGAGCTTCCGAAAAACTCAAATCTTTTAAACCAGGTAATCTTTCTGGCGACTAGCGCTACTAAGCAGCTAGTCGCCAGATGAAGACTTAATTAATGTAAAGTTTTTGCGGGGTGGTAGTTCCCCTTTAATGTAAAAGATCATAATCTACTTCATGTTGGAAAATTATTTTGTACTCAACATTGCCAGGATAAGTTAATAATCTATTTTTGCTTTAGGTGGGCACAATTAATTACATGCCACCAGAGGCAATTAAAGATACCACCACATATGGAGAAAATGGCAAACCCAGGTCAAAGGTAAAGTGTTATTACTGCTCTGTTTGTTTTCTTATAAATATGTTTCTAGTGATGGGTATACTCAAACAGTAGGCTTAATTAAAGGGGAACTATCACCCCAAATAAAGCGCCCCCCCAATTATTGGCCATATATATAGCGATAAGCTTGCCAATAGTCGTACGATCCAGTATAATTACAGCGTTAATCAGAAATCCTGCTTCTGCTGAGACAGCTGGCCAGGCAACAGCACAGACATATTTGCTTACAGACATCTGCGTCCTGGGCTGTCAGTCCTGGTCTCCTCTAGGAGGCGTTGCATGGTACCTTAATGTAACAGAAGGGACTGACCATCAGTCTCGGCAGAAGTAGAATTTCTAGCTAACACAGTAATTAAGCTTACCAACAGTCATATTATCCAGCATATCGCTGTATGGCTAATTATTTGGGGTGATACTTCCCCTTTAACTCTGTGCCTGTGTTTCTGATGGGTGGAGTTGGACAACTTGTGGTATTCTAGCTGCTGGACTAAAATTCCTATCCGCAGAGGGACAAAGGCCATTTGAGAATCATGCTAGTTGTAATCCAAGAACATCTGGTGGGTTAAAAGTTTCCTACCACTAGTCTACTGCTAGCATTTATTTTGAAACACAAATTTTCAGTCTTGTGCTCTTTGCAAAATGACCAAAGTAAAACCTGGTGAGATTAATATACTAAGGACTAGAGATGGGTGAATTTTTTGCGTCAAACTGAATCGGGTGAAAAATGGCACTTTCTGCCGAGCTGGAAGTTTCTCGCAAAATTTGCCAATTTTCATCTTTTTTTTTTTTTTTTTTTTTTTTTCTCCACCTTTCTCATTGCACTGAAATCAATGGTAAGAATTGATTTTTTCTCCCACACAGTTTCCTTTCTTTTTCTGCCAGGAGTGTATAAATGAGGTGTTCCCGCAGCTTGTCATTCTGTGTTTGTAAGAGAGAAAGTAAGCAGCACAATTCTGAAGCTAGCGAAGATAGACAAATAACTTGAAGCTAGAGATTAGTTTAGAGAGTCTTTTGGGCATACAATTTGTTGGAGACTCTGAGGGAATGTGAAGGGAGATTTACCCAAAATACTCTAAAATCTTATTTAACTATGAAGAGACAGGTGATCCAAGTTCCTTCCTGAGCTGACTGAGCATTTGTAACTGACAGATGTACTTAACAGCCTGACACCCAAGAGACCAGCACATTTTTCACTGACTTCTACAACAGCCAAAAGAAGAGGGGCCAGCATATTGATGGTCTATCTGCATTGTGAACCCTAACATAAATGAAGACTTTGTTCTTTTTTTTAGACCGTGACATTTAGGGACCAATAAATAAATGACATATTTTGATTGGTCAGTGATAGACAGGGACCCTCACATGGTCTGTGACTGGGACTGACTAGAGAGAGTTATATGATACAGTATATTATGAGGGGGGAAGAGGTTATCCCACACAAACTGTTCTACTGTGTACTTTAATGTTAAAATCCACACTAATTTGATAATGTCTAGCAAACAGACTAGGAATAGGGGAAAGGCGTAGGAGCAGTGCGGGATTGTGTTAGTAAAGTGGTAGTCCAAAAAACTGACTGCAGCCACGGTTGCTGCAGTGTGTGCAAAAATCAGTGATGATCCTTCTCCTGTGGAGGCTGTTTTTGAAAGTGACACTAGTTCCTCTACCACCAGTAGTATTAATAAACCATGTAAAAAAACGCTGAAGAAGACACATTCTAGTGTTTCCAGGATAGCAGAGGAAGATGTAGCAGTTCAACCAACTGCTGCAGCTGACACAGTAAAGAGCACAACACCTCTCCAGAAAGTAGTAGTGAACGTTATGAAAATCCCTCTAAAGGGTAAAGGTAAAAAGAAATATTTCAAAAAGCCTAGAGGAATATAAAAGAAGTGGGGAAGAAGTATCAAGAAATCCAGATGATTACCAAATTACTTATGATGATGATGCTGACCTAGAATATATCCCTGTAGCATCCTCCTCAGACATATATGAAGTTGAAAGTGAGATGACATGGCCATAAAATTAGCTGAAAGGAAAAGGCTCAATTTTCCACCACTGAAAAAGCACTGTGTCTGTTTACAAACTGTTTGAAAAATCAGTCGTCAAGATTCCTAAAAATACTGTCATGGATACCAAGGAATGGACAAGAGTCAGTACAGATTTTAAACACCACCTTTATTGAACAATTGTAGACATTTAATGGTAAACCCTACGGATAATTGATAGTGCAGAGAGTAAACACGAAGCAAGCAAGTCCTACCAGAAATAGGAGGCTGCTTCTTGGTAGACTCAATAAAGGCAACCGTGCAATAGCACCAGCTGGGGCTGGGACCCAGGAAAGTACAAAAGTAATGCTGGGGCTGGGACCCGGGAAGGTACAAACGTTAGTGACTGGGGCTGGGACCCAGAAAAGTATAAATGTAAAGGTTGCCAAAAGGAGTATAGACTGAGTCAAGCTTGCAGACAGAATCAGGCGGTAGTGCATACAAGCCAGGGGTCAATACCAGAGCAGGTAGTCGGCTAGAGCCGATGGTCAAAACCAAGCGGATAGTCAGAAAAGCCAGGGGTTAATACCAGAGCGGGTAGTCAGCCAGAGCTGAAGCTCCAATACCAAGCAGGTAGTCAGACAAGCCACAACACTGGACACCGGGAGAGACGGGTAAGCTATCCAAGGATCATGCACGGTCAACAAACTAAGCAAGACTGCCCTGGGACACCACAAAAGAGCGACTGGTGTAGTGTCCAAGCAGTTTAAATATAAATCCCCCCCCCCCCACCTCCAGGAGGTGGAGCAGTAAATTGGCCTGTCCCTTTAAGACTCTGGATGCGGCATCACCAGAGGGATTCCCAGTGATGTGCACCCGCACAATACTGCCCGAATGTGAAGGAGAAGACAGACGGGGGCAGCAGAGAGATGGAGCTGGCAGCCAAGACATGCACCAAGGCGACAGGCTTTTCTGGAGGCAAGGAACTCGGCATGGGCCGACATTCACAGCCTTCGCTATGTTAAGTGCTGCTGTTGGAAATGCAGCACCTTTGGCAAGAAGTACAATTGCAACATCTAGCCCCAGTCGTAGTAGAAGTACATTTGTAGCAACATCTATCTGTAGTAGTAGCCTCTCAGGAACACCTCAATCTATGAAGTATACGGTATGGAGACTCTTTACTCTCAGAAACCTAGAATTTGATGGCAGATGAGAACAATTTGGCCCATCTAGTCTGCCTATTTTCCTACTGTAAAAACCTCAAACCTTATTTGGTCCTTGGTCTTTTCTTATGTTAAGGACAGCCTTATGCCTATCTCATGCATGCTTAAAAGGGATAGTAATACTTGAAAATAATTTTATTTTATATTGTAGCCCTTAAAAAAACATGAGAAATTATATGTCTCATCTCCCAAACCTTTATGGGTTGGGAGATATTCACAAGCAAAGTTTCCCCCTGAGTGACGTCACCGTTCTGTCAGATTTGGAATCCGGTCCCTTGACCGGTCACGGCTCTCCAGAAGTGTCCTGAGATCACAATCTTTAAAAATAATTTCTTCATTGGAATGGTCTACAAAGTGTGCTTTCAATCCAGGCACACTTTGTACACAGTTCCAATTAAGTAGTTCTTTTTAAAGATCGTGAACTCGGCACTGCTAAAGAGCTGCCGGTTTCTCTGTGGACTGGATTCCAAATCTGTCCACTAGACGACAGACTTGGCTGAAAGAGCCAGGAAAAGGGAACTTTGCTTTATTTTACTTGTGGATATCTCCCAAACCATAAAGGTTTGGGAGATAAGACTTATATCATTTTTAATGTTTTTTTAAGGGCTACAATATAAAATAAAATTATTTTCAGGTATTACTTTCCCTTTAAATTCTGTCACTGTATTAACTTCTACCACTTCTGCTGGTAGGCTATTCCACTTATCTACTATCCTCTTGGTGAAGTAAAACTTTCTTACATTACGTCTAAACCTGTGTCCCTCTAGACTATGGCCTTGTGTCCTAACATTTTTACTCCTTTGAAATGTACTTCCATCCTGCACTTTGTTGAATCCCTTCATGTATTTGAATGTTTCTATCATATCTCTTCTCCAAGCTATACATATTCAGATCATTTAGTCTATCCTGATATTTCTTTTCCTGTTACCATTTTAGTAGCCCTTCTCTGAATTTTCTCTAGAGTATCTATATCCTTCTGGAGATGGGGTCTCCAGTACTGTACACAATACTCTAGGTGAGTTGTAACTAGAGATCTCACTCACGGTCCAAAGGCTAAACCTGTTGCTATCTGTATAAGATTCATGTGAGCAGAAGGAAAACCGGATCACACCTAGACATATCGTCACAGATCCCACCTGAAACACAACCACAGGTCTGATTTCGAGATGCGCCATCAGCATCTCAGAGGTGCCACAACTAGCTCTGGGTCACGTAATAGTAATTCAGTATATGTCAGAAACGTTTGCCAAGATTTCATCCATTTACAATCACTCCCATTGCTGCTCTTACTGTTCTGCATTTGCAGAACATAGAAGAATAGGACAGATTACATAGAGTGCCCATGCCTGCTCTCACCGTAAGTCACGTTGTTAAAGCAAAAAAGTTACACAGTCCTTCCACTATGTATTGCAGTCACACAAATGCTGAGTTCTAAGAAAGGGGTTAAAACCTGAACGAAAATAATCCAAAAGTACTCCTGTGGAATAGTAAACTTGCCAAAATGTTGGAGGTTGATATACCACCCTTTTTCAGGGCATATGTTGCTGCCAGACCCTGCCTGCTCACAACTTTTCTTTTCGGCTGTTGGTTTCTCTACTTCAGCCCCCAGCATTAGTAGTACTGAGGCAGTAAATACAAATCACAAAAGAAAAATGACAAAGTTCTTGCGGGAAATTTATTGGATTAGGTTTAAAATTTTATGCATTTTCAATGGCTGTGAATAAGTACTGGAACAAACAGGTAAATCTTGCTCAAAATTCCTTTGATTTAAATTACTTTTAACCCACAGAATGCTACGATAGTCTCAAGTGCATTGCCAAGCAATGCATTGGAGACCTTTTAACATTGAAGGGGTTGAAAGCCCTGATTTAAACTGATAGGAAGGTTTGTGTACCTGTTATGGGTACAGATGGCTTGCTTCAGAATTGCATCCGATCGTAATACATCCGCCTCAGTGGCTTTCACAGGTTTTCTACAAGTTAACTTGATATACAGTGAGGTCATGTGTAAAAACCATTAAGCAGAGGCAATTCTATTAATTTTTCACTGTCGTCCAATACAGGTCACTGGTACTCTGGGAGGCGTAAGTCCCCTTTAATAGGCAGGAACAACTATGCAAATAATTTGCAAGGGGCGGAGCCTCCCCTCTTACTTAAGCCACCTTCTGGCCAGAGCCACTTTAGATTGATTTGTTCCTGGTGTGCTTCCACACCAGGTAGAGAACATCTATGCATCTTAGTATTTTATTATTTTTTATTCAAATATGGAATACCACCATTAGGAGGGTGACCATGGCTGTGAATTGCCCTCTTTAAAGTGGCTGGTGCAGCTTCCAGGGATTTTCTGTGGACCTATGCCCTGAAGAGGGGACAGCTTGTGTTAAGCAGCTCCCCTGTTGGGGAATTTACCTCTGGTTCCTTCCCTCCTTATCATGGTCACCTGAAGACAGAAGTCAGCAAGGAAGGTGAGTCACCCATTGAGTGCTGAAGGTCCACTTGTCCCCACAGTGTCCCTTTGATGGGCTTGTATTTGGGAGTTTTAATACACTCCAGCACTCATAGGGTGTTTTTATTGCATTATTACTGTTTATGCAATTTCTGTGTTATTCTCTGAGTTTTGGAGCATTGGGTATTCATTTATTTATGTTTCTCATGTGTTTCATGCTTGTTTGGGCACTTTTTAATGTTTTACTAAACTTTATTAAAAATGGTGTTCCGCGCCTTTAAGCGCGGCTTTTTCCCGCTCAGACGCAAGGGCTCCTTTACTCTCTATGGGAATTCACAGTATGGGACATATCTCTGGAACCGCTTGTCACAGCAACTTCAGAGAGGGCTCATTTTAATTCTAGGCTCCTGATCTATCATCCGGAATGTGTTTTATTCATGTGGGGTGTTCAGGGGGGCTTCGGGCAATGTTTGGGGTACTTGGACAGGAAAACTACATTTCCCATGAGCGCTTGGTTCGCGCTCGTTTCTGATTGGCTGTCATGACGGCCGCCATTTTGTGGTACTTTTCCTAGGCGAGTACACTACGCAGGGACCGAGCCTTCTCTCTCCTCAACAGATTAACCCTTCGCTGGCCAGATAAGTCCGTTTTTAGAACATTTCTGGGGTGAAACTTTAATCTTTCACACTTTTTCTGGGTGATAGTGTTATTAGTGGGGTATATTGACGCTGTGAGCATGTCTACTTCACTGGAGCTAGGGGCTAGACCCAAGTCTAAGGAGGATGGGGGGGTCTGCTACCCCCATGGCGTTTTGCTCCTCTTGCCACATTGGGCTGGATGGCGATAATGTGGGGGATCTATGCCCTAATTGTACTGGTCAAGATAGCAACCCTGGGCTTCCCAGCCATGCTATTGAGCCATCTTGGGTGAGGGAGTTTAAAGCTGCCACTAGGGATCTCAGATCCACGCTTCAACTCTTTCCCTCTCAGGTACAGGGGGCTCTCCAGGTCTGGCAGACCCCCTCTACTGTCAGGACCTCCCTGCCTAAGCCACAGGGAGCTCCTGATATCACTGATTCTTCTGAAGAAGAACTTTTACAGGATTCTGATGCTGAGGAACGTACTGTTATTGAATCTAACAGGTCCATTGGGGACCCCTATGAGTGTGACCCTGAAGTTTCGGCTGAGGGTCTGATCAGAGCGGTTCTGAATACGCTCAACCTTCCTCTGACTCGGGAATCCACTTATGATCCTACTGATGTTTTTCAGAAAAAGCCATCTAAACCAGTTGTTTGTTTTCCAACTAACCCTACTCTTGCCCGTCTGGTCTCTGAGGCATGGAAGAATCCTGATAGATCTTCCTCTGTCTCCAAAAAGTTTGCTAAACTTTACCCTTTTCCTGAGGCGGAGCTGGCTAAATGGGTTCATCCTCCCAAAGTGGATGCTCCTGTGTCTAGACTCTCCAAATCTACTGCTTTGGCTGTCTCAGATGCCTCTGCCTTGCAGGACTGGACGGATAAGAAACTAGAGCTCTCTCTTAAGTCTATTTTTGCCTCCATTGGCACAGCCATGCGCCCCACTTTTGCTGTGGCATGGGTTAATAGAGCTATTGCGGCCTGGACTGAACGACTGACTGAAGCGGTTCGCCAGGATGCGCCTGTATCTGAACAGTTGCAGCTTCTTGCTAATATCACTGAAGCTCAGAACTATGTTGCTGACGCTGCCTTTGATGCTGTGCGCATGATGGCGAGGGCCTCCACTTCTTCTGTGGTGGCTAGACGCGCTCTTTGGCTGAAAATTTGGTCTGCTGATACAGCCTCTAAGAAAGCCTTGCTTTCCTTGCCCTTTCAGGGGAATTTGCTTTTTGGGTCTGAACTCAAAGAAATGATCAGTGAGGCTACTGGCAGTAAAAGTACTCTTCTACCCTCAGTCTTTAAGAAAAAGTTTCCAGCCAAACGCAATCGGTCCTTTCGTTCCTTTCAGACTGAGACACGCTCCTCGGCCCAAACGGGTCCTCCCACTACGCGCTCCTCCTCCAAGCCCAAACAGTCCTGGAGGCCCAAAGTTGCCTCCAAGGCCAAGACCTCCAAGACTGCTTCGGCATGACTCGCCGAACCCGGGTCCGCATCCGGCTGTAGGCGGTCGTCTCCGCATCTTTCGCCGGACTTGGGAGGAGTCAGTGGCGGACCCATGGGTTCTTCAGGTGGTGTCAGAGGGATACAGGATGCCTTTCTCTTCCCTTCCTCCTTTTCGGTTCCATTTTACTCGTCCTTCTCAGGAACCCACAAAAAGGCGTCTGTTCGACGACGCTATTCAGGATCTCTTGGACAAAGAGGTCCTGGAGGCGGTTCCTCAGGGGGACACAGGTTCAGGATTTTATTCCAACCTGTTTGTGGTAGCCAAAAAGGACGGAGGAGCCCGTCCCATCTTGGATCTCAAAGATCTCAATGCCTATGTGGTGACTTCCCACTTCCGCCAGGAGTCCCTGCGCTCTGTGATTGCAGCGATGTCTCCAGGGGAGTTTCTTGCCTCCCTGGACCTTCGGGATGCTTATCTTCACATCCCTATTCATCCAGAGAGCAGGCGGTACCTCAGGATTGCCTGCCACAGGGGACACTTTCAGTTTGCAGCGCTCCCCTTTGGGCTGACTTCAGCCCCTCAGGTCTTCCAGAGGGTGTTGGGCTCATTGATAGCGGTGCTCCATCAGGATGGGATCAGAGTGACCCCCTACATGGACGATCTCCTTCTGAAGGCCTCCTCAGCGGAGCTTCTCCTTCAGCAATTACAGATGTGCATGCACACCCTGAACCGTCATGGCTGGATCCTGAATCTGGACAAGTCGGACTTGATTCCATCTCAGAGGCTTCTGTTCCTGGGTCTCCTGTTCGACACTCGCCAATGCATGGTGTTTCTTCCAGAGGACGTGGCTCACCAGATAGCTGTCAGAGTGGCTGGAATTCTGGACATGGACGAGATTCCAGTTCCGAAGTTGTCGTCCTTAGTGGGGAAGTTCATTTCCACAATCGAAGCAGTACCATTTGCCATGGCCAGTCCCGGGATCTTCAGAGGTTTGTGATCCAGACGTGCAAGAATCATCCAGATCATCAGCATCTGTCTGTTTCTCTTCCTCCTCATGTCGAGTCGAGTCTGCACTGGTGGTTAGATCTCTCTCATCTCCTGAAAGGGAAATCCTTTCTAGTTCCTCCTTGGACCACAGTCACTACGGATGCCAGCCTTCGGGGCTGGGGTGCAGTCTGGGGTCGCTTCAGTGCTCAGGGGAAATGGGGTCTGGAGGAATCCATGCTCTCCATCAATGTTCTGGAACTTCGAGCTGTCCGGCTGGCCCTGAGGCACTGGGAGTCTCAATTGACCGGTCTTCCAGTCCGAGTGGAGTCCGACAACGCCACGGCGGTGGCTTACATCAACAGGCAAGGCGGCACAAGAAGCGGTTCCGCCTGGTGGGAGGTCAAGGATATTTTGTCTTGGGCAGAAGATCACGTGCCTGTCATCTCTGCGGTTCATATTCCAGGCGTGGACAACGTCATGGCAGACTTCCTCAGTCGTCATACCGTCGACAGCGGAGAATGGGCTCTTCACCCAGAGGTGTTTCACATGCTCACTCAACGGTGGGGGATGCCTGTGGTGGATCTGATGGCTACCAGACACAACAGGAAGGTTCCGGTGTTTTGCTCCCGGTTGAGGGACTCCCTTGCTCTAGCAGTGGATGCCTTGTCGATCCCTTGGGACTTCTCCCTGGCTTACATCTTCCCTCCTCTTCCTCTATTGGTCAGAGTTATCCAGAAGTTGAAGAGGGAACGTTGTCCTGTCATCCTGATTGCTCCAAACTGGCCTCGCCAGTCCTGGTTTCCGGAATTGATGGCCATGTCAGTGAAGGATCCAATCCCACTTCCAGCCCGTCCGGACCTGCTTCTTCAGGGGTATCTGTGGAAAGAGGATGTTCACTCTCTCCATTTGATGGCATGGCGGTTGAATCCTCGATTCTAGCAAAGAAAGGCTTTTCTCCTTCTGTGGTATCGACGATGCTCAGTGCTCGTAAGCCTGTGTCTTCCAAGATCTATCATCGCATATGGTCAGCTTTCGTGACATGGTGCTCTGACAAGAAGTTGTCACTTGACTTCCATCTTCCCACTGTCCTGGCCTTCTTGCAGGACGGTGTGGATAAGGGGCTCAGTCTGAGTTCCCTCAAAGTTCAGACTTCTGCCTTGTCTGTGTTTTTCCAGGAACGGATTGCTGTCCTTCCTGATGTGAAAGTCTTCTTCCAGGGTGTGACTCATGTTCGACCTGCCTTTAAGAGTCCTGCTCCCCAGTGGGATCTCAATTTGGTGCTGGGAGTTCTTCAGCGACCACCGTTTGAATCCTTGGCTTCCATTCCATTACGTCTTGTGACTTGGAAGATGGCCTTCCTCTTGGCTGTTGTGTCAGTGCGCCGGGTAGCAGAGTTACAGGCCTTGTCTTGTAAACCTCCTTACCTGGTGTTCCACAAGGATAAGGCTGTGCTTCGCACTACCAAGGAATTCTTACCCAAGGTTGTGTCTGAGTTTCACATCAATCAGGAGATTGTGGTTCCCTCTTTCTGCCCTAATCCTTCATCTGACAAGGAAAGAGATCTCCATCTGTTGGATGTGGTGCGTTGCCTCAAGTTTTATGTTCATCGCACCGAGTCTATCAGGAAGTCTGACGCTCTATTCGTCATTCCTGAGGGGCCTAGGGCAGGAAGACCGGCTTCCAAAGTTACCATTGCCTCTTGGATTAAGGCTACCATCCGTGAAGCCTATAAGTTGAGGAATAAGCATGTTCCCTTCCGGGTGACTGCCCATTCCACCAGATCTATTGGGGCCTCTTGGGCCTACAAGAATCAAGCTTCTGCTGATCAACTGTGCAGAGCGGCCACTTGGTCCTCTGTGCACACCTTTTCTAAGCACTATCGAGTTGATGTACTGGCTTCGGCTGATGCCAGTTTTGGAAGGAAGGTCCTGGAGGCAGTCTTGCCTGTGTAGGTCTTCCGCCCTGTGATCCTTAGTGCTTCTTTACTGTTGAGCCCGGTTGGCTCTAGTTCCGTGTGCTGTGTTAGTTCAGGGATTGTTCCCTTGGTTGGTGTCCGTTGACACTTACAGTTTGGGCTATGTTATCAACTGGTCATAACAGTTCTAGTGACTTGGGCCTTGCGCCTGGTCCTTGCCTTACTTCCCGCCTCTGGATCAGCTCAATGTTTGTACATCCCAGAGTACCAGTGACCTGTATTGGACGACAGTGAAAATCGGATTTTAGTCTTACCTGTTAAATCCTTTTCACTTAGTCCATACAGGTCACTGGTCTCCCACCCTGTCAAGGGACCAGTCTTGGCTCTCCTGTGGCATTCAGTGGGAGACCGTTCGGGCATGCTCACAGGAGTCTTTCTTTTTGCTTACCTGAGGTCAGTTTTAGGGTCTCAAATCAATCTAAAGTGGCTCTGGCCAGAAGGTGGCTTAAGTAAGAGGGGAGGCTCCGCCCCTTGCAAATTATTTGCATAGTTGTTCCTGCCTATTAAAGGGGACTTACGCCTCCCAGAGTACCAGTGACCTGTATGGACTAAGTGAAAAGGATTTAACAGGTAAGACTAAAATCCTATTATTTTAGTCATGTGATGGCAAAGTTCTATGCATCTACTACTTTCTGACTTAACTATAATCAGATTTAAAAAGCAATAATCCTCAAATGTATATATTTTTCACATCAAAGTTTAAGTAACCCCTTGAGGACTGCAGGGGTGAGGACACCCTTTTGATCCTCAAGGGGTTAACATTGACTTAAGCAGTCACATTAACCTTGGTTCTTATTTTAGATTAGTCCAAAAGGTGATGTCTGGTCTCTGGGATGCATATTGTACTGTATGACTTATGGGAAGACTCCATTTCAGCACATTACAAATCAGATCACTAAACTACATGCAATCCTGGATCCAGCTTATGAAATAGAAATTCCTGATATTCCTGAGAAAGACCTACAAGATGTACTCAGGGTAAGATTTGAAATAAATTAAAAATAAAATGTTATAGGCCCTGCTCGACTTCTCTTACCTGTAAAATAAGAGTCCATTTTCTAAGTTATAGATACAATGGGGAATATTTTGTAAAGATAAGTGCCAAATCAGCTGCATCATATGTCACAAACATTCCCACTAATTTCAAATGGGGATTTCATCCCCTTGAATGGGTTGCACACCCCTTTGGTCCTTAAAATGTAAATTGTAAATGGTTTATTGTAAGGATTCTACTGGGAATTCATTTGAAACCAAAGGGTTCTACCACCAAAAGTTTGAGAACCACTTTATTAGGCCACAGTTGCCAAGTTAACTCTTATTTTATGAAACATTATCTTTAAGGAACATTTTGGGCTTTATAATGAAAAGTGTAAACTGCAATTGCATTGCGTTGGAGATGTCGATAGTATTCAAGGGGATAAAAGCCCAATTTGAATCAATGGGGATTTTAGGAATGTTTATCCCCTGTAGTACAGCTGGTTTGCCTCAGAAATGTGCCTCTTTAGCTTATTAAATACAGTCCATAGTTTCTAAATTTTGCTTGATTTGTCATTTATGTTTGATAAAGTTATAAGGTAGTGGTAAATTGTTCCAAATTTTCCTTTCTCAGTCTGGTCACTGTCTGTCTTTGGGTTCTGTAGTCTTTTACTAATGAGTATTATTTTTTTTTAACATATTCTTATTTTTTTCTCTCTTTTGTTTTCTTTAAGAAATGTTTAGTGAGAAGTCCTAAGGAGAGAATATCCATTGTAGAGCTCCTTGTGCACCCATATGTTCAGTTACAGCCTAACCCACAGCCAGGTATATGAGTATTTCTGTAATCAGCCACTGAATACTATTTACTGGAACTGTTTTTAAACATTTTAGCTCTTGATTTTATTGAGTTGTTGGAGAAAGGAGTGACTGATATAAGGCTAAAGCATGTATGTAAATGTTTTTTTACGGTGATATTTTGGCTGATAATTGTGTACATTTATATGTCCCTGCTCTTAGAGCAAAATATATATTTCTCTCAAGTCCTGTATGTTGTTCTGATTTCACACATCCTGGTTTGGTTCTCGTTCTCGAGAAATCCTCTCCAGTGCCTTCTCAGTTTCTGCATTACTTGGAAAAGAGATACGATACCCTACATGGAAGAATGTTTCTGCCAGAAAAAAAGATACAGACTTCCAGGACATGTCTCAAGCACTGGCCTAGCAGTCAGTGACAAGAGGGGACTACATGAGAGTCCTGAGACACCTAGTCTCTGCTTTAGAAGTGGTCTGCTATGCTCAGTTACTCATGCGTGAGTTTAAGCTGGACATTCTTAGGAGTTGGTCAGGGCAGTGTTTTCACATCTTACTCATTCCATGTCTCTGTCCCAATACATGATGGAAGACCTGTGCTGATGGCTTCATCAACCACCCCAAGGTTCCTTTGTTCCATATGAACTAAGAGAAAAGTACTTAACAGTGTTATTAAAATCATTTTTAAAGTGGAACTGTCACTTGTCCATATTCTTATCTCAGTGGGAGCATCCATAACAGATTTGAATGAGTGTCAGTTGATCACTTTATTCAAATTGGCTATGCCAATCAGTACCAAGTAAAAAATAAAGTAAATATCATAAACAAATGTTGTAAGTAAATGTACTACCATAATTTGAAAGCTCTTGCAATATCACCAAAGTTGTTATAAGGTTTTAGTTCTACTTGATGAATGTTACTGAAAACGTGTACAGTTGCGATGTGTAGAAGTGATCTATTATTTTATTTCTTGCAGATCAACAAGTCCAAAGGGATACTACACAGGAAATGAAACGTATCCTTGGCCAACTCATTGGTCTGAATTCTCCAAATTCCATATCTAGAGCTGCTAGGGTGAGTAGTTCCTTAAATCACTGATAATTTCAAATTAGCACAAATAAATATCCATGTAATCATGTCATGGTTTGAGTTTTCTTCCTCTGTTTTTGGGATGTCCCTCTCCCTTACATAGTCTGTCTAACCATATCATCTCAATCTCAAGTAATAAAGTTTAAGAATGGATTATGTACCTGATAACCCCAGGCACATTTGAAAGTGTGTACAATAAAATGGAAGCTATGCATGTTTCCATAACAGATCTTTCAGTACAGGTTGAACCTCTCTGCTCTGGCCTCAATCGTATCAGAGCGCTTAAATGGTTAATAGTACAGAATGAAGAATCTCCATTCTAATCTAAAACAATCATTTATTAAAAATCATCAGACATCGTACTCTATTCAGGCCTATCAGTATACGGTCACCCTCTGTCCACAGTGAGCAAATGGAACGTCCCAAAGAACTGGAAAACTCTCACAGTGTCTATCTGTGGATTAACACCACTGTCCCATTCACCCTATCGGATATTACACCGTATCCAGTATCGGCATTCAAGGTATCACCCTCAGTTTAGACACCCATCTGAGAGATTCCCCTCGCCAGGAATTTCGCTCAAGTATTGCTCAATATGAGCAGAAGCATGCACCCCATACCAATAATATAACTTTCCGCATGTAATCTTTATAACACTATATTTCTAAAACCCCTCAATTTTCACCATAGGATCCAATCTGATGAAAATAATTTGGACAATCGAGATCAATGTGGCGATATTCAGCCACACTCCTAATCACGGTTCCAATCACCACTACTAGCAATGTCCATCTATACACCAATAAATGCACATTAAAATCAAATAAATGATAAAAGTAATAATCAAATTCTGACTATAAGCCAGACTGATTAATTACTTGGAACCCTTTATGTTATTGGTTTTCATAAATACCAGCAACGGATCATCCGTCTGTCCTGGGACTTATAATCGCCATACATGTCCCACTACGGGAAGCCCTACACACATGCACAAATCTAAAAAATAGTCCCACAGAGCTCTCAATATTGGAATCTAAATAAAATGGGGGGGGGGGGGGAACGACAAACACCTATTATCCTTTACATCAGAAGGAAAATGTTCCTTGTATTTTTTGGATATTTTTGATAAGATGTTTATATCCATCTGGATTTTCTTATAACAACACTTTGACAATATAATCCTTCTTATATCAATACTTGAACAGGATAATTCTTCTTAACTGTAGACTCTGAATGTTAGAATTGTATATCAGATTTCTTTAAATGTTGAGTCTACACTTTGTTTCTTAATTTAAACATCATAACTCACAGTTCAGTAGATCAGAAGGGCGCTCCTGTCTTACTTTATCCACACCTGATTACTCAGCAGGCTGTAGATTCACCTTGTCTTGATCTTAATTCACCACACCACGCTATTTTGAAGTTTCCTGGACCCTTTTCCAATGTTACTTCTCTGGCAGCCTTTTTTCTCTGATCTTTCCCACATCTGACTGATTCACAGGCTGTCGGTTTGCCGCTAGATGTTACATATGTTTACAATCGGACCTCTTATTTGTAGTAACCTCTCCCAGAATCCCTTGCTGCTTGAGTTTTCTGGCATGCATAAAGGTCCTCTTTGACTTCACCTCTTCCTTGCTGGATTCTACATGCTACGCAAAGGCTGGTTTCTCCCCCCTACTTGCCAATTTAATCCCTTGCAGTCAGTTTAGCATACTTTCCGTTTATCATTTTACGATTCAGTATCTTGTTCTATCTTTGTGTTCTTCTGACATCTCACAGCCCATTGGACACTTGGTGAAGTCATTTAGTGTCCCCTAACTCCTTTAACACACACGCTCACACACTCGCTCTCACACACTCCACTCCTCATACCAAACTGGGCTTCCTGGGGATTATTATGGTACTGTAAGTCCCTCTTGCACGGTGGCCCCTACACCACCACCAGGGCCCTCATCTGAACAGGAACCAGTTTTGGTTAAGGCTCTTATCTCTTTGGTTGTCTCTACCCCATCATCTATTTAGGACTTTCTAAGCTCTTGGTCTATGTGACAACCTGCTCACCCAGCTAAGTGCTTGAGACCTTTATTTGGGGGTTACACAAATTACTGGGGATTCCTCAGTTGAGGAAGGGGAGACTGATGGAGATGATTTGCACTCTTCATTGGTGATTACTATGAGGTTGATTCTAGCCCTTCAGCTGAGGCACTTATTAGGGTGGTTCTGGGGACTATTAAAGTCTCAGAGGCCTCTGACTCTGGTTCCCCTTCCCCTGAAATTTTTAAGACTTAAAAAGGAGACCCCTATTTGTGTTTCATCTAATGTACAGGAACCAAGGGATAGTCTCCTCCTCCAGGAGGGCAGGACATTTCCAAAAAAAAAAGGTCTCCGAGGCAGAGACTCTCTCCTTCCTACACTTTACCCCTGCCAACTGACATAATTAAAAGGGTGTATGGGCGCTGTTCTCTTAGTCTTCTTTTTTTATTTTTAATTCTTAATATATGGGGCTGTATAATCCACCATTTGGTGGGCTTCTATTACTGATTTCCTAATTAATGGATTATCCAGTTCGCGGGTTTTTCAGGACCACAAACCTGTGGAGACTGGGTTGATTTCCAGCCTTTACCTCACTAGAGCTTCACTGTTTCCTTCATTTACTATAATGGGAGTGGGGGCTATTCTGTGTTCACTGATTCAGGAGGGCGTCCTCATACTGGAGCAATATGATTAGATACTCTACTTCAAGAAGTCTTCTGATACTTCCCAAGGTCTGCTTTCTTTAGGCATGAGATTCGATACCTTCCAAGGATTGGTATCGTCCAGTCAATATTCTGGAAATACTGGCCAATCGCCAAGCTCTTTGGCACTAGTACAATGTTCTGACAGGTCCACCAGTGAGGATCCAATTCGATAATGAGACAGCAGTTGCATACATCAATCACCAAGGAGGAATCATAAACAAATCCACTTAGGCAGAGGTTTGGGAGTTCCATTAGTGGGCCGAAACTCGCATTACAGCCATCTTGGTGCATTTCTCCCTGATAGCAAAGCCTTTGCTCATGCCCACTCCACCATGGGATTTGATTTTGGTGTTAAGAGTTCTCCAGTAGCCTCCCTTTGAACCTCTCTGCTACTTCTTTGCACCTTCTGACGCTTTTCTTCTGGCCATTATATCTGTTCACAGAGCTGCCAAACTACAGGCTTTGTTTTTTTTATACCCCTTTTCTCTTGGGTCGAATATAGAACACTGGTACCATGGGGGTTGAGCTTTTCCACTGGAAGGCAGAACACAAGGTCTTGTAGGTGGAAACTCTCCTCTCCCTATGCAGTCCAACCCTGCCCGGCCTCCAGTTTATGATGTGTTCTTTAGACTGAGGGCAGCTTAGAACACTTTAATATGGACTAAGAGAAAAGAATTTAACAAGTAAGACTAAAATCCTATTTTCCTGGCCTTTCACCAGGGGGCCCTACCTCTGATCTTAACATTCTATCAAGCAGGAGCAGGAACTGAATCTGTTGGATGTTGTACACTGTCTAAAGTACTACGTTCATGGCACTCTTCCTTTTAGGCCAGGCAGGTTCCAAGGTTACCACTGTTTCCTGGACAAGGCAACTATTTGACAGGCGCATGTGCTCTGAAAGAAACCCATTGCTTTCTGAATCACATTGTACCACACCAGGTCAGAGGGCTGTTTTTGTGCCTACAAGAATCAGGCCATGGCTGATCAACCTACTAAGGTGGCGATGTGGTTGTCTCTGCACACCTTCACTAAAATGTTAAAGGGATAGTAATACTTAAAATGTAAAAAAAATGTTGTAGTGTTTATCCCCCTGAGTAAAAAAAAGGGTACTCCCACTGCTGAAAGGTGTTTTATTCAAAAATTATTAGCTCAAAGGTGAATTTTTAAGTGCCACTGTACAATTTCAGGCCACTGATATTGCACCTAAAAAAATTCAACTTTGAGCTGTAATAACTTTTGAATAAAACACCTTTCAGCAGTGGGAGTACTCTTGTTTTACTCAGGGGGGATAAACCCTACTATATTTTTTTTACATTTTAAGTATTACTATCCCTTTAATGTTTTGGTCAGAAGGTCATTCAGTTGACGGTACCTGTTTCTTCTTTCTACAGGATTCTGTACACTGTTGATATTTTTTGTATTTTACTTGCTGTGCAAGTTCAGTGTCTTTAGACGCCAAAGATTTATACAGTACCAGTTAGCCCTGTGGGGATAAAGCTGGAGGAAAGAGGGGAGTGCCCTCCTTAGAGGACCTACCTTTTTTGAAGCACCATGCCCTCAGAAGAAGGGGGGTTTTATCCCTATGTTGCTCATTTGAGAAAGAGGAGAGGATTTTAGTGAACTTAACATTAAATTCTCTGTTTCTTTACGCTAGTGAGCTTTCATGTTGAATTGCTCACTTTTTATCATTTTCATACTTTTATGTATTATGTACTTTTTACTGAAATTGGACACTGACTCTTTAAGGTTGGGTGCCTGTACAGCATCTATTTAGGATTCATCTCGCCTCCAGTTAGTCCTAGGAGGCTGCAGGTAATTTTCTGGGGGCACATTTTTCAAACTGCCCTTGAGGATCACGCAGATAAACATCTTGACTCCTTGCTGATGGCATTGCTTGGGTTACCAGGGCAATGGCTATCTGGGGTGATTAACTTTTGGATTCTATCCAAGGAAATGCTGCCAAGAATGAGCTGGTGACAGTGTTCTCCACGATCCTTGAGGTGAATACTTACCTTGCTGAATCAGACTTTGATGGTGCCAGGTTCTCAGGGAAAGCCTTTGTTTTTTTTTAGCTGCCCAGCATCAAATACACTGTGGCTTAAAGTTTGGTAGTCAGACCAATCTTTCATGAAATCTCTAGTTTCTCTCCCCATTGTGGGTAAACAGTTCCCTTTGTTGGAAAACTGGAGATGGTTATCAGCTAAGCAACAGGATGGAAGAGAACCTTGCTACATAAAGTTCCTCCTAAGTGCATATACGGGGTCGCCTCTGTTTTTTTTCCAATGGGTGATTTCCTTGCTGGATCAGTGGGATTTTTGGGTGATTTCTGAAGGGTACCGCATAAACGTCAATTGTCTTACCCCCATGTTTTTTTTTTTTTGTTTGTTTTTTTTGCCTGTCCAGATTTCCTCAAATCCGAATCAAGGCAGTTTATTTCTAGACTCCATTTCTTTTAATAGAAAAGTAGGTTATGGTCCTGGTTCCTCCAAAGTAACATTTCACTGGATTCTACTCAAATCTTTTAGTTGTTCCCTATATTGGACTTGGTGTCTCAACCAATTTGTGCTGACCCCACAGTTCAAAATGGAGTCTTTGTGATGTGTCATTGCATGTGTCCAGGGGAGTTCCTTGGTTTTGCAGGACTCTTACCTACACGATCATCGATTTCTGCATTTTCAGTTCACTGTCCTTCCATCTGGTCTGTTGTCAGCTCTGAGGATCTTCGCAAAGTTATGTCTGCCTTGACGGCTCATATCTGCATGCAGGGGATCTTTTTGACCCCCTGCTTCAACAACCTTGTACTCAAGGCTCCTTCAGAAGTAACTACACACTGAGATTCAAGAGTGCATTTCCATCCTGAAGCAGCACAGTTGGGTAATCAATTAAAAAAAAAAAAAAAAAATCTTCTTTTTATCGTTCCCAGGTCCAGAAGAAAAGTCACTCCTTTCTCCAGGCATCTCGGGCAATATCCTGGCTGTCTGCAATGGTGTGGGAGTACATGAAGTTGTACAGTTCCCTTTGCACAATTCTATACGAGGGAATTGTAACTGAACATTCTCCAGACATCCGTCTCTTCTGTCACATGTCAGGTCTCTGTTCCTTGGGACAAAGGAAGACCTTTGCTGGTGGCTCCAGCCTCTCACTGCCCAGGGCCTCTAGACCACAGAGGAGAGCCTTCTGGCCATCAATGTGCTGGAATTCAGTGTTTTGCCTCATGCTTTGCCACTGTTCATGTCCCCTTCTGGAGTCCTAGGAGGAATTGTAAGGGTGCCAACTTGGACTAAGTTCCAGAAAATCATTTTGTGGGCTAAGGCCCACATGCTGGCTCTCTCAGCAGTTCACATTCCAGGGGTAGAAAGTGTAGTCATAAATTCTCAGTTGCCAACATCTCAAACCCTGAAATTGGGAGCTCAATCAGTGTCTTCAATAGAATCACCTTTGTGGACCTTCAATGGTGGATCTCATGGCATCTTGCCTGAACCCCAATCTCCCTAAGTTCTGCGCTAGGTGTTTCTTTATCCTGTAAACCTCCCTTTCTCTGTCGTCCAATACAGGTTACTGGTAACTCTGGGTAGGCAATCCACCCCTTTAAGTAGGCAGGAACAATTCTAGAATTGTATGCAAGGGTGCAGCCTACCTTCCCTCCTTGGCTGCAGCTAGCCAACTAGCTCCAGAAAGATTTGTTACTTGGTGAAGATAACACACAGGCAAGAGAACAGTTCTGCTATAGTTTTAGAAACTTTTTTATTTTTCTGTTAGATATGGAATTCCACCATTAGGCGGATTACCATAACTGACAATGCCCTCAGATGTGGCTAGCTCAGTATCCAGGTGTTTTTTGTGGACCTTAAGCCCTGAGGAGGAAAATCTTGATTCCAAATGCTTCCCCGGGAGTTATCCACTGAGGTTACTTCTTACTACATGGTATTCTGAAGACAGAAGATCTGCAGGAAAGGTGAGCAACCCTTTGAATGCTGCGGGTCCACTTGTCCCACAGTGCCCCTCCACACAGGTGTGTCTTCATTGGCGTTCCTATTGCACACTCCTACACTCACTGGATCTATCTGTATGTCAGTTGGGTGTTTTGGAGCAGGTTTATGTGGTAACTTAACCCTTTAGCTGCTAGATTGGCAGTTTTTTGGAGGGGTTTCTAACACCTTTTCCTACTGGTTTAGTGTTTTTTGGGTGTCCTCACACGTTCTAATGCTGTTTTAGGCATTTTAGTATTACTCGCTTAATTTTGTAAAATTTGAGTTCTGCGCGCTTTACCACATAGACGACTTTGGGACTGAATTGTTTGGGACATATCTCTGCAAACGTTTAACCTAGCAACTTCAGAGATGGCTCATTTTACTTGTCTGCCCTTGCTCTATCACATGTTTCTAGTGTGTTGGGGGGCTCAGGGTGCTTCGGGCACTGTTTTGGGGTACTTTCCTGGGAAAACTAAATTTCCCATGAGCACTTGCTTCGCACACTCGTTTCTGATTGGCTCCTGCTGCGGCAGCCATTATGTGATCTTTCCTGAACGAGTATCCTACGCAGGGCTTGGACTCTCCTCTGCTGATTAACCCTTCGCCTGCCAGATACGTTTATTTTAGCGATTTCTGGGGTGAAACTTTAATCTCACACACTATAATTGGGTGATTTCTTATGCAGTAAGGTTATTTGACACTGTGAGAATGTCTGTACCACTGGAGCTTGGGGCCAGACCTAAGACTAAGGAGGCTGGGGTCTCTGTATCCCCATTGCGCATTGCTCTTCCTGTCACTCAGGGCTACCTAGAGAATTCTCAGGTCATTAATGCCCAGCATGTTCTGATGTCCCTGACAGCATTCCAGGGACCTCCAGCCATTCATTAGAGCCAGCTTGGGTGCAAGAGTTCAAGGCTGCTGCTAGGGACCTTAGGTCCACATTGCAGCTTTTTCCATCCCAGTTACAGGGGGCCTTTCAGTCTTGGCAGGCCCCCTCCTCTGTCAAGTCTTCCCTGCCCAAACCTCAGGGAGTACCTGACGTGTCAGATTCCTCTGAGGAGGAACTGCCGGTGGATTCAGATGTTGAGGAATGTTCTGTGTTGGGCTCCTCTCAGTTTTTTGGGGACCCTTTTGAGGCTGATCCTGAACCCTCCGCTGAGGGCCTGATCTAGGCTATCTTAACTATTCTTAACATTCCCTTAGTTCAGGAGGTTCCTTCTGACCCCTCTGATGTGTTCCAGGAGCCTAAAAAGCCCCTTACTTACTTTCCACCTAACCCTACTCTTCATCACCTTGTGCCTGAGGAGTGGAAATCCCAGGACAAGAAACCCTCTGTGTCCAAGAAATTTGCCAAGCTTTATCCCTTTTCTGAAGCTGCGCTTACTCAGTGGGTTCATCCTTCCAAAGTGGATGCTCCTGTTTCCAGGCTATCCAGGTCTACTGCCTTACCAGTCTCTGATGCCTTTGCTCTGAAGGACTGAACTGACAAGAATCTTGAGGTCTCACTCAAGTCCATTTTTGCCACTGCTGGTTCTGCCATTTGTTCAACGTTCGCAGCAGCATGGTTGAACCGGGCCATTGCAGTCTGGACTGAAAGCTCACCCTGGCTGTCTGTCAGGATATGCCTACCTTGGATAAGTTGTGCCTTCTTGCCAACATTTCTGAAGCACAGCACTATGTTTCTGCTGCATTATTTGATGCCATCCGTTTGGTGGCTAGGGTTTCCACCATGTCTGTGGTGGCCAGATGAGCTCTTTGGCTCAAGATCTGGTCTGCTGACACTGCTTCTAAGAAAGCATTACTCTCCCTACTCTTTCAGGGTACCTCCTTGTTTGGGCCAGATCTTAAGGATCTGATCAGTGAGGCCATAGGGGGTAAGAGTACTCTTCTACCCTTTGTTCCCAGGAAGAAATTGCCAATTAAATGTAATCAGTATTTTCGTTTCTATCAGAATGAAACTCGTCCGGCTAACCAGATGATTCCCTCAGCTCCGCTTACCTCCTCTAAGCCCAAACAACAATGGAAGCCCAAGGTCTCCTCCAAACCCAAGGCTTCCAAGCCCCCTTCAGCATGACTTGCCGAACCAGAGTCCGCACTGGGTGGTCGTCTGCGACATTATCACAGCATTTGGGAGGGTTCAGTGGCGTACCCATGGGTTTTACAGGTGGTGATGGAAGGGTACAGGATCCCTTTCATCTCTCTTCCTCCCTTTCTTTTTCGCCCTTCTCACACGCCTCAGTGTGCAGAGAAACGCAGTCTGTTCGACAGCGCTGTTCAGGCTCTTCTAGACAAGGATGTTCTAGAGCCGGTGCCAGGTCAGGACAGGGGCATGGGTTTTTACTCAAACCTCTTTGTGGTCTCCAAGAAGGATGGTGGTTGTCGTCCCATTTTGGACTTGAAGGATCTCAGTTCCTTTGTGACCCAGATGGTGATTGCTGCCATGTCCCCGGGGGAATTCTTTGCTTCTCTGGATCTTCAGGACACGTACTTACACATTGCCATTCATCCAGAGAGCCGGCAGTACCTTCGGTTTGCCTGCGACAGAGGACATTTTCAATTCTCAGCTCATCCATTTGGTCTGATGACAGCTCCTCAGGTCTTCAACCGTGTCCTGGGAGCATTGGTGACTGTCCTCCACTGGAACGGCATCAGAGTTACTCCATACATGGACGACATGCTTCTGAAAGCCCCGTCTGCGGAACTTTTTCATCAGCAGGTTCAGCAATGCATTCATACTCTCACCCATCACAGGTGGATCATCAACTTGGACAAGTCAGATCTTGTCCCATCCCAGCGTATGGTCTTCCTGGGCCTTCTCTTCGACACTCAGAAGAGTATGGTGTTCCTCACGGACGAAGTGGCTCACCAGATCGCCCTCAGGGTTTCGGCGATTCTGTCTCAGGATCCAGTTACACTCCAGAAGCTATCCTCTCTGGTGGTGAAATTCATTTCCACCATATAAGCCGTTCCATTTGCCATGGCACACACCAGGGAGCTCCAGAGGCTCGTGATCCAGGTGTGCAAGGGTCAACCGGACCTTCTGAAGACGTCCGGTTCTCTTCCTCTTCATGTGGAGCGGAGTTTGTCATGGTGGCTCAACCTTTCCAACCTGCTGAAGAACCACTCTTCCCTTCTCTTGTATCATATTTTTAGCCCCCCAAATTTTCCCTGGGGTATTTGGGTGTCTGTGTCACCTTGGTAAATTTGACTGAATTCACTGTTGCGGCGCCTTTAAGAATGGGAGCTTCCCGCCACTATGTTTGCTGTATTGACTTCTATGGGAATTCTTTATTGGGACGTATCTCTGCAACCATATGTTATACAAATGTCTGTCGTCTTATCTCATCATGCTCTTTCATCCAGTTCACGTCCTGAGTGTCCAGGGGGTTCTTGGCGATTCCACAAACTGAGTTTTAGGCATTGGTAGGCAACAGTGAAGACTGTTTCCCAGAATGCCCATTTCTCAGGCTTTCTTCCGATTGGCTGCTAGTATTGCAGCCACTATTTTACTTCTCTCTTGCTTATCCTAACCAAAGGCAGACACTACTCCAGATTAACCATCTGCTTGCCAGATAAGTATATTTTCTGGGTTTTCAAGGGAGATTTTTCAGTCTGGGAATAGTTTCTAGTGGGGATACACCTAGGTGCTTCTTTAGAGGAGGAATTGTTAGAAGGGGAAGATGAGGAGGGGGGAATAGGAGGATATGGATTCTTCCTACTCCTATGAGGACTCTTAAGAGACTGCCCCCCCCCTTTCCTCAGCTGAGGGACTCATTAGAGCTGTCTTGGAGACACTTCAGGTCTCTGATACCTAGCAGAGACCTAGTAGAATCATCTTCTACTGCTGCCTTCCAGCGGCCTAAGAAATCTTCACCCTTTTTCCCCCAAAATGCCTTTCTTGACCAGGTCCTAGTGGAAGACCCCAGGCAAATGTTTATCGCCAAGAGATTCTCGAAGCAGTAACCTTTTTGGAGGCAGCTTTGAGGCGGTGGGCCTCGCCTTCAACCATGGACCCCCCCTGTTTCGCAGTTAACTAAGACTACTGCCCTGCCTTTGGCGGATGCAGCAGGGCTTAAGGATACAGCTGACAAGAAGGTGGACTCTATCCTCAGGGCCAATTTTGCAGCTACTGGAGCAGGACTTAGACCTATTTTTGCCTCTACCTGGGCTAAAAGGGCTGTTGCTGTGTGAGGTGAACAGCTGATGGAGGCTGTCCACGCCCAGGTTTCCAAGGAGGATTTGTTGGCCAACATTAAGGAGGCTAAGAGTTGTGTGTCTGATGCTCTGTTTGAGGTGGTCAGGTTGTCCGCTAATACCTCAGACTTTTCTGTTGCTGTGTGACACACTCTGTGACTTAAAGCGGATCTACCACCTGAACACAACTTTACCTTAAATAACTCCCCATCTGGCGACTAGCTGCTTTGTGGCACTAGTCACCAGAATTATTACCTTGACAAATAGATTTAGCCTTTCTTCCCGGGCTGACAGCATCATGGAATGCGGACATCTTGCCATAATGACATCTGCGTGCCTGCGCTGTCAGTCCCTTCTGTAGCTGGACGGCTCCTAGCAACGCCTCCTAGAGCCGGCTGGGACTGACAGCGCAGGTGCGCGGACGTCATGGCAAGATGTCTATGTTCCGTGATGCTGTCCGCCTGGGAAGGAAAGCTAAATCTATTTGTGAAGGTAATAATTCTGGCAACTAGCGCTACTAAGCAGCTAGTCGCCAGATGGGGAGTTATTTAAGCTAAAGCTGTGTTCAGGTGATAGTTCCGCTTTAAGATTTGCCTGCAGACCAATCTTCCATGAGGTCACTCTTTTCCTTACCCTTTCAGGAAAAATCCCTGTTTGGACCTGAACTGAAAGGGATAGTAATACTTCGTTTTAACTTTTTTATTTTGTAGGCATTAAAAAAACATGAAGAATGATATAAGTCTTATCTCTCAAACCTTTATGGTTTAAGAGATATTCACAAGCAAAGTGTCCCCCTCCCGCCCCTTTTACTGATGTAACACTTCTCAGCCAGGGCAGAAGGGAGTTGCCCAGGTAGACTGCAGAGAGGGACAATCTTCAATTAAGATAAGGGAAAAACCTGAAAAGCTTGTCAAGGGGGGCAGGGATTTAATTGTTTTCATAGGAATAAGAGTGTCCCCTTCTGTTATCTGTCCAGTCTATGGACTGCATTCCACATCTGAGAAGAGATTATTTACAGTAGGTAAAAGGGGCGGGAGGGGGAAACTTTGCTTGTGAATATCTCATAAATCATAAAGGTTTGAGAGATAAGACTTATATCATTCTTCATGTTTTTTTAATGCCTACAAAATAAAATAAAGTTAAAACGAAGTATTACTATCCCTTGAAGCAGATCGTTATGATGCTACTGGGGGCAAAAGCACTTTGTTGCATCAAATGCATGAAAAACGTCCAACTATAGCAAGGAAACTGCATCTTTTTCATGTCGTTACCCCCCTTCACTGCCAAACGGAGGAGCAGAATCCGTAGGGTTCACAGGCCTTGCACGCGCTCCGCCAAGCCCAGACAGTAGTGGGACCCCAAGCGAGCAGGTTCAAGGGGAAGCCTGTCAAGCAATCTTCCACATGAGTCCCAGAATCCTGGTCCACTGGTACCTGTAGGGGGGTTGTCTTCACTTTTTACAGGATGGCTGTAAATCCTCAGTTGTAGATCAGTGAGCTTTTCAGGTAATCTCAAAAGAGTACCGCAAAGATTTCAGATTTCTTCTACCATATTGTTTCTTTTTGTCAAGGTTGCCAAAGCTGGACAAGGCACATCTGTTTCAGAAGGCAGTAGATTCACTGCTGGCAAGGAAGGTTCTGATTCCAGTACCTCTCCCGGAGAGCAGTTCAGGTTTTTATTCCAGCCTGTTTGTGGTTCCAAAGGAGGACGGTGGCTGTTGTCCCATTTTGTAGTCAAGTGTCTCAACAGATATGTGGTGACTACTTGCTTCAAGATGGAATCTTTGTGTTCTTTAGCAGCAATGTGCCCAGGGGAGTATCTGGTATTTGGCTTCCCAGGACCTTCAGGATGCGTACCTACACATCCCTGTCCTTCCAGACAGCCACCCTCTCTGCATTTTGCCTTCAGCTCAGATCATTAACCGTTCACAGCTCTGCCATTTGGCCTGGTTTCTGCACCTCGAGTGTTCACCAGGGTTATGGGGGCCTTAGCAGCCTTCATTCACACCTGGGGCATTTCCGTGACACCTTATCTGGATGACCTTTTGCTCTAGGCTCCCACAGAGGAGCTCCTGGTCCAGCACTTTCGAGAATGTGGTCAGCTTTTAGTCCACCACGAGTGGATTCTGAACATGCCAAAGTCCTCTCCGGTGCCTTCCCAGGAACTGGTTGTTTCTAAGGATGAGGTTTGACACCTGTCATGGGAAGGTTTTCCTGTCAGAAGAGAATATCCTTCTTGTAATGCAGGAGGTGAATCAGGCCCTGGATTGGCCCTCAGACATGTCATCCAGAGTTGGTCTGGAAATCTGGGACACTTGTATCGGCAGATATCCCTCTTTCCAGAGGCCATCCGGGACCTTCAGTGGTGGTTCCGTCTCCACAACTTGGGAAGGGAAACCCTTTGTGATAACAGAATGGACTATGGCCATGATGCTAGCCTGAGTGGCTGGGGTGCAGTTCTGGGTCACCTGGGGAGTTCAGGGAAGGGCACTCCAGAGGAGTCTCTTCAGTCCATCAGTGTCTTGGAGCTCTGGGCAAGTTGACTAGCCCTTGTGTACTGGACCTCACTCTTGAAGGGGATGCCTGTGAGGGTTCAGTTGGGCAACCCAACAACTGTGGCTTACATTAATTCCCAAGGTGGCACTCGTAGTGCCGCTGCTTAATACGAAGTGAGCTACATTCTCTGCTGGGCAGAAGCCCACTTCCCTGCCATGTTCACCGTTCACGTTCCAGGGGTAGAAAACTTTCAGGCGGACTTCCTAAGTCGCCAAGATGTGGATCCAGAAGAGTGGGAATTCAATACAGAAGTCTTGTACCTGACTGTGCATCACTGGGGTGTGCCACTGGAATCTTGGATAGCTTTAGTGTTTCCCCATGGAACGAAAGAGCATTTTATTAAACTTAGTTACATTTATTTTCTATTAGACCTTGTGGAACACAGGACTCTCTCCAGGAGAAAAAAAAACAGGGAGTTGAGTGCCTGGAAAGAGGGGTCCTCCTGGGTTCTCTATTCAAGGGATTTATTTCCACTTCTGTTTACTTTGCATTTGCTATACGTTAAAACTGAACATTATTTGCAAAGGTAAAGTGGAGGGAAGTAGGCAATCTCCATCTCAGATACCTTCTTTTTTTAGCTGTGCTCTGCCTTCCTGGAGAAGGGGAGGACCTTACCCCATAGTTCCTGTGTTCCACATGGACTAAGAAGAGCATTTAACTCTAAAATCCTTTTATAGTTAGATATACCTGACTTCTGCATGAAGGGCACCTGCCTCATTAAGTACATGTGTTATTTTAAGAGTCTTATTGTCACGTAGCATGGGAAAATATAGTCCAGCACATCTCATGATGTTAAGGCTAAAGCATTGTCTGTGACACCCCACATAATATAGAATAATCTTTAGTCTAAATTAGTCTGACTTAAATTCTGCATTAGCAAGGCATAGTGTCAGCCTGGGCTGTATAGAGATTTATTGTTGAAAATAAGAACTATAGACCCTACGTTTAAATAAAAAAAAAATAAAAAAAAATTGGAATAATTCTGGGGCAAACCTCCTACACCATAGGGGCAAATACAATTCTTAAAACTTCCAGTTGATTTAAATGCTTCTATTAATCTCTAGAATGCTAGAGATCTCCAACTCATCCAAGAATAACTAAAGGTTTGTTTTGTGCATGGGGTCTTGCATGCATTTTCTCAGCTAAGCAATTTTAATAAAACACGGTAAAATAATGTTTTTGTCTTTTGTTTTTCAGAGTTTGTATGATCAGTTCAACAGCGGCAAGAGTCTGGATTTATCTGCACTAGGGAAACCAGCTAATTAGAATACATGGACTATGAAATAAGTTATATATTTCCTTACACGCCATTAATGGTCTGCAGTGTGGCAGTTATGGAAAATAGGGGTGTGTAACCTGTGGCTCTTCAGCAGTAGTTGAACTACAATCCCTATCCTATTCTGACAGCCATGACTGGTTGCCCACACATGATGTGAAGCTCCCATCATGCATTCTGTTGGCATGATGTGATAATTTTATTAATGTTTATAGTGTTGTTACAACACGCTGTTGATATTAGTAAATTGTATTTGTGAACTAAATGTCTATTTGCAGTTTTGTAAATATTTCCTTTTCTTCCATTCCCTTGCAAAATATATTCTGTGAAAAACTTCATTTATTTTAAGCAAAAAGTCTATTGTCACTGTGTTTACTAGAATCCTGTTCCCTGGAAACGATTAGTAAACAGATGTTCACGTGAGACACTCTCTAGTACTCCAAGCACATGCATTTCCTATTAACCATAGAATGCTTTCCTTGCAAAGAGCACTTTGTGTAAGACTGTTCTAGATATTCACAATTTGTGAAAAGAATTACTTCATTGGAAAGGTCTACAAAGTGTGCCTGGTTTGCAAGCACACTTTGAAGACCATTCCAATGAGGTAATTCTTTTTAAATAACGTGACTTCGGCTCTGCTGAAGAGCCTCCTGGAGTCACAGGACTTGAATCTCCTGCTGTCCACTTTACAGCTGACATTAGAAGGGGAGGGAGGGGGGAACTTTGAATGCCAATATCTCTCAAACCGTAGCTGTTTGAGAGATGGGATTTGTGCCATAGAGTTTATTTTTTGAACCTCTACAAAACATTACTGACACTTTAAGCATGAATCGTTAACCCTTTTGAGTGGCGGAGGGATGCGTTGCATACCCCTCTGGCACTCAAAAGGTCAAGGATATCACTTGGAGCCTTCTGCACAAAAAAAATGCGGCAAACCAGATTCACCGTAGGGCATAAATAAAACTTTCCATTGATTAAATGGTCATTTTAAAGTCCATGAAACCTAGAAAGGTCCCCAATGCATTGCTTCATGTTGAAGACCTCAGTAGCATTCATAGTGTTAAAATCCCAATTTAAATCAATTGAAGTTGTTGCTTCTTCCCTGTAGTGCAGTTATTTTCCTCCAGACTGTCAGCTGTGAGAAAAGGCCCCATTAGCACTGGTGTATCTGTCATGTGATCGGGCTACTAATTGATCAACCTCTGTTCACGTGATAGTATCCTAAAAATCATCACCTTTTCTGAGCTTTGAGACCTGAACTGAATTTCATTCCAGTTTTAAAGGGGATCTATCGCCCAAATACAAGTTTATTTAAAAAATTAGTTTATATAGCAACTAGCTGGAATACTGTTTAATTTTTTTTTTACCTTATTTGGACTAATGAAACATGTAAAAAGATTATCCTGCACCTTCCTTGTTTCTGAAAGTGCTCCAGCTTACATGCAGAAATCCTCCGTCATCGTAGGAGGCTGGATCGAGGGATGGAAGCAGAGGAAGAGTGACAGACTGCTGTGCAGAGCTATACCCGTACCCCCAGTCTGTCTGGAAGGAAGGCGCAGGATAATCTTTACACATTTAATTTAAGCCAAATAACCATTTAAAAAAAAAAAAAAAATGAAAACCGTATTCCAGCTAGTTGCTATATAAACTAACGTTTTAGACAAACTTGTATGGGGTTATAATTCCCCTTTAAACGTAATCAACATTGCATGATTTGAGACTGCTGATTATAGAACATAGGTATCGGTCTGTAATGGCTTCATTTGTGTTAAAGTGGATCTATCACCTTAATTCAAGTTTGCGTATTTAAAACTGCCTATATGTCGTTATCCAAAAGTCAAGCAGATGTGTGGTTTAGGAGATATTTACATTTGCATATGACACATCACTGAAAAGGCTTAATTAGCATATGCAACATGAGTGATTTGTTTAATAGCATATGAAAACATCAACCACGTCGCACTTTGCTGTAATTTGCATATATTAGCATATGAAAGAAGTGCGAATATCTCCTAAACTGTGTGTTTGCTAGCCTTTTGGTTAACATGACATATAGACCGTTTTTAATGCCGTTTTCAAATATGCATACTTGAATTAAAACGATGGATCCACTTTAAATAGTGATTTATCTGTACTGTTGACTTTGAGCAATGACTTTGGGAACCTGTGGTCAAGGACAGGAGTTCCCAAACCTATTCTCAAGTAACACTAATAAGTCCGGGATTACGGATTTCCGTATTTGAGAACAGGTTAGTTAATCAGAAACTCAGCATTTTGTTTCACTCTTGTTCTCAGGCAGGGATCTCCTGGTCTGTCAGTGGTACTTGTGGACTGGTTAGTGCCAAAGATAGGCAACTTTTGACTCTCCGGATGTTTGAGACTACAACTCCCATAATTCCCAACAGCTGGAGAGCTAAAAGTGGCTTACTCCTACTCCTCACTCTAACATTCAAAGTCCTTGAGCCATAGATTTGCTTAGTTAATATTGGTTATATATGTATTTATAGCCACCTGATTTAGAGGAGTATTTTTTGGATACCATTTATTGTATCAGAATAAAAATTCTACTCGTAATGCATAAATCAGGATATTTAAACTTGTGTAGTAGTCATGAACTTTGACTTATGGAGTGTGCATTTTCATGTTCCAATGTAAATCATTTAATCAAGACTTTGTTATAAAACTATCCAATTATCAGACTTTGCTATTTTATCTTTTGTAGTAGTCTCTTGGGTGTGGCAGGGCAATGCAGTACATTTCTATTTTACCTGGATGTCCTCTTACTAATGTATTCCACTATTTACCCTCTACTGTCTACAAGCTTATGTTTGCTTGTTTTTTATATTTCAGCTTCTGGAATTTTCACTAATTGTTACACCAACACAGAAAGTGCACCAGATGATGATGGTGAATGTGTTAGGAATAGATAAGTGATACAGAGGCAAATATTTAACCCTCTTAGTGCCAGAGTGGTGTGGATTCCTTTCTGGCACACACTGTTAATAGCAGGGCTCTTGTTTTGTACAATGCTATAGCCCAGGCTAAATGGCTGAGGTTGATGTGCGTTGAAGTCTCCAACAACTGAAGTCAAATGTTACCTACCCCTAGTTTAGTCTTTCAAATATTTTCCTTATAAACTTGGGATTTTAAATAATTTACTTCAATAATTTTATGATTGCTTGAATAAAATCAAATTCCGCAGTATCAACCGCTTTGGGACCAGAGGGGTATACACACATTTCAATGCGTTGCTCATCTTTCTGATCCTCAAGGAGCATGTTTTCAGAATCTCCTCATTTAAACACAATTGAATGATTGAACCACAGTATGTTCATGTGAAGAGATCCTTAAAACCTGCACCAGGTTTTTTTTTTTTTTTGGTGTTTTGTTTTTTGTGGGGAGGGGGCAAGGACAGGTTTGAGCACCTATGGGATACTACATAAAATAGAACTCTCTAGGATGCATAGCAAAATTCCAATATTTAAAGGTACAGTAAACTTTTTTTTTTTTTTTTTAATGAGAACCTATAAGTTATAGAGATTTTCCTGCTGAATAAAACAAGGGTACTCCTGTCAGTTGTTTTATTCAGATTGTATAACCGTTCAAATAACCAGGAAGTGAATTTACTGTGTTTACTTCCCGATTGTTCTAACTGACAGGAATTGACTCTATCACATTCTGTGGAGAATTGTAAGTCGCTGACTTTCTTTTCCATTAGAATATAACAGAATAACTAAATGCATTTTGACCACTAGAGGGCACTATGGATAGGAAAAAAAACAGGTTTAAACAGTAATAACTCTGGAAAAATGCATGTTTCAGCAATGGGAGTATACTTATTTTACTCAACAGGAAACACCCAACTTTATATATTTTTTTTTATAAAGTTTCCTGTTCCTTTAAAAGGAAAGCCTGTTCTTTTGGCTAATCTGTAAAGCATAATTTCTTTAAAAAGTAGGTGCAGTCTCTCCCATCGCCATTGGTTTTTGTGATGTGGACAGTAGAAACTCTATTTTTATATGCAAAGATAGTACCCTGTCCTCATTATAAGAGAAATTAACACTTATTTCTCCTTTAAATTTTACTTAACTGCAGTGTGAATTTACATGTAATGAGAAGTAAATCCGTGTAAAGGAATTTTAAACACTTTTACTTTGAAATGCTTTTCTTGTTGAGTAAAGTAAGGGTACTGCATCTACTGTGGAATGGTTCACTGAAAAGTAATTGCAGTCCAAATATGTTTTTGTGGATACAAATTCTCCATAGAGAGGAAATGGAAAAAAAGTGTTTGGATAAAATAATTTATCTATTCCTTTACATTTTTACTTTGAAATAAGGCCAAAAATTAGTTATATTTCACTTCAGAAAACATATCTACATTCAGTTTTCCAGCTACCTCAACTATTAACCCTTTGAGAGCCAGAGGGATATGCAATGCGTTACGTACCCCTTTGTCACTCAAAGGGTTAACTGCTTTTTAAACCAAATGGATTTGGGGTGATTGAACTGTAAATGAGACTGATCTCATACTTTAAACCAAGTTTATGGTGGAGTATACATTACCCTTAAACTGTGTACTATAATGTTGTTTTATAGCCTCCACAATAAAGGGAATATCCATTTTCAGTCCTAATCTGTTTATTCTCATGTCTTGGACTAGCTGCACTATAGGGATAAAATACACATTTCCAAAACTTAATTTAATTTTAATGTTTTTTTTAACCTCTTGAATGCCATAGAATGTTTCTGCATTTAATACACTATAAATAATAATGGGTCTTTTCTCTGTTTTAACTCACATTGATAAGTACCCAATATCACTATAATATTGCAGTCTGATACCAAGTGACATCATTTTCCATGTCTTCTTTCTGTTTGCGAAGGAGAGCTTGTGAGACTGCTCCCTACTCCCACACACTAACACTTGAAAGCAAAATGTATTACTTTGTAGATGTACATATTGTTATATGTAATTTTACAACTGTTTCTTTGTTTATGAAATACAGCCATATTACTGGCTTGTAGTTTAATGCTGTTCTGCAATAAAAAATATCCTTGTATTTTCTTTGTTAACTTAATTGTATAATTTGGATTTCTTCTAGTATGTATTGTTTGTTTGGCATGGACGCAGTTTATGTGGGTGACTATTGTGGAGAAGTTCATCCTGGCAGCCGCTTGTCTCAGTTTCCCAAACATCAAGTATTTATACTGAACACAAGCACAGATATACTTCCAGATTTCGACTGAAGTCCAGGCCCATCCTTTAGTACACACTGAAGACTTTCTAATTGGCATTGCCTGATAGCTCAATTTTCCCCTGTTGAGCACAAGAGGCGAATCATCCAATCTAAACCAAACCTACTACCTGGGGAATATAACCCAACCAATCCAGGAGATGCAGAGGGTCTGTAGTTGACTGTCTACTACCCTCTCCACGCCTGGGACAAAATGACCAGTCAGGCTTCCCAAGGAATCTCCGTGGGGGAAGTCTTCATGCGCCCTCAGATCAGTTTCTGTGGATACGTGCAGACTGACTGGAGCCTGCGGCTGGCTCTAAATAGCATGTAGACTCCTCCGTTGAGCAAATGAGTCTTTACACAATATACAGAGTGATTCTCCTGCTACCCGTATCCTTTCCCTCAGGCTATGAAGCAGTAGCATAGATGGGCAATGGAGAGTGGACATTTTTATTCCATACCCTCCGCTGCCTCACATAAGGGAAACATAGAGCTCTTAGTTAAGCTCTTGAGGTGGGATGGAACTGTAAGTTCAGGTGCAGAACTGTACACTTCAGGTGCAAGGAAATTGAGCTGTCCAAGGAGGGATGCTGAAGTGCGAACTGTCTACCTAAGTCTTCATTGGGTGATGGGCTGTCCAGGGGCAAGAAATGAAGAACCTCCACAGCTATGTTTCCACTGGTGACAAGAATGGACCTATGATATTGCTATGTTTCAAACCGTCTGTGTTCTTGCTCACAATCTTACATTTTCCTTTAGATATTTTCACATGGGTGCTGGCCAGTCCATGTCCCTTTCAGCAATATACGACCGACTCCCATATTTCTGCTAGTTGTTGAAGTCTGTAGTGAGCATCACAACAGCTATTGCTTGTTTGAAGAATCTACATTCAGCTGAATCTTGATAGTGCTCATAGTGAACACATTGAAATTGCATCAGGTGCGGCATTCATGCAATGTGAGCAGAATTACACTATTGTAGCATTTACAACATGTCCTGCTCTATTCACTGTTTAAAAATCACTTCTGATTCAGTGAGTCATAGCTGTAAAGGCATGAGGAAAAATGTGGGGACAATGCACTTACAGATTGACCTCTTAAGTGCCAAAGCTGTGTCCAATGCATTTCAGAAGTGTGTTGCACACCTGACACACAGTTTAAAGGAGTAGTAAACCCTAAGGCTGCAATAGCTTGATTAAAATACTATTTTGCCGTTTGACTCACTGTGCTAGATCAAGTCAGCACTTTCAGAGTCATTCACCTGATGCAGTGTTAATAACCGCAGGCTGTGTAAAAACTTCCTTTTCCAGCTTGCTCAGCAACTTGTAATATGGGGCACAAGCTGGAATAAACTACTTCCCTGCTCAAACTGAGTATTCTACTTTACATGTAGAAAGCCAAAACAGGAGCTTTGCACACTCACTGTAGTCATAATGAGTATGACCAGGGAGGAACCAATATTATTGGGTGCCAATTAAACTGTAAGAAGAGAATGGTCTCCCCTGACCCGGTAGAAAATGGCATGGGATCAGGTGAAAGCAACAATTTTCTTTTTTAATTAAAAGGTTTTTAAGGATATACAGAAGAGAGAGCGGTGGGGTATAAAGCAATGTAGGCATAAAGTTACAGGTATTATGTCATGACAGGATGATGCAACAGTACAAGGAAGCAATGTGGAATTCTCCACTGAGTCGGGGTGGGGGAGGTTCCCATTTGTTCTCAGAGGTTCTTATTAAATGGGCCAGTCTACTACAATAGCATAGTGCTAGGTCAATATGGCCTTCAGCTGAGTTCTTTTGGGTTTTGATTTTACTATTCCTTTTTAGCAAATTGGATCTTAGAGTTCAGTGTGTTGGAGACCTTTTATAGTGTCCATGAGATTAGAAATTCCATTTCTCTTGTGTCCCGTGTGGAACACAGGATGCATGGGGTAAAGTCCCCTCCTCCAGGAGAGCAAGGCATTAAAACAAAATTCTGAGACAGGGTCTTCCTCCCCTGTCCACTTTATCAGCCTCAAAGCACGCTCAGTTTTAAAAGTAATCTAATTACAGGAGGGTAGGTTTTATTGCCGGAGGACGAGATCCTGCAGATTATGCAGGATGTGTCTCAGGCCCTGGAGTGGCCCTCTGCCACGATCAGGGAGTACATGAGAGTTCTGGGCCGGCTAGTATCATGGCATTAACTGACTTTCCTATTCTCCGTCTGTGTTAATGGAGGGTGTGTGTTCTAGATGGCTACTCTTACTGTTAGGGTTATTAACCCTTTGTTTTATTTCTGTTTGCATCTTTGGGGAAGTTCTCCTCCTTATGGAGTGAGATTCTCTTAAAGGGATAGTAATGTTTCACAAAAACAGTAGCTCCAATTAATCTTCATAGTATTTGAGCCATAGAAAGCATTATTTTAGTACGGTCAGAGTTGTAGTTCAAGAGTAATTGAATGATAAAGTATCCCCCTCCCGCCCCTTTTACCTAGTGTAAGCCACCTCCCCTCAGATGTGGAATCCAGTCCATAGACCAGACAGCTCACATCAAGGGCCAAAATGAATACTGTGAGAACAATGAAAACCCTGCCCCCCTTGACAGATTTTTCAGCTTTTTCCCTTATCTTAATTGAAGATTGTCCATCTCTGCAATGTACCTGGACACCTCCCTGCTACCTGAGCTGAGCAGTGTTATATCAGTAAAAGGGACAGGAGGGGGATACTTTATCATTCAATTACTCTTGAACTACAACTCTGACATTATTGATATAACTCTCCATGACCCAAATCCTATATAATAATTCGCTAAATCGTGTGTAACGCCCGACGTGCGCAATAGACAATGCTGCGCGTGCGGGAGTCATGCGCAGTAGAAACTACCAGCGCCGCAGCTGATACAGAGCTGGGTGCTCCAAAGGACTGCCCCGAGACCGGCTGCCAGAGGCACTGTGGCCCGTGTAACGGGCTGTTCAACTAGTAGTATGATAATTTGTTAGAGCTGCTTTTATTCTAAAACATTACTATCCCTTTAAGCCCTGACCTTTTTTACAGCTTTGCTTACTTTTTAGTTCTTCAAATTTAACTTTTTTTTATATGTGGCCAACTGACACTGCTCCTTTAAGAATGGGTGCCCTCATGGCGGCCTTCTTTAATTCACACAAGTTTTTACTAAGGAACATATATCTGCCCCTGGAGATCTCTTAGGGGTCAAATTCGGCTTAAATGGAATCCGATGACCTGCTCTTCATGGTGACCCTGGGGAACCAGTGGTTGTTCAGCATGCATTACAAAACTACAACCCCTAGAATTCCGATTCATGCATTTTGTGGGTGGTCATTTGGTAGCCATCTTTCTTTGTAATTGCACATGCTACACAGAAGCTAGTGTCTCCCTGCTTCCTGAGATTTTAACTCCTTGCAGTCAGATAATTACTTTTATATACTTGTATTTATTTTTGCTTTTCTGCCTTTTTGACTACTTTTGGTCTATTTTAGGGGGGTTCTACTGGACATTTCAGAACACATAGGTAAATCTAAAGCCAAGGATTTTTGGGTTCCTCTAACCCATTGCTCCTCATGCCTGACTGGGCTTCTTGGGGAGTATTCTGGTACTCTGATTCCCTTGCACTATGGCCCTCACTTCACCTCTGTGGACCTCATCTGTTGAGCAGGGAGTAGTTTAGGTTAAGGCTCTTTTCTCTGTCCTCCAATATGACATACAGGTATCATGGGCAGGCAATAGCTCCTCTCTGTAGGCTGGAACAATTCTGCAAAGAAGTTGTGGGTGGAGCCTCCCTTTCCTCATTATCCGGCTATCCCATTAGCCCCACTGCAGAAAGTCTTGTTCCACCAACCTGAATGCAGGCTGAGAATTTTTCTGCTTAGGAAAATAATAAAATAATCTAAAAACTATTTAGATATGGGGTGTCAAAATTTCCTCATTAGGCAGATTACCATTCCTGATTTCCTCTGGAGGACTGTCCACCTGACCGGTGGGAAGAATCATGCAAACCATGTTTCTCTCCCCTGAACGGGTCTCTGTGCGGCTCTTTCTTTTAATGGTGATCTGAAGAAAAGTCAAGTAAAAGGTGAGTAACCCTTTCAGTGCCATGGTCCACTTGTCCCACTGTTCCCCTTCATTCAGGGGTTTGTCTTGGAGTCTAGAATTCCTGAACTCATGTTGGGTTTCTTATTTGGTTGATCCCAAGGTTTTTGGATGGCTGCATTTATGTATTTTTAACCTTTTCCCTGCTGGCTTCTCCAGGTTATGGGGCTTATTTTGGCTTTTCCTTCTAGCATTGTCTGTCTTTATCCCTACATGCTCCCTTGGGTATTTGAGTATTTTTATTCACTTTTGGAAAATTATATATTTTAATTTAAGGTGCGTTTTCCCGCACATGCTTCATTGACTTCTATGGGACAAACTGCTTTGGGACTTATCTCCGCAACCATTTGTTGAGAGGGCTCATTCTTCTGGTCTCCTCTTGTCCTATGACCTGGCTCACATCCCCAGTGTCTTGGGGGCCTCTGGGGCCCCGCGAGTTCAGGTTCAAGCATTGTTAGGTAACAGCAAAAAGAGAAACTACAATTCCCAGAATGCTGTTTCACAGGCTCTCTTCTGATTGGCTGTTATTTCAGACACCATTTTCTTTCTTTGCTGGAGTATCCTGCGCATAGGCTTGTCTCTTCTTACTCTCCTCAGGTTAACCATTCGCCTGCCAGATAAGTACTTTTTTGGGCTTTCTGATATTTTAATCTGGGTCACAGTATTAAGGTTTACTATACTGTTTAGATACCATTTCTGTTAGGATGTTAGACCTAAGGCTAAGGACTCAGGGGTGTCTCTGACCCCTCTTGCTTAGTGTTCCTCATGTCAATAGGGGCTCCCTAGAGAGTACTTAGGACACTTATGCCCCTCATGCGCTGCGGCCCCTACAACACCACCCGGGCCCTCCAGCCTTAAACCACTCTTAAGGCTTAAAGTCCTCCATGGTACTGTTCCCACTTTCCCTCCAGGGGGTCCTCCATTCCTGGAAACCCCCAACTCAGTTCAGGTTTGTGGCCCCTGGCATTCCGGATCTCACTGAGGCCAATACAGAGGAAAGGCCTTCTTCATATGCTTAGGGAGATCCCTTTGAAGCTGACCTTGCACCTCTACTGAGGGTCTCATTAAGGTGGTTTTTAATGACCCTGCAGGTCACTACTACCCCTGATGAGGGTCAAACTTCTTCTGGCGTCTTTCAGAGGTATAAGAAATCCCTCACTGTGTTTCCACCCAATCCCATTCTGGGTCAGGTTTTCCTGGATGAGTGGAAAACGCCTGACAGGCGCCTTTCTCTTTCCAAGTGATTTTCCAGGCTGTACCCCTTCTAGGAGGCAGCTTTGGCTCAGTGGGCTCCGCATCAGGTTGATCCCACTATTTATAGACTTTGTAAGTCTACTGCTCTGCCCTTGGCTGACTCCACAGCATTAAAGGATATGACTGATGGGAAGCTGGAAGCTATCCTGAAGATTTGGTCCACAGCATCTTGTGGGTGGATGCCTGTGTCATTTTTCAGACACCTGGGGAGCCTCTGTTGCAGATCAGTGGATTTTGCAGGTGGTTTCGGAAGGGTGCAGGATTCCTTCAGATCCCTTCCTCCCTACAGATTCTTCCTGTCTATGAATCCTCTGGGCCTAGAAAAGCTGTGTCTTTTCAACGAGGCAATTCAGGCTCTCTTGGACAAGGGAGTCCTGATTCCGGTTCCTCCTCAGAGGTTTAGGTTTCTATTCAAATCTCTTCGTGGTGGCCAAGAGGGACGGAGGCAGTCACCCTGTCTTGGACCTCAGTTCTTTTGTGGAGACTGCACGCTTCAAGATGGAGTCCTTACACTCTGTCCAGGAGAATTCTTGGCCTCTCTGCATCTGCAGGATGCTTACTTACATGTCCCAAATTCATCCTCACAGCCAGAAGCTCCTCTGGTTCGCCTGCGACTTGGAGCACTTCCAGTTCACCATTCTGCCCTTTGAAGTTACCTCTGCTCCTTGGGAGTTTGCCAGAGTTTTAGGGGCACTGATTGCCGCCTTGCACACCCAGGGGATTCAGGTGACTCCCTACATGGATGACCTTCTGCTGACGGCGCCGTCCAGGGAACTCCTGGACCAGTACTTTCAGGACTTGCCGAGGGGGGGGGGGGAGTTACTGACAGAGAATTCTATCCAAATGGTCATGCATCTGGTATTTCGAGCTCTGGAGTGGCTATCAGCTCTGATCTGCAAATTCTTGACCCTGACTGGATGCATGGTGTCTACCATGGAAGCAGGTCCATACCCCATGGCTCACACCAGGGAGCTCCAGAGATTCACTATCCTTGCTTGGCGTGAGAATCCAGATCTATTGGATCTCTGTCTCTCTCTCTCTCTCTCCCTCCAGGTTGGACAAGACCTGCTCTGGTGGCTGGACAGGTCCAACCTGGAGAAGGGGAAACCCTTTGTGATTCAGGACTGGAGCTTTGTGATGACAGACGCCAGCCTCAAGGGCTGGGGAGCAGTCCTGGGTCATCTGGGGATTCAGGGCAGATGGACTGTGGAGGAGACTATTCAGCCAATCAATTTTCTGGAGCTTCAGGGGATTTGTCCTGCTCTGGTGTACTGGTCCTCTCCACTGGTCCGCATGCAGTTGGACAATGCCATGGCTGTGGCTTACATCAAAAAGCAAGGAGGCACAAGAAGCGCTCCCACTTAGGCAGAGGTCAAGTCTATCTTGGCCCTGGCAGAAAATCATGTTCTGTGCACTTTCCAGGAGTAGAAAACATCCTGGCAGTCTTTCTCAGCTGCCAGTGGGTGGACCTAGGTGAGTGGGAGCTCCATCCAGACATTTTCAACCTGTTGGGTCTTCCTCAGATCTGATGACTACCAGGTACAACAGGAAGGTGCAGCTCTTCTGTTCCCGTTGGAGGTAGCCTTTGCCATGGATGTCCTGACAATCCCATAGCACTTTCATCTGGCCTACATTTCATTCTGATAGTTCTGCAGAAGATTTGTATGGAAGGTCCATTGGTCACTTCGATTGCATCCTATTGGAGCAGGAAGCCCTGGTTCCTAGAACTAGTGGCTCTCTCCATACAGGATCCATTTACTACTGCCATTCAGACCGGACAGTCTCCTTCAGGTTTACCTCTGGAAGGAGGATGTGGAGCACATGGCTTTGATGGCATGGCTGTTAAAGCCTCCATCCTAATGAGGAAAGGCTTTTCCCCTGAGGTGGTGTCACGGTCACCCAGGAATGCTCAGAACTCAGTATGGTAATATAATGCAAAATATATTTATTAGAATAAATCACAGCAATAAATATGTAGTACAACAAGCAAAGGGTTACTAGCCGGTGACACTACTACCAGAAATAGTAGGCCTCTCGCTAGACCACAGTGCTGGAGACCGGGCCGAAGACCCTCTGAGTCTCAGCAGGAAACAGGAACGCCAGCTCTTGATCCGTCGACTGGAACAGGCGATCACTGTGAACACAGGCTCAGTAATCTTGATCCGATGAACAGGAACACAAGGACTGCTGGACTGGAGAACTGACCCACACCTGCAATCACTGTTAAGAGACCCTGTGACTCTGCCTGCAGTCACTATATCGGACCCCTGTGACTCACGTCTGCAGTCACTACACCAGACCCTGTGACTCTGCCTGCAGTCACCAATCAGACCCTCTGTCCACAACAGTGGTCTGTATTAGGCCAATAGCAAAAATTGAACACAGTAAGGGGTACTCGTGATCACTGGGTCATACACAGAGAGGATTCTTGTACTTAGCTGGGTCATACACAGAGAGGGTTCTCGTACGTATCTGGGTCATACACAGAGAGGGTTCTCTTACTTAGCCGGGTCATACACAGTGCGGGTTCTCATAAATAGCCAGGTTATACACAGAGTGGGTTTTCGTAGATAGCCAGGTCACACACACACACAGCCCAAGTACTACACCTAAGAACAACAACGCAAGGGCATCTGAGTCAGGCCTCAGTCTGCCCTTTAAACCTCTCCACAGGAAGTAGGAGGAGCAGCTCAGAGGGAGGAAGTTGGTAGGAGGAGACTACAGTAAGCAAATAGATAAAACAGAGGCCTGCAGCCTGCTTGAAGCCTCGCGCCTGTTATAATGCTGAAATCAAGGTAAGCTGTAACAGGTGGTCTCAACCATGATCCAGGCTAAGTAGCTGGTTTCTTCCAAATCCTAGAACCGGTTTGGTCCATTTTTCATTCTTGGTGTGTTGAGAGGATCTGTCTTCACAAAAGTTGATCTCCCGGTAATCCTGCGTTTTTTTTTTTTGTTTTGTTTTGTTTTTTTAATAGGATGGTGTGAACAAAGGGCTCAGTCTTAGCTCCTTGAAGATTGACTTCAGCTCTCTCTCTGCTTTTTTCCCAGAGATGCATTGCCATCTTGCCAGATGTCAAGGTTTTCTTTTCCTGCCTATAAGCCTCTCACTCCTCAGTGGGACCTTAATTTGTGTTTGGGAGTGTTGCAGCAATCTCACTTTGAGTCCTTGGCTACCATTCCTCTGTGACTTCTGATGAGGAAGATGGCTTTCCTTTCAGCTGTGGTGTCTGCAGTGTGTCTGAATTGCAGGCCTTGTCCTGCAAACAGCCTTTCCTGGTGTTTCACAAGGATAAGGCTGTTCTTTGTACCTCCCAGGAATACCTTCCTAAGGTGGTCTGAGTTTCATATCATTCAGGAGCTTGTTGTGCCTTTATTTTGTCCAGACCCCCAAATCTGACAAGGAGAGAGATCTCTACGTGTTAGATGTAGTCCACTGCCTTAAGTTCTATGTGAACTGTACTGAGTCTTTTCAGAAGACTGATGCTTTATTTGTCATCCCTGAGGGTCCTAGGGCTGGTGTGGCTGTGTCCAAGGTCACTACTGCCTCTTGGATTAAGTCTACCATTTGCAAGGCTTACAAACTCAGAGAGACCTGTTCCGTTCCACATTACAGCAAACTCCACCAGGTCTGTTAGGGCCTCCTGGGCCTACAAAAATCAGGCCTCTGCTGTACAGCTCAGCCCAATAAGGAGGAAGGGGAGGCTCAACCCACAACTTCTTTGCAGAATTGTTCCAGCCTACAGGGAGGAGCTGTCCCCTCCCCATGGTACCTGTATGTCATATGGACTAAGAGAAAAGGATTTAACAGGTAAGGCTAAAATCCTCTTTTCTATTCAGTCTCCTCTATCCCCTCATCTATTCAGTGGGTCCTAAACTCTTGATAGATACCCTATGCCCCAGTTAGACCTTTAAGTCTTATTTCTTGTGTCCCATCCCGGCTATCAACAGTGGATATCGTTTCTACCCATTTGCTGGTGTAGGACCTATCAAGTCATATAAGGAAGTCCCCCCCCCCCCCTCACCACAGCTGGTAGTCTTTTTGGTCTTATCAATATGGGTGTAGTGCTTTAGGCTTTTGCGCTTGGTTAAGTTTTTGTTTTTTTTTTTTGTTTTTTCCCCTGTAAGTGTTAAGATTACCTTTCCACAAGTCAGTTCTGCCAATTCAGTGGCATGGTTCCCCTGAAGCACCTCCACTGGAACACCTCTAGCAGCTGCTGGGAGGTGACTAATGCTGGTATGCCTCTGCTCCTGGCTCTCCCTTGTTCAAAGAAACGTAGTACAGGCATCAGAAGTTTGGCCCAGTGCAATTACGCATGCCTCCATGTCTGGAAAGCATAATGTTTGGAGAGTCAGATGAAGACCCTGCTTTACAATGAGACCTGTAAGTCATTTCTTTTTATAACTTTATTTTCCAGAATAATTGCTGTATTAAAGAAAAATAGAAACTTTTAGGCAGACAGGCAAGTGGAGGAACAGTGCAGACTCAGATGTCGTCTCTGCAAGATGTCTGTGCTGTCCCCCCCCCCCCCATGCCTGTCCATCCCCTTCTACTCCATGACTGGTGAGTTGAATGCCTTTGTGCCTTAAGGCACTGGAAGGGACTGACAACGCAGGTGCAGAGAGTGCCTACAGCAAGATCCCAGCAGTTGCCTGTCTGCATAAAAGGTTCCATTTTTCTTTAAAGTGATAGTAATGTCACGACTTATAAAACACTCCTATTTTTCATAATAAAAAGACTAATACAATTTGCTATTTTCCATAAACATCTGTAAAGTAGAAATGTATTATTTACTGTTTTAAAAGTAATTGGAATGTGAAGTCCGTCGGCCATCTTTAGTAATCCTCCGTTCAAGCGCGTTCTCGTGTATGTACTCTGTCCTCAACGCGTCCACACTAAATACCAAATGGGAGGGGGGACATCGCTCCTTGTGTCGTCACTCAGTATGGGCTGTAACCCGCTCAACGTGGATGACTACAAACCAGTCCTTATGAGTATCAGCGCATGTGCACACAATAAAATAGTCCTCCACGGATCCTCAGACAGGTGTGTGTTTTTATTCGGCCATTCTAAATGTATCATTTAAAAGGGATAATATATATATGTGTGCATAGTCCCATAATATGGCATGGACAGTGTGGCATATTATGGGATGGACACTGAAAAAAGTTAAAGCACAGTATAATGGACAGTCTGTCATGTAATAGAGGGAGACAGTGAAGAAATGTAATCGGTATTGTCATGTAATTGAGGGAGACAGTGTTCAGCAGGCATGCAGTAATACCTCAACTGAAAACCCAATATCATCTATCTGTCTGTCAGTCTATCTTTCCAGACATTTTCCTGTGTCCCTGCCATCCACACCCCTCACTGTCAGTAGGGAGTAGTTACTGTAAATTATCCTCACTGTTACCTAAAATTAAAAATATGTGGTGAAATGCACAAAACGTAAAGCTGCTTTGGCCTGCATAGTACACTTCAGTTATCTGTTGTCTGATCAATCTCATATAATCCAATGCACAATACACATGTATTTTTTTGTAATCTCACAACCTGTATGAATTCTGTTCTGTTTAAAAATGAAATTTTGAGTGGCATAGGTCCACCACCATACATGAGCTTGATTAAATTAATTCTATAAAGGTATAAAAGATTGTTTCTTATGTATATTTCTTTCTATATAACACACCATTTGTCCCTTTTAATTATATTAATTCCTTTTTAAAAAAGATTGGTTAGATTTTTTAAAAAGTTATAAAACTGCTGTTTTATCATGTGTTAAAGATTATTTTTACTTAACATGGCTTGTCGCAGAGGAACTAGAACTTCAATACATGCAGATGATCTAGATCTTGAGGAACAGCAAGCAAGAGCAGCAAGAGTGAGTAATAATTCCATGTTCATAATTTCTTAAACAAAAATATACATAATGTGTATATATATAATATGCTAGCAACATGTGACGGCATTGCCTGTAATTATAGTAGGGTATGTGTTATGTAGCATTTTGTGTTTGAAATGTAGGAGGCATATTGAAGGTATTTTATAAGGATGTTATGTGTTTGTTTGTATTGTACATTTCATGTAGCTGTATTGGCTGTTGTTTTTTTTGTGTGTACTGTGTGAAGCAGAATCATATTGCACACATACATAAACACACACAGATACAGTGACATATACAGACATTGATCATACAAATCCCCATTATCCCCAGCACCCTTTAAGCTTCTGCCGCCTCTTCCAATCAGTGTCCGTCTCTGTACATGCACACTCAGAGGCTGCCAGACAGCCTCCAGTCCAGCTTCATAGACACACACACACATACACTGAAATATACATACATTGATCATACATACACACATAGATACATGTGTGTACACACACACATACAGATATTATTACAGTCCTGTGAGTGGCAGAGGGGTAGGCAAGGCATTGCTCATTGTGTTGCCTAATCATCTGGCACTGAAATGGTTAACCAGCTGTCCCATTATGTAGTGAGAGTCATAGAGTCCATAGTCCCTGAAGTGGAAGGCATTGGAGATGCAAGTGATGGCTTTCAGGCTGTGGCTCTCCAGTTGTTGCTGGACTAATGGCCCCATTATCCCAGCACCCTTTCAGCTCCTGCCACCTCTTCCATTCTGTGTCCGTCTCTGTACATGCACACTCAGAGGCTGCCAGACAACCGCCTCAACCATATGTCTGTCTCTCCCCACTCTGTTCCCTTCTCCATCATATGTGTCTCTCTCTCCCCTTCTTCAACATGTGTCCCTATCTTCCCTTTCTATCTCTAAAACATAATATTATGTTAACTGTTATACTCACTGATAACCCCATGCTTAATGTGTTATTAAAAAATGTATATAGTGATAAAATTGTACTTACACTTTTATTGCAGAGAGCCATACTAGATGAAGAGCTTATGCAAATGGCAGCAGCCTCTGCTAATGAACCCTGTTTCCCTTACACAACCCTCCAAGACGGTTTCCTAGAGTATCCACAAATGAAGGTGATGATAGCCAAAGAACTGGAAACACAAGCTGGTGCTTATGTGGAAATTGTATCGAGATGCCAACTCCAGTTGAGTGTGTGTGTGTTGTAAAGAGATAGGCAACTGTATAGAACACATTAGTGAAGATATGGATTGCATTACAGAGAATGAAGATTTCAAGTCCTATTGTCTTGACAATGACAAAGTGAATTTCCAATTTCGGTTTATGGGGGCAAAACCAAACAGTAGAAAGGAATCAGATTATAATCGGTAAAGGATTTCTATTTTAATAAATTTATTATCAATTTTAATATTGTTGTCATTGAAATTTAAAAAAAGTGTAAAATCAGTAAATAGGAATGTATTGGGGATACATTACTTTTTAATAGATTTTGGGAGTACAAATTGTAGATTTTTAAAATGTGGTTGTACATGTCCCTAATACTATAATGAATTTTTGTCTACCTCCAATTTTATCCATCATTAAAGTGGAACTACCACCCTGCAATAACTTTACATTAATTAATTCTTCATCTGGCAACTATCTGCTTAGTAGCGCTAGTCGCCAGAAATATTACCTGGTTTAAAAGATTTTCTACTTACTCTGAGGCGGACAGTAGCAGGAAGCACGGACATCTCGTCATAGTGACGTGCGTGCGCCTGTACAGTCAGTCCCTTTTGGATCAGGCCGGCTCCAAGAGGGACTGACAGCGGAGGCGCACGGACGTCACTAGAAAAGAAAACTCTAAAAAATAATAAATAAATATAATTTCTGTAAAAGGTATATATTTAGAAATGAACAAATGAATATATCATTTACCTTATATATTTTTCCATTTGCCAGTGGTCAAGAAAAAATTCAAGGTTCATTTGAATTTCTATAAAAAAAAATTAAGATTAAATTTCTTAGATTTCAATTGTTTTCTACATCTTTATACTTCTTTTGTTATAAGACATTAATACAAATTTCTAAAAATATACAAGTTTTTTTTAAAATTTTTTTTAGCTTTGTAATATTATATACTACATCAAATACTTACTCTGAATTAGAAAATCAAGATGTATGTTTAACTGCTTCATTTTTATCCGGTTTGTCTAATGTGGCTATGGTTTTGGGTAGGGAATCGTTCTTTGAGATCCAATTGGTATCAAGTTCTTGTGTGCTTATTTTCCAACCATCTCTGACTATATCAAGTAAATGGTCATTTGTTGCTGGGTCATATATTTTTGCGAACTGTCCATTGCTTCATGGCTTTGGTGAATATTAAATTATATCTTTTTGAACCGACAGGGAGGCGTGATTTTTTAGGGAAACGTATTGTAGCTTGTTTTCTGTGCACATTCCTGTTATGTGCTAATGCTGCTAATCTAGTTCTAGCCTCCATGCCATCCATGGTAAAATGATTGTGTTTAGGTCTGAACTTAAGAACTTTGCGATGGTAAACTTCCAGGCTTCCCGTATGACAGAATTTGTGCAGGTGTGCTATGTCTTTTAACAGTTGTTTATCAGTAATAATTTTTTTAAGAGTTTCAAAATCAGCATGACCGGGTAGTAGCCAGTGTGCATGATGATCCGGTCTTTCTTCTAATGGTTCATGGGAACAGCCGTGATACAAAACGCCATCCTCCCAAACGTGTTCATCGGCAACATGTTTTAACACAGAGTTCCATTTCTCTAGGAGAAGATCTTTATTACCCTTGCAAGTTTTTGCACTCCACCACAAATGGTTCATAATTGGTTGAATCCAATACTGCAGATCTCTGCATCCTTTTTTTCTACTAGCCATAACTAATTTCTTTTTTAGACTTTTAGAGAAGTGCCATATGTCAAATTGGTGCAATATATCCGTGTATTGCTCACGCATAATTTTTTTGATGCTCACATGGCGATCTGTGGCGACTATTTGTATGTCAAATTGGTCTTTCAGTAGGCTATCTAAACATTTTTAGAATGCCTCTTTTTCCAAACCTACGGAGGACTTCTTATTTTCAAGCTGTACAATTTTAAAATCCAATATTTTTTGAGATTTTACATCCAGCATTGAATAGGTACAAAATTTGGTGCAATGACCTGGACTGTCGAACTGTCCATCTCCAGAAACACACAGTGCTTTTCCCTTCATTTCTTCTTTGTTACTATCATATTCCCTTCTCCAATGAATATCTATTGATGGAAAAAGGAACCACCTTTGATATCTGTAATACATGTTCTTGGAGATATGCTGTAGACCAATGATCTTGAAAAAATCAAAAATTTTATTAAAATTGGATCCACTACATATTATGGCTGCCGAAATTAAATAGTTACCCATTGGAACCTGGTTGTGTTTTGGTTGACTGTCCCATATATGGAAATTGTGGCCACTTATGCAGTGTTCACTTACACTTAAGAAAGATCCAACTGTTCGCTTTGTCAAATAGTCAATAGCCGAAGAGCAGTTGTTACCTGCCTTACATGTGGTTGTGTATAACAATGTATCTAGACATGAGTCAAACACTACAAATTTTCTTTTATGTGATCCTTTGCCGGTTGATCAATTGTTTCCTCTGCATCTCTTATTTCTGAAACATCAGGTATGTATTCCTTATCTTTATCATTATAACAATTTTGATCATTGGTCTCTAACATTGAGTTTTCAAAGCTAACATAACTTGATGAAGGAACTGCAGAAATAGGTTGAACATTGAGTCCTTCTTCATGGACATAAAATGATGGATTTTGCACAGCCTTCATAGTGGCTGAGAATGTTACAGGAACAAACATTTTCTCACTTTCAACTCTAAACAACCAATCTGGAGATGAAGATTTTAACTTTGGACATTCCAAAGTATCTGTTTGAGTTTCAATGGTCCTTGTCAAAATATCTGGATCAGTTTGAGTGAACATACATTTCATCCCACGTTTAGGATTGGTTTGAACACCATAATTTCTGACACTGACGTATGTTTGTGTGTATACTTCTATAGGAATTGCTAAACATGGTGTTCCAGTCAAGATGGCAGAAGTTGTGGGAGCTTCTTCTGAACCTGATGATCGAAAACGTTTTAGGGGAGGACCCATAAAAGATGTGTCAATATCGTTGTTTTCATTATGACTAAATATTGTAGGAATAGCTTCTTTTTTTAGAACTAATTTTGCTCCATGGATATAGTAACTATCAGATCTGAAATGTTTGGAGCACATGCGGTACAAGGCAGTTTTTTTTCCCCTCTAATACTTTTTGTGCAGTGTCATCTAGATTTCCAAACTCCTGTTTAGTTTGTTGAAGCCAAATTTTTATCATGTTGATATCACGCGGAAATACATGCAAGACAACATGCTGTTCTTTGTCTTTGTATCCAGTCCAGCTTGAGCAATGTTCAACAATACATTTAGGCATTGCAATGTCTGTAGAAACAGTAAAGTTTATAAGTAAGACTTTAATGAAATAAAATTATGTACAAGATACATAATTCAACAATTATAACACATTTGTTGGAATAATGTTAATGTCCATTTAAATTAAATCCCTCGAAGGCTAAGTTTTCCAGTGTTTACAACCTCTCTATGGCTGTTGGCCAGCCGGCAGGGCATCCTCCCACTTCCTATTTGCTGACATAAGGTAACAGGCACTATCACGAACGCCTATTTATGTGCCTATTCTTGGTGTCCTGATTCTGTCCAACCTCCTTCTGCTCCTTTATACACCTCCATAGACCATGGGGTTCAATGCCCTTACGTGGTGTTCCTGATATTTACTCTTGTGCTATGTTGTGACCCATGCTTATCTGTGAACCTGCTCCCTGTCTGACCCTGGCTTGTCTGACTACACACATCGGTTCTGACCTGTGGCTCCGGGTGAATACCTAGCTCCATGTATTACACGATTTGTCTGTCCTCCTGTTCTGGCTACTATCTCGCTCCTTGTATCTCCGGCTTGTCTGACCTGTGGATCTGGCTAATTACTTGTTCCGTATACTCATAGCCTGCTTGACCATTAGTGTCAGTGTCCTGCAGCTGTGTCAAAGTTTTACTCATTTTAGCTCTTAGTCTACAGTACCATGCAATAGTGCAGGGTACAGCTCAGGGTAGGAACTTGGCCCCTGTCAACCAGTGGTCTGTGGTTTTGTGGGATATTATGTTTGCTATATCTCATATATTATTAACACTGTATATTCTAATTAAAAGGATAGTAATGTTTCATAATAAAAGCAGCTCCAATTAATCATCATAGTATTTGGACTTTGGAGAGTGTTATTTCAGTTCTGTCAGAGTTGTAGTTCAATTCAATGACAAAGTATCCCCCTCCCACCACTTTTACTGATGTACCACTGTTCAGCCAGAGCAGAAGGGAGGTGCCCAGGTTGACTGCAGAGAGGGACAATCTGTCTGGTCTATGGACTGGATTCCACATCTCAGAAGAGATGGCTTACACTAGGTAAAAGGGGTGGGAGGGGAAACTTTGCTTGTGAATATCTCATAAACCATAAAGGTTTGAGAGATAAGACTTATATCATTCTTCATGTTTTTTTAGTGCCTACAAAATAAAATAAAGTTACAACGAAGTATTACTATCCCTTTAAGGTGGTTCAATTTAATTACTGTATCTGTCCATCTTTGCCTGAATACCATGACAGACTATGGTTTTTATAGATAAATGTTAGATGTGGGGACACAATCAATAACTACAAGTTCAAAGGATAAATGGAAACTTGCAGTGAAAAAAACTTTGGGCCATTATGGAGAATTAAAATTTAACATTGATTTAAATGATGATTTTAAAACCTTTGAATGCTAGTGTGTCAAAACCATTTCCACACAATACGTTACAAGGATGTCTAGTATTCATGGTATCATAATTTACATTCGTATCAATGACTTTATTTAATTTTTATTTATTGTTCACAACACACAGACATTTGAAGGATTGGGGAAGAGAGCAAGTGTTTGCTATTGGGGGGGGACTGTGTTTAAGTGAGAGGGATTGGATCATTATAGAGTGGGAGAGAGACGTTGTGCGACTACAGAGGAAGGAAATCGAAAGCACACAGGTATTATTCTTCTACAATACATTTCAATTATTTGAGATGGAACTTAGAAGACTGAGGACTCTGTCTCATGCGTTTCTCACATGCAGTGTTTAATGAGAGACAGGCTGCGATAAGAGTAGAGTGGGATAGATATGTGTTGAGATCAGGGTATGAGTGACGTGTATGATCAGTGTAGAGTTGGAGAGAGAGGGTTTGGTGAAAGATGCTTTGGGATCAAGGTAGAGTGGGAGAGATATGGGGTAAGATCAGAGTAGACTGGGAGTGAGACTGGATGAGATGAGTACTGCTCTCCCACTCAACAGAGAGTGGGGTGAGCCTGATAAAGAAAGAGAGAGTGAGAGTGCAGGAGGGTATGAGAGGGTAGCATAAGAAAGGGGATTAGTGGAAACAACTGAAACGCAGTGGGGATAGGAATATGGAAGAGATACACAATGAAGGAGAAGGGTGGCGAAATAACTGAAATAAATGAGGGGGGAAGAATGAGGAGACACTGATTGAATGCAGGACAAATCATGAATGTAACTGATTCAAATATTTTTATTGGCTGTACAACAATGTGGCTGACATAGCAAAACGGTGATACTGACGATCGATCAAAGAGAGAGTGTTCCCAACTTGGCGCCAGTTTTTTTTTTTTTTTTAATTTTTGTATACCTCAGGAATTATTGATTTTATACTTGCTACTGATGACAGACAATATGCATTGCTCCATTTGAGACTTATACTTATGCCCGCGTTTCTGGCGATGTATATAGTTTCCATCAGATCCTCTAAAGACATCAGAGCTGAGAGAGGCAGTTCAGGATCCTTTCTTACCAAGAGGATGATAGAGCCCTACTGGCCTAGTGCCAGCAGGTGATGTCCTATTGGCCAATGGCCATTGTTAAATGCCCTGATATAGATGGAAATTTGCGACTTTTGTTCTTGCTGCTGAGTTGTTTAAGCAGCAGGATGATTAGACAGCTGAAAGGGAATGGGATCAACAGCAGTAACATGGATGATGGTTTCACTTGCCACCCACAACTAGCTCCAGTGATGTGTCTGAGGCAGTAGCAGCACAATAAGTAGCCCTCAGCCTATGTGGAGAAAAGAAGTTGGCCAATAATTCTTCTCCACCTGCCCCTCCTCCAAAACCATGGGTGTGTTATTAGAATATACACTTTTCCCTTGAGAGCAGGAACTATGCTGCTCATCAGCAATGTGCACAGTGTGTGTGTGTGGTAAATAACATCTGGAGGCACAACTGTATCCAAACACCAGATCCCATGTACTGCCGCTGTCACTGTACCCCTTGTCCAGACCCCACTAAGGACACATGACAACTTGCTGACAGTTTAATAGCAATGATGAACCCTCCCTGCTAGCACAGTCCGTGGGATGGAATCTCCTCAGATGCCGTTAGATGCTCTGCTTGCGATACTTCCCCACGACACTGTCATGTGTGGTCAGTGTACCACATAGTGTGCAATGGGTGGAGACGAATTGCCGCATCCTAACATCAACAGAGTGGCTATCATATGGTGGGGAGGTAATGATAAATGAGGTGGATTGGCTTAAGATGTAGTTACCCTAGAGGAAGAAGGTGATGGTAATGGTGAGCTAGTTGTTTTGCTCATAATGGAACTTCCAGTCTCTGCCTGGGTTTCTCTGTTCTTCCTCCTCTTTGATCTCCGCCTCACCTCTTGTTGCCATTCTGGAGAGTCAGGGGGTACAGTAACAGTGGTGCTTGATTTCTGTGATGTGGGTTTGTCTTTAACATGTTTGACATAAATATCATGGTGTCTGTGTTTTATGTGTGATATCAGGGAAGTTGTGCCAAGGTGTGTTCCCTCATTTCCCCTTCTCATGGACTTGTCACAAATTGTGCAGTGTCGTTGGTTATGACTGCACTGTGCCTGCCCCAAGAGGAAAATAGTCCCACACCCATAACTTCAGGGGATAGGGAACAGGTGGAGAAGAATGGCCTCTTTCTTCTTCTCCTCCACATTCCCCGTCACTGTCTGTGGCAGCGGATGATGTTGCTACTCCTGCCTCAGAATCAGCACTGCAACTAGGATGAGGATTATTGCTACTGCGGGCAAGTGGAACTTGTCCTAATACCGCATCACTTGTTGAACCTATTCCCACTGTGTCCATGGTAGACTGTGGCACACTAGCTTGCGCCTCAGCATCCTGATGCCCTTGCATCTCAGCAACAGCAGGAATTAGAGCTGCAAATTCCTCAAATTTCAAAAGCTCATTGCTAGTGGTGGTCATGGTGGTGATGCCCATCCTCATCACTGTCTCCCATTCCTTCTCAGTTTCTGATAAGAAGGCCATCAATGTGTATTCCACCCCAGCTTCTCCACCATCATCATCATCACCACCACCACCACTAGTCCCTACGTGCTACTGCTCTGCTTCCCCCCACCCCCTTCCTAAGTATTACAAGACACACTAGCAGCTTCAGCACTGGTGGCAGCAGCTTCAACACTGGCAACAGGGGCAGCATATCTGACAGTAGGCACAGTATTGTGGCAGCAGGTTCAGCACTGGCAGCAGGCACAGCACTGGTTTCAACAGGGGCAGCACATCTGACAGCAGGCACAGCACTAGTGGCAGCAATGGTGGCAGCAGAGGCAGCTCACCTGTTCTGCTCTCACTAGTACTACCCTTTTCTCCCTCCCTTCCCATTAAATTCCCCAAAAGCCATTGGGGTGATTTTAGGGGGACTGGACAGCATTGGTTCAGTAGCGCTTACTTCCTCCTCAGACTCTGTGGACATATAAGGGTCCTTCCAGTTTCTCCTTTTTTCAGTTTTAAACCTGCTCATAGTGATAACCGTCACTATGAGCCTCTCCTGTCTCAATTTTTCCAAAAGACCACAGCAGAACAGCACAGCACATCTATCTTGCTCTGTAGCTGCTTCTATTGTATTTGACTTCCGCAAATACGTCACGTTTTTATAACAAAAAGGCCAAATTTTAATCGCTACTTTTAAAGTGGATTTTCCCGTGAAAAAGCAGACGACAACAACATGCTTTTTGTGGAATTTCTTGCAGGAACATGGCGAGGGATTTCACCCAACCCTAGTGCTAACATCTTCTATTGAACTTATTCCTTGATCAAGATTCCATTTAAGACCCCAACAGTTTCTGGGAAAAGAAAGCCAAAAATATGGCACAGAGGATTCCTTTGCCATTCCATATACGTAAGAGTCCTCTCTAGTTGTCAAACTCCCAGAACCTATCGAAGGGCATTCCTCTTCAAGAGCAAGCCTGGGAGATAGTGACCACAGATTCCTGCCCCATGGGTTGGGGAGGCACTTGGAAGAACTTGACAACTCAAGCAAAGTGGTCTCCAGTGGAGTATCACATGCACATAAATGTGCTAGCGCTAAAGACGGTAGCCAATTGCCTGAAGCATTTCAGACCTCCACTATATCAAAAGTCTGATCTGGTGCACTCAGACAAACCAGCAGCCTTCATATACATAAAGAATCAGGGAGGAACCAGAAGCAAAAATCTCCACAGGGAAGTGGAGAAGATTCTACATTGGTCAGAAAAAAAATCTAAAAGCCATCTATGCCTTGCACACTGAAGGAAGATTGAATCTTCAGGCAGAGGTCCTGAGCAGAACACAACTGGGCCAGGGAAAGTGGTCCCTAAATCTTTCTCCAGATCACCAGAGAATGTGCCATGCCAAAAACAGACCTGAAGGTTTCCAGCAAGAATGTGAAATGCACCAACTCTTTTCTTGGTGGCAGGATCCAGCTGCTCTGGGGCAGAATGCCCTACTTTGGAACTGGTCCTTTCCCCTGGTTTCCTCCAATTCTGGAGCATTTCTTCAGAAAGAGCCATTATCAAGGTTCCAATAAGGGAATGGTTTCAAGGTTTCTTTGCATCTTGTTCTTCATTCATTCTCTGATGATCTTCAGCTGGTACCATATCTCAAGAAGCTCAGCTCCTGCTTAAATGAAATTCATTTCAAGGTTAAGTCTCTAAATACCATCAAAGCAGTAGTCCAGCCTCAGGATTGTAAATTCTCCATAGATATTCATAACATAGATCTCCATATTCCAGTTATCTAGTCTCATCTAAAGAGCCTGAAGTTTGTGATGAGAGGTCAACATTTCAGGTTCATATGTTTGCCTTTCAAGATAGCGACAATGCCAAGGACTCTCAGAGATGTTACTTCCCCATTACTGCAGTGAAAGACACTTGATAATCTTCAATAATTTCATTAGCAACCTGACCCACCTTCAAACTACTTCTTCAGCATTAAGAAATGGGTGAATATGGAGAAAAGTAGTTTTGTCCCAACAAAGAAATTAGTCCTTCTTCACCCTCCAACTAGAAGGAGTCCACCACTACAGAAAGTCCTCCATCTTTCCAAACAGGGAGTCAAGTAGTGCACAGGCAATTAATAAATTATCCAACTTCCTATCTTGTTACCTAATAGAGATTCAGATGGGCACTGTTCCTGTTGCAGCCTACACCAGAAACAAGGAAGAACAAAAAGTCCAGTGCTCCTGGGGAAGTCCTATCATGGACTGGATAACCACAAACACACTGGACCTGATGGCAGTCTACATGCAAGTCACGTTTAACAATCACATTTTCAAAAGGCAACTGAGGTAGAAGCCTTGAACAATTGCTATAAACAAGAGATGGGCTACATATGTCCTCAAATTCAAATGATTTCAATGGTACTAGATAAAATTATGAGTGACAAAATGGAAGTTATTGCAATTATTTATATTTGACCCAAAAGACCTTGGTTTGTGTTGCTTAAGCTTCTAGCAGTAAAGAATCCATGAAACTTCTCCTGGAGATGTAATGTTCTACACCAGGAGCCAATAATTCATCCAGCATCATACAGTCTCAGTTCTTCATCTTTGGGATTGAAAGGCAAAAACTAATGAGTATAAGGTTGTCGTAAAAAAACACCTCCCTTCTGATAAAATCCAGTAAAGCATCCACATACAATGCATATGAATGATTTCTTGCCAATGGGCCTTATAATATGTGCCCAGACAATCCAGCAGTAGCTCAACTCCTGGATAATCTTATCAGAGGCTTTAACAAAGGCTTGAGCTCAAGTACACTGAGAGTGTGTCCAAGTGACAGCTCTGACAGGAATAAGATTAGCTTCTCATAAACTAGTCTACCATTTCTTTAACCCTTTGAGTGCCAGAGGGGTACGCAACGTTTGCTTTGCAATGCGTTATGTACCTCTGGCACTCAAAGGGTTAAGGTATCGAGGAGAGTCCATCCATCATTTCAGAGCTTTACTTCTTAATGGGACCTGCTGCTAGTGTTGTAATCTCGTCTGAGTCTTCGAATGCTTATTATTATTTATACCTTCCAAATAGACTACATACCTTTAGATGGTGAAAAATAGTGAACAAATTTCACCATTCCAGCACTCATCTGACATTTTTATCCAGGGAGGGAACATGTGAGATGGACACCAGTTAAAACTATACCCAGATACAAAAAAAGTAAACTGGACATAGTCAGAAATGGAAGGATGTGTACTGAGGTAACTCTATCCAGCAGGTGGCATGTGGGTGCCAAAGTGTGAATTGCAATAAGAGTATGTACACTAGTTACAACTAAATATGTTACTGACATGTTACTAAACATCGATATACTATATGTTATCATAGATAACAAATATTTTAATGCAAGTAAAAAAAAATATGGATATTTACTGCCAGCGTGGATGAAAGAACTAGGGAATTGTAATTCGATATTATATAATGCATGTATTCACTAAAAAAAAAAATTATATATATATATATATAAGCAACAGATTAAAATGACCTGTCACCCCCACCATCTAATGAGAGTTTTCTACTGGTACCTAGCTTCAGCATTATTGTGCTTCTTGGGTTATTTTGCTCCTCTATCCCTCTTTTCTTGAGCCCTGGCGCTTAATTAATTTTCCAGGGTTTTTCATCTGTTCTTAGTAGTAGAAAGCTTCCCATCTGTGTGTACACTCCATTCACATCTGCCTAACTTGTAAAGTTAGCATAATAGAATGTTTGGTGTTTCGTGGGCTCTCATGGCACTAACGGTGTGGTGACCCCCTAGTAGTGATGTTTTGTCAATTCTGTGGGCACAAGAGATAGACGACGAACTATTTCCTGGGACACTCATTTTATCCATGTAGTCTGGCATGTCCTCTTGGCTCACCTTACCACCTCTGCTGGTAAGTCATTTGCTCTGTGTGACAGGAACAGGGGTTATTGTTTGGTATACAGAGGGTTAAGCAATTTATTCATATAAAAAGATAATAAATTGCATTTATTAGAGAGTTCATGGCACACAAACATAGGACTACAGCTACAGACATAAAAACTGGGTTAATGTATAAAAACTACACACTTCTGCTATTCTCTTTTTGGTATGGCATCAAAGTTGTACAGATTAGCAGGGGTTCCACTTATTACTCACAGTCCAATTTAGGTTTATTCTGGAGCTTACACACAGTCCCAGTAGAGGCAGGAGTGGGACTCACAGCCCACTGCGCATGGTGTTGGATTGCATGAAGATTCTTTGTACCTTTTAGTACTGACAGAGGTTTTTCAGAAATCATCCGAAGAGATTATCCACAGTCCCTTTCCTTATTCTTGGACTGTATCCACTGAAGTTTAGTTTTACGACCACCATCCTTGTTATGGAAACATCAGGGCACTTTCTGTGGCTGCAGCTGCCACAGCTTGGTTTATATAACACAACTGGAAGGGAACCTGGCCACTTCAGTGTCCACTGTCCACTCACCCTAACTCATCTGGTGAGGGTGCACAATGGTCCCAGGTTCCTTAGTACTGCTTTAGCAAGCACATGGGCCAGTCAAACTCCAGACTGGCCTCAGGCCTCCCTCTGTTCTAGTGAGGCCTTATACCTGCTCCTACATTCCCATCTCTCTCCCCCTCACTGAGTTTCTCTCTTAGACTTCTTTCTATCCACCCCCTCCAGGATCTGATGTCACAGCTACCATTTACAATACATATTTTCATAACCTGATGTATGGGGGAAGGGACACACATTCCACTCACATATTTGCTCTACCCCCTAAGCCTGTTTAAAAGAAAACTGACAGCCTGACCTTTCTGCTCAAATATCTGACTTCATGCAGTGGCTTTAGTCCTCTATGCCAGATTTTCACAACCACGGCCCTCAAATACACCAAACTGTGCAGAATTTAAGGATTTCCTGTCTGTGTACAAGGGAATTAATGTGATTAATTGATCAACTAATTATACACTTGTACTCAGCCAGGAAAAGGCAGAAAACCTGCACTGTAGTGGTACTTAAGGACTGTGATTGAGAAACTCTATACAGCATACATCTGACACATTGGATGCTGCTGATACTCCTCAGTCAAGAGTAGTCAGGGGATGTTTTCACCTGGACCTTTTGGAAGATTCATATATTTTTCATATTGAGAATATCTATATCCTTATTAAAACAGCACCTTTTTGGAGATTTAAGAGGAAGAAAAGCATTGTTTTGTACATATTGCATACACTCATCCAGATGATGCTAGTGAACTGTGCTTGAGAGCCACGCTAGAGAACATTGCCAGTCACTATGGTCCCCTTGCAGCGGCCAAAGCCAGATAAAGGTGCTGGCTGTGAATCCAGATGTCCGACCATGATTAAGCCAGGGCCCTGGCCAGAATAAGGAATGGAGTGACTGGTAAAAATCCAAATAACTGAGATCCTATGCAGAATATGGCACAACCCACAATAATGCGCAATAAGAAGGCCGAGTAGGCCAATGCAGTTAGTGGGGCACAACCCACAGTCTGTAATATGAAGGCCGTTGAGGCAAAGTAGTAAGTGGAACAGATTTCCATTCATCTTAGGGACAAATACGAATGAGGTTTTAGGCCCCCCCTTAAGTTGTTTCATAAAAATAGTAGCATCTCTCAGTTTGTCAAGTAGTTTTGTAATGAGTAGAAATGGTAATGATTCTTAATCGTGTCCTTGTTAAGGCCATAATAATCTATGCAGTGGCGTAAAGAACTATCCATGTTGGTTAAGAAAAACCTGGCACTAGCCGGAGAGGCAGAAGGGCGAATGAATCCTTTATGTAAATTGTCTGGAACATAATAATTGCCCAGTGCCAGGTTCTGTGGATCTGACAGGAGGAAGGTCTTGCTACAAGGGGGCAAGAGTTCAATGGCACAATCACAGGTGTGATAGGGAGGGAGAGACCCTACCCTGGTTTTGGAAAATACATCCTGAAAGTTGGAATAGGTGCTAGGAATACTGCTCATCCTCGTTGTCCAGAAGAACAGCACCCAGGGAAGCAGGGAAGGACTTCTCCACTTTCAAGACAACGAAAAAAGCAAATCAAACTCCATGCAGTCAATTGACAAGAGGTCCAGTCAAAGATGGGACTGTGCTGTTGTAACCAAGGCAATCTAAAAATGATAGGGGCCTTATGGGAAGGAATAACATCAAAGGAAATCTCTTCTTTTTGTAGGACTCCAGTTAGCATCATAAGAGAAGCAGTTTTGAACAGCCCAAGTCCTGTCCCCAAAGGCTTACCTTCAATGATAGAAAGCAATAAGGGTTTGGGTTTAAGAAGAAGAGGAACCCCAAACCCTTGTGTTCAGGTACTATCAATGAAAAGCCCTGCGGCTCCAGAATCAATAAATGCTTGTACAGATATGGATCTGTCAACCCAACGGATCTTGACAGGAACAACCAGACAAAAGGGTGTAGGAAAAATAGAACCTATCATACTTAGAGGGTCTCCTACGCTTACCCCTAAGTACAGGCGTTTCCCAGCAGTACAGGACGGAGCAGGTGGCCTTTTTGGCCACAGTACGAACTAGTACTAGTGTAGGCCATCATCTTCTCTCGACCTCAGATAATTTATTGACATTGCCAACTTCCATTGGTTCATCAGCTGTGGAGAAGATAGCAGTAGGAGGGGAGAGATCAGGTCCACCTCTGAAACAGCGGTTCCTATCTCTCTCTCTAATTGTCATTCCTGCATTCGGAAGCTCTAGCTCAAGACAGAGTGTAATGAACTCTTCTAAATTTTCAGGGATCTCCCAGAAGGTAAGATCATCCTTCAATCCTTCATTTAGGTCTCGCCGAAAGGCCTTCCGGATTCCATGAGGTTTCATACGTCAAGGTCCTGAACTAAATAGCATATTGGCCGAGAGGGCGAGTTCCTTGTCTGATTTCCAAAAGGGCTGTTTCAGCAGAAGATTTCTGCCCTGGTACGTCACACACCAATTAAATTTTTTGATAAAAGCATCAGAATCGTGTAGTAAGGTAGAATCTTGCTCTTCTAAGGGCAAGGCCTCATTGTCCAATTAGGAAATAATGAAAGATACTCAAGCAAAATATGTATTAAAAGAGAGTGGAACTGTCTTAAAGTGGAGCAAACACTGATTTAGAAAACCCCTACAATCAGAGGGTTTTCCGGAATAATGTTCTGGGGGTAGCAATTTAGGTAGTTTGCCATCCATTAGAGAATAACCAGATGGGTGGTAGCTCACAGGAGGGAAGCGAGACACTAATGGTGTCAGAGTCATCGTATTTCATCATAGCATTTCTTGAATAGTGTTTCGCTTTCTATCCAACCTTTTGCCATATCTGCGGGGTCCATTCTGACCTGATTGTCCATTCTGTCACGTACACTGATCCGGATGATGCTAGTGAGAGAGGAGCTAGAGAGCGTAGCCAGATGTCCGACCCCGGTTGGTCCATGGCCCTGACCAGGATAAGGCCCGGAGTGACTAGTAAAAACCATATGACTAAGACCCTATGCAGAATATGGCACAGCCCACAATATGCTCAATAGTGTAGATAGTTGGGCACAACCCACAATCTATAATATGAAGGCCATATTATTATAACCCACATTATGTCCAAAATGAAGGCCGTGTAGGCCAAGGAGTAAGTAAGACACAACCAAACAGTAGGCCCAATGTAAAAGTCGAGAAGGCCAGTGAAGTTAGTCGGGTACAACCCACAAGGCGCTCAATAAGAAGGCCGAGTAGACCAATGTAGTTAGTTGGGCACAACCCACAATCTGTAATTTGAAGGCCGTGGAGGCCAAGTAGTCAGTGGGACAACAACCCCACAATATGCCCTCAGTGAATGCCTGGTAGGCCAAGTAGTAAGTGGGACACAACCCACAATAAGCACAGTATGAAAGCCGTGTAAGCCAAATAGTAAATGGGACACAACCCACAACAGGGCCAATATGAAGGCCAAGAAGGCTAATGAAGTTAGTGGGGAACAAGTTACAATCTGTAATATGGAGGCCAAGTAGCCAGTGGGCCAACAACCCACAATATGCCCTTAATGAAGGCCTGGTAGGCCAAGTAGCAAGTGGGACACAACCCACAATATGCTCAATAAATCTAGGCGGTGGAAGAGCTTCTCCCACACAGTAAGGGTGTACACTGCTGCAAACAAGCAGTCAGGAAGCATAGTAAAATTACAAGACAGTGTAAGAGCCACTCCCAAACATTAATCAAATACACTGAAGCTTGCAAGTCATTGGGGAAATATATAGACTCAAGGATAAGGCAGCGTGACAGCCACTCAAACACTGCCCCAACAAATGACAGCCTGAGAGGTGTAAGGAGGAACACTGGCCCAAGACCACAGCAGAGTAACAGCCACTCCAATATAACCCAGCTGAGCCCTATACCTTAGCGGAATACAGTCGATCCAAATACAGAGGTAGGGCCTAGTAGATATAAGCGTATACAAAACACACCTACCGCTGAGTATAGTACCAACAAATACTAGCTGTATGAGCTCCTCCAGAGACTGTCCACAACCTGTTGCCTAATCTGTGCACGAATCATGTTATCTAGACAATAAGAATCCAGAGGCTGGAGAAACCACCAGGCCTAGAACAGTGCCCAGCAGCGACCTGAAGTAGGCCCAGAGATAAAAGGTGCACCAGCTGTAAGAGAGTCTCAGGAGACAACCAGACACAAATACCTGGAAGGACCTGAGTCTGAAACCACCAAGGTACCAAAACGAAGATGGTAGATGGAAAGCCCAAGCAGAACCAAGAGGAGAGAGGGTTCAGACAGTCCGAAGTAACAACAGGTAAGAATAGGCACAGTACAAAAGTGGCAACCAGTAAAAAGGTTGGTAAAATCTAAAGTCAGCAACAAATAGGTCTAGCGAGGTACAAAAGGGCAATCCAAAGAGTGGTCAGCTTAGGTATTCAGGCAAACAACTAAGGAACTCGAATAACAGGGCATCAGCTATACAGGCCGACCAGTATAAAAAGACATACCAGCCAATCGGGAAAAAAGGATCCGCCCAAACTCTAAGATAGATAGGAGGCGTTACAGTACAAGACCACATGTTTTGGGGGTTACAAAAGTCCAGTGTAGTATATTCTGTCCATGGACACATTTCACCAATTAAAAAAGGTTTTAGACAAACAAGAACGCTTCTTGGATCAATACATGCCAGTTTCCCTCCATGTCAAATTGAAATCTGGCGGTCTTTGCATATCTGCAATGATTATCCTTGGTTCATCAGCCACTGGGTTGCCATCACAGGGATGGAAGCAAGGAGGGTTGGGGCACTATAACTGAAGGGCCTTTCCTCCATAAGCTCAGATCCCAGGAAAAACTCCTTCCTATCAAATTCTTAAACTCTAATAATGGTATTGAGAAATCAAGAGGCTTTATTTAATGTAAATATACACTAGGCCATAAATTTGGACAACAGAGGGGTGGTGACTAATTTGATCAAGAAAAGAGGCACTCAGAGCGTCTGCATGTTGAAATTGTAACAGAATATCTGTCTCTGGCTGAGCCCAATCTGCAGACTCTTTGAGTAGTGCATATCAGAGAAAGAGAAAATGGTTAGGAAGCCATAGACATGTTCTTTCTGGGAAACAGCCCTCAACATGGATGTGTTTATTTACTCAAGAGGGGAGAATGTCTCCAGTATACCTCATGGCTAATAGACGGAACGCAAAACTGGAGAGGTTTTATTCCCAGAACTGTCCAGAAAGATGCATTTCTTCAAGTCTGGTCATTTGACCTGGTTTATGCATTCCCTCCTTCAGGATCTAGCCACAGTGATAATGGTTACTTCTTATTAGTCTCATTTATTTTCAAAATCATAGTAACATAGTTGATGAGACTGAAAAAAGACAAGTGTCCATCAAGTCCAGCCAATGCCTATACACCCCTGTTGATCCAAAGGAAGGCAAACAACCCCATTGAAGCCATTTCCAATTAAGCCCCAAGTGGGTAAAAAATGCATTCCTGACTCCAAATGCAGTCAGATAGTTCCATGGATCAACAACCTATCTGCATTGAAGCCATCTGTCATAATTCTCAATATTGTTCTGGGCTAGCTATGTATCCATTGCTTTTTTGAAAGCAGTTACAGTATCAGCAAGCACAACATCCCGAGGCATAGATTTCTATAGCTTTACTGCCTTTACTGTAAAACAATCAATGCCTTTAAGTTAAAAGCATCTTTCCTTTAGTCTTAAAGGATGACCTTTTGTTCTTAGCTCAGCTATTTGTGTAAATAATTAATTGGATAGTTCTTTGTATTGGCCTTGAATATATTTGTAAATGGTAATCACCCGTTAGACGTCTCTTCTCTAATGTACAAACCCAGTTTGGCTAGTCTCTCTTTATAACTCAGATCCTCCAACCCGTTTATCAGTTTTGTTGCATGTCTATGTACTTTTTCCAGTTCGATAATGTTTTTTTTAAGGACTTGTGCACAAAACTGTACTCCATATTCTAGATGGGGCCTAACCAAGGATTTATATAGAGGTAGAATTATATTAGCATCCCATGCATCTATGCCTCTTTTTATGCAAGATAGAACCCTATTTGCTCTTGCATCAGCTGAGTGACTCTGCACACTGCTGTGAAGTCTATCAGTACTCCTAAATCTTTCTCTAATGAGGTTTTCCCAAGTTGTTTCCCATGTAGTGTATATGTAGCGTGTTTCTGCAGCCCAAATGCATAACCTTACATTTACATACATTAAATGTCATTTGCCACTTTTCTGCTCATTTACTGTTTATCTAAATCCTTCTGCAGATAAAAAACATCGATTCTGTATGTATTTCCATGCACAGCTTAACATCATCAGGAAAGATTGAGACACTACTTTCAATTCCCACTTCTAGATCATTAATAAACAAATTAAAAGGCATCGGGCCCAGGACTGGACCTTGTGGCACCCCACTTACAACTTTAGACCAACTTGAAATGGTTCAATTTACAACAACTCTCTGCCATCTATCATTTAACCAGTATTCAATCCAAGTACAGATATAACCTCCCAAACCAAAGGTTTTTAATTTATGCAATAACCTGTTGTGAGGCACTGTATCAAAGGCTTTTGCAAAATCCATATATACTACATCAGCAGCAATTCTCTTGTCCAAATTACTACTACTTTCCCTTTCAATTGCGAGTAAATTAGTCTGACATGATCTGTTCTTCATAAAACCATGCTAACTCCTATTAATAATATAGTTGGTGTTCACATAGTTCTGAATACTGCCAGTTACGTACCCTTCTAATATCTCACCCACTATGGAAGTCAAGCCCACCAGTCTATAATTTCCTGGTTTGGATCTTTCCCACTTTTTGAACAATGGAACTACATCAGCTCTCCTCCAATCACAGGGCACTATGCCTGATGAAAGTGAATCAATAAATATTACGTATAATGGTCTTGCTATTACTGAACTAAGTTCCTTTAGTACCCTTGGGTGTATACCATCAGGTCCAGGTGCTTTATTCACCATAATATTTTGCAGTCTCCTTTGTCCTCAATAAGCAGTGTACGTGATGAATACAATTATGTGGTTTTGCCTGTTTGCCCATAGCCTGTAATTGCGGTTTCGTCTGTATATACTGAAGCAAAGAATGTATTCAGAGTGTCAGCCATAACCTTATCCTCATTGTTTAGTTTGTTTCGACCAAAAGTTTGACTATGCTTTTTAGCATCTTGTCTTGTTTACTGCTCTCCCTTCTGGCAGCCCTTGCTATGCTAGTAAAAACGTGTACTGGTACTTAACCCTAACTAGATAGCCTACTACATTGTTGCAATCTTCCACTAGGATATGTTGTTACATCAGTTTTTTTACGTTAAAGCATTCAATAAAAATTAATGTTGGTGCATAACAACCCTTGGTTCGCAACTAATTTTTGTAACATTGTTGCCTAAATGTGTCCTGTGGGATCCACTACCTGGAAAGCTGTAGACCTCCCTTTTGAGATTGTTGTTACAAATGCATGTTCCTTTGATATACATGCTGTAGAAATGAACACCATCAACTAACATAGAACATACCAACTGGAAAATGGCTACTGATGGTTATGTGTGGTGAATAAAATGGAAGTTGGAAAGCCCAATTACAAATGTTGCATTGAGGCCTATACATTTCTAGTTATGCCCTGGCCCCACCAGGGCATAACTAGAAATTTGTAGGACTAGGAAATGGACCCTAAAACTCCTGGAACTGAACTCAGCCCCTGCTTGCAAGAGCTTATAATCTATAGGATCTTATTATTGACTAGTCCAGTTTTTGCCAACCTACCAATAAAATATTGGAACCCTAAATACATCAGGCATGTTACATAATTGAAAGGTTCATCATAGTTTTTAACTTTGGTGATATATTCCTTACATGAACGTTAGTGGCCAAGGTGAATATATTTTCCTGCCAAGCTTTTAAATGTGAAAGGTTATCTTGTGTCATTTTCCCCATTCTAAGGTTACTGACGTGACATAACCTCAAATAACCCTACAATAAATCAGTTCTAGTTTGAAGTAAAATAAGTATGTCATTAACTTTTAACCCTGACAGAATTGTTTTGTGTTTTTCTGCTTTAGATCTGTGGATTATATAAAGTGTATGAGAAATACTGATGCTGATGTGCTAAGAACACCTAGAGATATTCTGTGGCAGTTGCATCATAGGGGGCAAGTTAAATGGGGTGTTTAACCCCTTCAATGATAAAGAGATCTCCAACACATTGCAAACAATGTGTTTGTTAGACATTTATATGATTAATGATTGACTGTCTGGGTTTGGAAGCCTTTAGATACTTCCCATGATGCCTTGTACACTATTCCAAGAATTTGATCCAGCTTTCTCTGAATGTGTGTAACTCTATGACAGGCCAACTACAGCTATTCTCCTGATGCAGCTTATTCTGCTTTCCCTTAGAGACATTGCTAGCTAGACTTCTGTCTGGTCTTCTTCCCTGTTTACCTAGCCATCTCTGAATTAGACTACTGCTTCAATCGCCAAACCTGTGTATTGACCTGGCTCTGTGTAAAACTGAACACCAATCTTGTATACCAATCCTGCTCTGCTTTAGAGGACTCTCCAGTTACCTTCCCAGAATTCCAAGCCAGCTATGCTGTTGAATACTCCTACACTGCTGTTCATGGTCTGGGGTTCTGTCGCCATAACTACAATGCAGCTCAACTCCTACAGGGGGTGCTATTCAAGTGTTCACTATGAAATGTCACCCTCTATTTAGCGACCAGAAAAACTGCGTGTTTAAAATGTCGCCTGTATGAAAAGGGCAAAATCAGAATGTCGGCTGCATCAAAAGGCCGACATTCTGATGTCGCAGGCTTAAGTTTCGCCACCATCTATGCCTTAACTCTCCAATAATTAATTTCACCCACATCACAGTCACCCTAATATGAAGAAAAGTATAGACTCACCAGATGAAGTGAAGTGCTGCGCAAAGGGTTAAGATGCATACCCTCCATCTGTGCCTTAACCCTTTGAGCGCCAGAGAGGTCCACAATGTGTTGTAGACACCTCTGACACCTAAAGGGTTAAGATGACCTCTTCCACTCACAAGCCTGCATAAGCATGTCGACCGCATCACAGTCACGCTTAAGAGTCCATCTGTGCCTCAGCAGATTTGCGACATTTAAGAGTGACTGTGATTCGGCCAACATGCTGATGTGGGCTTTTGAGTGGAATAGGGCATCTTAACCCTTTGAGTGCCAGCAGGGTCCTCAAAGGCACTCAAAGGGTTAAGGCACATATGGAGAGTATGCATCTTAAGCCTCTGAGAAGCACTTCACTTCATCTAGTGCATCTATTCTTTTCTTCTTATTAGCATGACTGTGATGCAGGCGAAATTAATTATTGGAGAGTTAAGGCACAGATGGTGGTGAAACTTAAGCCTGCAACATCAGAATATCACCCTTTTCATAACAGGCAACATTCTGATGTCGCCCTTTTCATGCCGGCGACATTTCAAATGCGCCATTTTGTTGGTTTTCAAATAGTGGGGGACATTTCAATAGGATACCCTATTCAAGCTTCCCAGAAATGACTGACTCTCCCTTTGTGGATGTTCCCTTTGGCTCACAGTGACAGGCGCAATCAATTTTATCTCTGCAAAGAGTACTGATCCATCTGCTTGCTTCCTCTCTATGCACCCACAAAATTGTCTCCAGTTCCTGCATTGCACCTGGTGACAATAGTAACTTCCATGCTCTTTATTCTACTGCTGTTTCTGCATAAAAAACATTCAGCTGATCTTCTACTCTGCTGATGCCTTCAGCCTAATCCAGCTATGTCATTCAGCCTGTAGTTAGCAGTGCTTCTCCTACGATCAACCGCCTTCCTATTCTTCTGCCTATGGCCCAGCTGCCATAGTAGTCATCTTATTCTATAGGAATCCAGCATCCATTACCTCCACTTCAGGAATTCATATACATAGTTTTTCACAAGTTTGCCTACTGATTATAATTATGTACTTAGTTTTCTACTATTTCTCCTGTTGGTGCAAGTCAGCTGGATTTGGTTATTACTTGCTATTGTTATATTTAGGTCCAGAATCATCCTTTTTCCTTTACGTTATCACCTAAAACTGAGGGTGACTTTTATAGGTCTAGTCTGTACTTCTTTGAAGCCATTGTTAAAACAAGCTTATAACAGAATTGGAGACCTCTCTAGAATGCAAAACGTTGCAAGCCCTGTTAAAATAAAAGGGGATATATTATTTTATGATTGAATGGGAAGGTTTACTTTTAAAAGTCAATAGGTCGCACGCAAAAGAGCGTGCGACCTAATGACCAAGTTACCATGTCGCCTGGAGAAAAATGTCAACATGAGAATCTCGCACTGCATGACAGTGCTAGATTGCCATGTCGTGTATTGAAAGGTCATTTCACCAATTAGAAAGCAGCCCGCTGAAAGACAAGCTTGATGCTCAACTTTGCTGTACATTGTCATACTTTCAAAGACTAGCAACCTGTCTCATGTTTTCAACAGAGGGCGCTTCAGCACACAGCCAGATGCCAACAACTTTACTGTACAGTCTCATACTTTTAAAGACATTTACTTTAAAAAGGTCGCACGCGATAGGGCATGCGACCTAATGACCAAGTTACCATGTCGCCTGGAGAAAAATGATGACATGAGAATCTTGCACTGCATGACAGTGCAAGATTGTCATGTCGTGTATTGAAAGGTTGTTTCACCAATATAAATCAACCCACTGGGAGACAGGTTTGATGTTCAACTTTGCTGTATATTGTCATACTTTCAAAGACTAGCAACCTGTCTCATGTTTTCAACAGAAGGAGCTTCAGCACACACCCAGCTGCCAACAACTTAGTCATTAGGTCGCACACTCTTTCGCGTGCAACCTTTTAAAAGGATACCGAATAGGAACAGGACTTGGGCTCTACTTTCTTGCTCTGTGATTGTCTTGAGCCTTTTCTCCTATTACGAATCTGTTGGTAGAAGTAACCTCCAGAGGACCTCTTATGAGATTCTCACGAGATGGTACAGAGTCCCCTTTTCTCACTCACAAATTTTCTCTGAATACTTCTAATAACTGTTGGTTTTGCAGTCAAGACATTGGCTCTGTGCTTCATGTCTGGTAGTCTTACCCTTTGATTGTCCCGTTTTGGACAGAAGACCTCTCTAAACTTAAATCTATTCTTCATACCTTTATCCCATTGACCCCTGATGTCTCTGCTTCCTTTGGCATCTTATCCACGAAAAGTATAATCCTATTAAATTTTAAATATCCTATTCCCTCACATACCAATATATTTGTAGGAGTCCACTGAGGCCAAGTTAAGATTAGACTTTGTTACAATGGTTAGATGGGTATCACACCTTTGTGCATATCCCCAAAGTCAGGATGGAGATTATGGTTATTTTAGTCGAGAGCTGTAGGAATACCTCTAATTTCCTAAGTGTGATTTAGAGGATCCCTTACTGGTGTCCATATCTGAAATATATTTAACATTACTGCATCTTCTTAGATTCAACCCACACACTCTCAGAATCAAGTTCACAGATCAGCGGTTCTCAATGTTATTCCTTGGGACATCAACAGTACACCCCTGCTTGTTAACCGCTGGGTATTCAGTGGATCAGTGATTTTTATAGTTCTACCTTTGTTTAACCCCTTAAGGACCAGCGGTCCAGGGAAGTTACCTTCCCTTAAGGGCCGCTTTGATCCTTGGTGATGCACCAGTACACGTGACCTGTTACACGTACCCGCGCCGCTTTGGGCCCTAAGAGAGACCGCTCCAGTTTTGGAGCGGTCAATTTTAGGCCCCGTTTTTACTTACAGTGCTCCCGGTAGAGCTGTGTAAGTAAAAAGCATGTGACATGCTATGACCGTCAACAGTCCTTAAGGGGTTATTAAGGGATAGCCTTAAACCTGACTTACTGGTTTGTGCCAAGGACTGAAGCTGAGAATGACTGGCACTGATTATTACAGAACAACATTTCGCCAGCCTGATGGAAACCATTTAATGGCATAATCACCTTTTATTTTGACTTGCAAGTGCATAATATGTAAAGTAAAAGCAAACTCAAATTGCTTAAATGTTTATTTTCCATTTTCGCCTATGTTTTTTTGTTTTGTTTTTTTAAATAAAGAGAAGTACCTTAGTGTCCATGAAATAATCAAGAAAAGACACAAACCAATGCAAATATCCAATTTTATTCAGTAATAAGCAAAACAAACAAAAAAAAAATCAATAAATGCACATTAAAAATATACCATATAAAAATATGTAAAAAGTTGAAAATCATCTACACCGAAAATGCAGAATAATGGCTCTCGTGCCCATATTTATGCCTTGGCTATTACGTAGGCAGCAGCAAAAAAAGGAATTAGTGCTCCAATAGAGAAGCCATCCTCAAGTGTAATTAAACTACCCGCAGTGGTCATCACATCAATGAACCGAAGATTAATCGAAGACACAAAAAAAAATGTAACTATATGTCTGCCATAATGTAAAATGTAACTACAATTGCCCTATATAATATCATAAATGTGGCCATGTTTTTATAGTACGACAAATTATGTATTAAATAACAATATATGAGGACTTAATAAATATATATCAAATAGTATTTTAAAAGGTTCGGTATAGACCTATAAATTAAAAACAAACCATATAAAATAATAACAAATATACCTGCAACAACAACAAAAAAACCTAATTATGAAACATACATAATCTCAAAAAAATGAGATGAAATAAAAATGAATGTAACAAATAATTTAAAAAATCAATTCAGCATAATTATTTTTAATGTAACATAAATCATGTATTCATATCCGATCCAGAAAATGTTGTATTCAACTTATTGATGAAATAATGATAATGGATAGATTAAATAATGTATGGGTATGATTATGAGCATCCAGTAAATATTATCCAATTAATTGACAAAAATGATAAACAAATGCTTAATAGAGTTCCAAAAACAAATAATAAATGAATGTCCAATTAGATCCCAGGGTCATGGATGATTTATAATGTCTACACACTACCGGTTATCATACAGGTAAATGAATGTGGCTTTTATTCCATGCTAAGAATTTAAGGGCAGGTGGAATTATAAATGCAAAGTTGCCTCTTCGCTATATGTTAACATTCTTCTATTTGCTAATTATATTAATTTGTTAAATCAACAACTGCCATTTTCACTTAGTGTTGCAATGCAATGTTAGGCAACTTCCCATGGCCCAGTCACATAACCTCCTGCCACTGGTTATAATTGACTGTAGCACGGTAGACACACCTCCACATAGCGTCTGGCTGACGGTTATACTTGATTGTAGGAAGGCAGACACTACCATTAAAAAAATCACATTTGAGTGCATAAAGGCCGAGTCCTCCATATACTATTCTGGCTTCTTACTATTCAACTCAAATCAAAGATTTGGCTCAGGTTCACTTGTTTCTGAGAGTTGTCTATTATTATTCTTACTCATCTCACTTCCTCTCTCTCTCTCTCTCTTTCCACCCTTTCTCCTTCTCTTCTTAGGTCTCCATTCTCCCTATAGCCCATTATTCCTTGGGGCATATTAAAAAGGGTCACCAATAAGACAAGAGAAAGGCACTTTTGACTAAAACAAATTAAGAGATTTTTTTACAGTAAGGGTTTTAAGGTTGTTGACTTCTTTGCTGCTGAATGATCTGTTTGCAAATACTGTAGATGATTTGTACTTAGATATCTTTTATCTCACAATACTGAGCATTATTACAGTTGGTTTCAAAGGTTTCAAAGCAGATGGGATGATGATTCAGGGAGCTATCCAACTTCCTTTTGGAATCTGGAAGGAATTTATTTAACTGTCTTAGAGCTTAAAGCGGAACGATCATCAAAATATCATTGCCCCCCAAACACTTACTAACATAGCGATAGGCAAAGGCATACTGTCATTAAGCTGAGTAAGTGCTGCATTATTGAGGAAAACCAACTTCTTCAGCAGCCACCCGCGGTTAACAGAGCAGACATCGTAGAGGAAAGGTACCTGTAAGTCTGTGATGTCTGTCCAGTTCACTGCCAGGATTGATGAGTGGCATTCTTTAGTACCTTAAGGTACCGGAAGTTACTGAAGGAGCAGGTGCACAGAGCTTCTCTTGTAAGCTCTGTGCTGCTGATGAGTGCCCAATAAGTTGTTTTTCCTCAATAATGCAGAACTTATTCAGCTTAATGACAGTATGCCTTTGCCTATCACTATGTTAGCAGGTGTTTTGGGGGCAATGATATTTTGATGATAGTTCTGCTTTAATTAGAAATTCATTATATTTTCTGGATCAAGAAAGGTGATATGGCAATGGCTGAAGTTGATGGATATGTGTCTTTATTTTTTTAATAACATCAACTACGCTCCTATACTTTGGTGGCGTAATGTGGCACAGTGTGCTAATTAGGTCAGTTCAAGAACAAAATAATCTTTCACTGTTATTAGATATGACCCTAGGTTGTGGTCTCTGTATAGATTCATTTATAGCACAGAATGTGTGTGTTACGGTTTTATGGACACTCAGACAAAGAAGGTTTAGGTAAAACACAGTTTTATTGAAAAAACACAGAAATAGAATAACCCTCACGGGTCCAGTATATATATACACAATATAATACTGACACAGGTCAGGTTACAATGATCAATACCCACACAGATCCAGTATATATATATATAAGCAATATAATACTGACACAGGTCAGGTACAGTTCGTGTGAATCCAAACGAGACAGCAGTGAAATGGTTGCTATTAGGCCAGGAGGACAGACAGGCCCTAATAGCGCAAGGCCCACAGGTCACTCACTACGCAGAGAGTGACACAATAGCGACTAAGGCCAGAGGAGTAAACGAAGGCCCTGGACAAGCGGTAGACTGCCAGAGCAGTAATGGAGGACTGTGACTGTAGGCACAGAGCAACACGAAACTGAGACTGCAATGACTGTGACCCAATGTGTAATGGCAAAGCCAAACTGAGACTGCAATGAGTGTGACCCAATGTGTAATGGCACCAACCCACATGGGGTTAACGAAAGCTCAGACCTGGAGTCGACTGCCAGATAATGAGAACAGCCTGAGGCACCCAGGAATAGACCAACCCTCAGCTTGTAGCAGTAATAGGTCAAGTGTACCATGGTGCAACCGGATGGATCAACAACACCGGGGTGATGGATCACGAGGCACAGTTCGGTGACCGAGTCACAGTAACAAGGCTGCCTGAGCAGCAACGAGGCAACCAGATGATCTGTCAGTGGACAGAGAGGACACCGGAGGACAGCCCCTAACCGGATACCGGATGGAGCAGTGAGCCGGGCCTGAACGATACACAGAGCAGGAACATCAGCCAATCCTGGTCGGTACACAGAGCAGGAACGTCAGCCAGGCCGGGTCGGTACACAGAGCAGGAACGTCAGCCAGGCCGGGTCGGTACACAGAGCAGAAATGTCAGACAATCCGGGTCGGTACACAGAGCAGGAACGTCAGCCAGGCAGGGTCAGTACACAGAGCAGGAACGTCGGCCAATCCGGCTCGGTACACAGAGCAGGAACGTCAGCCAGGCTGGGTCGGTACACAGAGCAGGAACGTATACAGGCAGAGTAGTCAGGCAGTCCGGGTCATACACAGGAATCACACAAAATACTGGAGCAAGCGCTTAGCAACGGGAACACCACAAAAGGGCACCAGAGAAGTGACAGAGCTCAGTATTTAAGGGCTAGCACTGGGCAGAGCAAAGCCACGTAAACCAATAAAAGGCATCAGGAAGTAGCACTGTCAGAATGTCGCCAGCAATAGCACGGGCACTGTGATAGTGTGGTTAATTCGGCTCAACATATAAAGGTTAATGCTTTTAAAAAACAATTGACTTGTGCAACATATAGCTACTTTTTAGTTCTCTTTAAAGTTAACTAACTTTATCCTAAGGTGACAGGTCTACTTTAAGAGCAAAGCTCTCAAATACTAATTTTAAACTGTATTTAGTTGCACACACACACTAATTTTTTCATATATACTGTATACTAAAGTGTAAAAATAGATAATGTAGCTTTTTGAAATATATCTGAAAAGAAGTAAGTGCAAGTAAAGGCATAAAAAATTAAGCAATAGTAAAAATAGATTTGATTACAAAAAGGGAGAGACTAAACGTGTGTTGTTCACAGGTGCTGGAACTGATTTATTATGATGGCAACAGGTTCACTTTAGTCAGAATAAGTACAGCAGTTAGAACATTGCACTATATACTGATTTAAATCTAATAAACACAAGTTTATGTTGGTTTATACATATATTTATATTTTTTTATATTTATTTCACTAGGGGTTTATTTAATTTCCCCTCTGTCATGGATGGTGGCTGCCTCTCTCCTCCACTAGGTGGGGCAGTCAATCCCCAAGGTGGTGGGTAGTTAAATCAAGGTAAGGGGGGAGGGAACAGAGGGACTTGACACAACAAACCAAGATTGTTGTAAGTAAAGTTATTAATTGCCTTCTGATCTGGGTCACAACAGTTTTATAGCATAGGGTTACAGAACATGGTAGGGATGTAGAGCGTTTCACCTTAGGATTCCCCCTCTTCAGGTAGCGGTAATACAGTTCCCCAGACCTGTTCAGTGCAGCTTAGTCAGAGAAGGTTACAGTTTGGGGACGGCATTGACTAACTGGGTGGGGGCTAGCTACAAAAACTGGATAATGCCAGTAAGGCATTAACATAAAGGGTAAGACTTAGGAAAATGTCAGTGCCTCCCAGCATCTACTTGCCCTTACAGATGGGTAATGAATAGTGCTGTCACTGAGGTTCAGGGTAGGAAACTGTACCCGGGAATTTCCTACATGCATCAGATGAAGCCCATGCTGCCACAGCTGCATATAGGGTTCGGTCCATGCTGTACATAGCCAGGTTAGGGGTTATGTCTAGCTGTTGGCCTGGTGTTCCACATTAAAGGGGAGAGTCCTACAAGGATAAATAAGTTAAACCCAATTTTACTAATGAAGGACCTCTTTTATTGGCCACGCTATTATTGAAATTATTAAAAAAAAAATAAATAAATAAATATATATATATATATATATATATATATATAATATATATATATCCTATATAATAATTCGCTAAATCATGTGTAACGCCGCAACATGCGCAGTAGACACTGCTGCGCATGCTGCAGTCATGAGCAGTAGAGACTGCCCGCTCCACGGCTGATACAGAGCTGGGCGCTCCGAAGGAGTGTCCAGCTCTGTATCAGCAGTGGCGCAGGCAGTCTCCACTGCGCATGACTGCCCCTTGACCGGGTGGCTGTGACACTGTGGCCCGTGTAACGGGCTGTTCAACTAGTGTATATATATAATGTGTATATAACGTGTATGTGTGTTTAACAGCTAAAGTTTGTTCGGTTTAAGTTGTGTTGTGATAAAGTGCATTCCTTCCATGATCTTTCACAACAGCTGAAGAAGTGGAAGGGAAAATATGTGTTATCCTGAGTTATTTCTTTTCCCCATCTATTGCTGCGTACATATTGCATACTGAGCCTTATTCATAAAGGAAATGAGAAGAAATTCTGGGGCAAACCAACTGAACCATAGGGTACAAATTTGTTTAAAGGGGAACTTAACCCCTGAACTATCTCTTAAAGGAGCAGTAGGGCTTTTCCTGCTTAGTAATGAAAGGGTACTCCAACTGCTGAGAGTTCCATAAATGGTTCGTTTTTTTGTTTTGTTTTGTTTTAAATTAGCAGTGTCCTCTAGTGGTAAAATTCCAGTTAGTTATTTTGTTGTATTCAATAGGAGGGGTGAGTCACTGACAAACACTTCTCATAGAATGTGATAGAAAATGCAATTCATTGTAATTTACTTCCTGACAATCTGACTGGTTATAATGTGACTAAAATAACTAACAATGGTAGGAGTGCCATTGTTTTTCTCAGCACGAAAACCTCTATAACATATAGCTTTTCATAAAAAAAGTTTACTGCTGCTTTAATTTATGCAATAGAAGGACTTATTTAGGAATTTGTCCTTCATGCAGCAGTGAACATAGAAACATAGATTATGACAGCAGGAAAATGCCACCTGGTCCACCCAGTCTGCCCATTTCCCTATTTAATAAAATATTCAGTCTTACATACTGCTCTGAATAGACATGGCTATTCCCGGCATTTTGAACTGAATTTAATTAAATTCGATAACAGTATTTTTCCCCACCACCTCTGCTGGAAGGCTGTTATATGAGTCTATTACCTTTTCTGTGAAGTAGTTCTTACACCAATTTCTTCTGAATTGTCCACCCTGTAACTTTTGATCATGAATTCCTATTCTAGTATTTCTCTTTTTTAACAAAAATACTTCCCACCGGAACTATATTAAATCCCTTAATATATTTAACAGTTTCTGCTACCTCCTTTCTTCCAAGATATACATACAGTATTAAGCTATTTGTATCTATTCTAGTACCCTGTGTAATAAAGACCATGCACAATTCTGGTGGCTCTTCTTTGAACTGCCTCCAATTTATTAATATTCTTCTGGAGATGTGGTCTCCAGAAGTGTAGACAGTACTGCAGGTGAAATATCGCCAGCGATTAGTACCTCTCTTTTCATTTTGCTAATGTCTCTTCCTATACAAACAAGAACCTGGTTTGCTTTTCCCACTGCTTTACTGCATTGCTTGCCTACCTTCAAGCCATCTGAAATAATAACACCCAAGTGCCTTTCCTCTAATGTTTTTAGAAACACGTTACAGTTAAGCCTGTATTTCATCTCTGGGTTTCTGTGTCCTAAATGCATATCTTTGCCATTCCTCCACTTTTCCTAAGTCCTCATGCATTTTATTTTATCCCACCTGGAGAGTCAACCCTGTTGCAATTTTTTGTGTCATCTGCAAAAAAAGTACACCTTACCTTTAATACTGCCAGTAATGTCATTAATAAGGCTAAGAGAGCCCGCACCAGCACTGACCCCTATAGTACTACATTAGTAACTCATCCTTCCTCTGAATCAATACCATTGATTATGTCACTCTGTTTTCAGTCCTTCAACCAATTATTTAGCCAATCAACTACCTTTGAGTCTAGTCCCAAGTTATGCATCTTATGAATCAGCTTCGTATATCAAAAGATTTACTAAAATCTAAATATGCCGCATGTACAGATCTACCCTTCTCTATCACCTGAGTAACACAGATGAAAAATTCAACCAAATTTGTTGGCAAGATTGTTCTGTTGATATGCCATGCTCTCATGGACCTTGTATGTCATTAGACATGAAACAATTATTAAATTTAATTGTGTTTCCATTAATTTCTTACACACTTATGCCATACTCAGGGGCCTGCTGTAATTGCCAGACCTCCCTACTGCCATTTTTGTAGTGACGCTCCATTGGCAATTTTTCTGTCATCTGTTACTACTACTGTCAACAGAAATGGGTTATAAAGCTCGGATCGTGGTACTGAAAGCACAGACCTAAGTTCTTTTAATACTCTTGGATGAGTTGTTTATACCTCTGCAATGGTAGGTCAGGGGGTCTGATAGTTACAGCTAAAAGAAGTCACTGAGGACTTGGTACCTCAGTGAGGACTTGGTACGTGGCATCACATCTCAGAGTCTCATCATCCACTGGCAGCGGGACAGGAACCTCCACAAAGGGATCAGGATGTATATCCCCTAATAAACAAATATCCTGCAATATTTTGTAGTATAGCACATGCAAGGCTAATTTCACACGCATAATGTTTGTAGATTAGCCATATTTGTGAATAGTAGCCGCAATCTGTACCCATACCCTGCATCTCCTTTTAGGGAGATGGAATAAGGTTGACGTGATACATGTACCTCATATCTCAGGATGCTGATGGTGTGTAATGTTGGGAATACATTCTGTTATTGATTTTCAGATTATCTTAATGATTCATCTTATTGTGTGAGTGCCACTGGCTTTGTTACATACAATGATGTGATGTTTATGTTCACATTGGTTCTCACCCATAAGCCATCCTCCTATGAGGGTGCCATTCTCAAAATCATAGAACACTGGGGATTTCCTGAGGATGTAGGAGTCATGACTACTACCTGGAAAAGCTGCACACACATCTGTGATTCAGAGGTTGTCATCACAGACCTGTTTGTTGATGGAGGGAAAATACTTCCTATTGATTAACAGTGGTTCATCATGTGAAGAAGCTCCCAATGGCTCCATCACTCAGGGCATGCCTTTCCTTCTGTAGAACTCCTGCTTGACCCCTCCCCACCCTTTCCTACTGTACGTGGATGCAGAGAAAGTGAACTTACCTCCTGGCCTTACTTTTCAGAGCTGTGAACTCCCTTAAACATGCAGGCTGGGACATCCCAGATACATAGCTCTCAGTGGACTGAAAACATCCAAATGCCATCCTATGAATGACATACAGCAGCTTTTCCAAGCCACATGGTGCATTGCTAGTGGAGACCATATCTTCTTTTGTCACCTCACAGAGCTCAGTGATGCTCTGGGATGTCAACCTATAACTGTCTCTGGCCTCGAACTCTGCCATTCCGTGCAGTATTACCCTAGTCCAGTATTTTCTGGGTTTTTGGGGCCTCTTTTTCTCCTGTGCTAAGGCAAAGGTCCCGCTGGCATCTGGATGGCTGGGCAGGGAAGCATTTGTGCAGCAGCCGCTGCTTTGCCTTGAGATGGCATTCTGCATGCTGCTACAGCCGGAGCATCCAGCCTTCCACCTACAGGCAGATGCCGATCTGCATTGTTGGGATCCACATGCTCCCTGCTCCTCACATGCCCTTCATTCTGATGCCTTTGCAAGAGATCGTGTGGGAACATATCATTAGGAATAAGGCAAGCTCTCTTGGGGATTACTGGAAGCAGCAGGGATACAGCTTATGAGGTAGACCAGTGCCAGATACCAATATTGGGCAGACAGAAATTAGGTCAAGGTAATCTGAGGTCTGGAGCAGGTGGGATAATTTCCTGTTACATATACTATCAGGGACATCAACTGAGTCAATTTCCTGAATGGAAAATATGCCCTATGGAGTGAGGTCAGTTGAATTGAGGAGAACTCATGTAATGAGCAGTGGATAGAGAACTGCAGTGGTCAACAAGGCAGAGAAGACTAATGGGAGAGAGAGAGAGAGAGAGAGAGAGAGAGTGTGTGTGCGCGCGGGGGGGCTCACCTGGGTGTGTACATTGCTGTGTGGATGTCGTTTGTGGCATAGGGTTGGGCTACTTGCTGATTGGTTGTGACTATGAAATTGGCCATTGCAGGACATGACCTCTCAGGTAGTTTTTCCTGATATTTCCAGGGTTACATTTGTTCCTTTTGTCATGCCTCAGGGTACATACATGAATTGATCTTATTTGCTTTCTTATTTACAACGATGGTTTTATCAAGCATTGTGTATTCTACACCTGATTTTTGTAGGAGCAGACTTACCGGAAGAAAATGTATCCCTCTAGCTTGTTAGCACTAACCACATGCGATAGAATAGCACATGAATTAAGCCGTTCCATTGATCTGCATGGGCTAAATTCTAGTGGGTGTTGTCATCATTAACTGCAAGTCAGATGTTCACACCACAAGTAATAGAATGCTGAACTGTGAGTGAAAAACTACCGTTAACAATTTTGTTTCTTCTGGGAGGTAGTAGAATCCAGCCCCTGATGTTTTACAGCTAACCTAGGATTTAAGCCTCGCGTGGACTTGCAAAGCAGAAGTCCTTCTACAGAGCCAGCTCTTCTAGAGTGGTGGAGATGCTCTCATAGATGCAGCAAACAGTGTGTGTGTGAAGGGGGAGGGACTACAGTCTACACAAATGGTCCTTTCTCTGTCGTCCAGTACAGGTTACTGGTATCTCTGGGTAGGCAATCCACCCCTTTAAGTAGGCAGGAACAATTCTAGAATTGTATGCAGGGGGTGGAGTCTACCTTCCCTCCTTGGCTGCGGGCACCGTGATACTATCCAAGTTTACTGCCTTGCCAGTGTCTGATGCGTCTCCTCTAAAGGACTGGACTGACAAGAAACTGAGGTTCTTTTCTGTGGTTTTGAGCCACAATATTCATAGCTCGGGTTCCTAGAATTTTTTTTACGAGTCCTTACCAAATCTTGTTTATTAGGTGAACAATGTCTCAATTTTGCCTTCCTTTTGCCCCTTAATTTTTCCTGAATATTTCTATCAAAAATGTTTTTGTACAATAATTTGAGGATTAATTGTCACCTGACAGGGTTTGATAATTTTATTATGAGACCATACATCAGTTACGGATTTAGTCAATGTTTCTGACATCTGAGTCATGCAGAAGGAGATATCATTAGAGACAGATTTATTAACGGTCTCATCCATTAATGCCTGAATATGTTCCACAGGTATTAACATTGATGGATTGTTAAGTGCCTCCTGTGAATCAGAATTTAAAGAATTGATTTAATCAGAAATTAAATGCGATGGAATTCTATTAATTTTTCAGGGGTTAATGGGAGAGATAAGTTTTTATATGACAGTGTGTATGGGAAAAAGAAATCATGAAGTAACATTTTAAATAAATCCAAACTAAATGGTTAGACAATTTTATTGGAAGTAATCTGAGGTAAACAATTTTTTTAAATCACACAAAAGGCATTTAATATAAATATGAAAAAATAATAAAATTAGGTAGAAGTAAAGCAAAATAACTAACATATATCACTAAGATATTGGAGCTACTAAATTCTGCGTCTGTTGATGTCATTGACAGCCTGATAAGGTGAGGAAATCATGCGCGGAATGGCAAAATCAAGTTGATCTCACCTAAAACGTCATCCTAGACGTGGTAGAAAATAAACACACAATACCAAATAAAATACATCTGACCGGGAAACCAATAATAAACTAGGCTATAGTTTTAAACATGCGCAGAAAGAAATTTATGAGTTTCCTTAAACAAATATGGCCATCCAGTAAAGGGAGAAGACAACAGTCCTAATGAGCATGCACTAGACATGAAGCGACCAGCTAAAATTCCCAAATGGAAAAGAAGCCAATTGGTAAATATAGAAGTGGCAGATTAGAAAAATAACAGGTTGTTCAGTGGGGAAGGATAAAGATGGAATTATTTATGTACAAAAGATGATCATATGTAGACAATATGAATAGATAAAAGGAGAAAAATCATGGAAACTGGAATTTATTCTATACCACCAAATAGTTATACTTATATCTTCAGGAGCAGCAAAGAAAGATGAAATTGGAAGAGAGATACAACTGTTATAGAGTGCTGTTATGTGATTGGTTGAGAGTCTTCAGGGGGATAGAATTTATCATATTTGAAATGTGAACTTTTTTCTGTATTATTGTTAATATTCTTGCTGATAAAGTAGTAAGGAAAGGTTATTGCATAATATGAAGCCTCCATGGGTACAATTATAAAATTGTACCCACACCTCTTCTGTTCAGAAAGGCTGATATCTTATCCGAGGCAAGTTAACAGACAATAAAACAATATCACTTCTGAGACATCTGTCTAGATTGACATTGTAATGTAATTCCTGGAAAAAACAGAAATGAGCGTCCCAAAGATCTTATATAAGATTTTAGACTTTTGAAAACAAATAGAGAATGTTTACAGAGGCTAGCATTCAGTACAAGGTATTTAATAGTATATAACGCTAGGTTATTTTTAGGTGTTGATGGTCCATTAACAGAGACAAATAACTACCTTGAGGACACTACTGTGCCTCATTAGAATCATGGGTGGGTCTCTCTCTTTCTCTCTGGTTAACCTCATGAAGAATAATAAAGTCTATTAAGTGAAGGTGAAATACAGACGTAAAATGGGGCATAACATATACACACAATTCTATAGGAAAGATATATAGAATGATTTCAGGGATTTAGGGTGCAAGCTCAAGGCAAGGACCTCTAAGGTAGTATTTTCTGAAATACTACCTGTGCCATGCGCCAGTGCAGGTAGGCAGAGGGAGCTCAGGGAGCTTAATGCATGGCTCAAGCAATGGTGTAGGAAGGAGGGTTTTCGGTTTTTAGAACACTGGGCAGACTTTGCTCTTGGGTACAATCTATATGGAAGAGATGGATTGCACCTAAATGGTAGAGGAGCCTCTGTGTTAGGGGAGAGAATGCTAGGAAGCTTGGAGGAGCTTTTAAACTAGGAAAGGGGGGAGGGTATAGATAGCAAAAATGGGGTAGATAGAGCAGATAGGAACTGGCTCCAAGTAAATGACCAGGGGGGTGGAGAAAGGGTGGGGAAAAATTTAGTCAGTAGGGAGGAACTCCTAGTAAATGAAGGTGTAAAAAAAAGGTATGTAGGGATTAATATATGTAAAGACTTCAAAATTAATTGTATGCTAGCAAATGCAAGAAGTATGGTAGATAAAATAGGAGAACTAGAATTGCTGGCGGTTAATGAGCAATTGGACATAATTGGAATAAAGGAAACATGGTGGAACGATGCACATGACTGGACTGTAAATATAGAGGGTTATTCCCTGTTTAGAAGAGACAGAATTAATAGAAAAGGGGGAGGTGTGTGCTTATATTTGAAAACAGAGCTAAATCCAGTTTTGCGAGGTGATATTAGTGAGGAAACTGGCCAAATTGTGGAGCCCATGTGGGTAGAAATCGAGACTAAATGTGGTGTAAAAGGTAAAAAAAAGTTGTTGGTGGGCATATGCTACAAACCACCAAATATCGATGACAATGATGAGGCCCAACTGCTATTGCAAATGAGGAAAGCTGCCCAGTTTGGGCATACTATAATTATGGGAGATTTTAATTAACCAGATATCAACTGGAAAAATGAGACCTGTCAGAGTGCTAAGGGTAGCAGGTTTTTGAACACACTTCGTGAAAGCTACATGTCACAAATGGTGGAAGCGCCGACAAGAAATAACAATGTATTGGACCTAGTGATCACTAATAACACAGAAATGGTATCCAATATTAAGGTAAGAGAACATTTGGGAAACAGTGATCACAACATGGTTACATTTGAGATCAGTCTGGCAAAGCAAAAATGTATAGATTCAACCAAAACTCTTAATTTTAAAAAAAGCTAACTTCAAATTGTTAAGGGCTGCAATGCAACACATAGACTGGGATATTTTATTTAAAGGGATAGTAATACTTCGTTTTAACTTTATTTTATTTTGTAGGCATTAAAAAAACATGAAGAATGATATAAGTTTTATCTCTCAAACCTTTATGGTTTATGAGATATTCACAAGCAAAGTTCCCCTCCCCGCCCCTTTTACCTAGTATAAGCCATCTCTTCTCAGACGTGAGTCTGGTTGTATGACAGGACAGATTACAGAAGGGGACAATTTTCTTTGTATGAAAACAATGAAAGCCCTTCCCCCCTTGACAAGTTTTTCAGCTTTTTCCCTTATCTTAATTGAAGATTGTCCCTCTCTGCAGTCTACCTGGGCATCTCCCTTCTGATCTGGTTGAACAGGAAGGGGATACTTTGTGAATATCTCTTAAACCATAAAGGTTTCAGAGATAAGACTTATATCATTCTTCATGTTTTTTTTAATGCCTACAAAATAAAATAAAGTTAAAATGAAGTGTTACTATCCCTTTAAAGGTAAAAATACTGAGGAAAAATGGTCAGAATTCAAATTTAGGTTGCAGAAATGTACCCAACAGTATAGCCCAATGGGGAACAAATGCAAAAGAAGTAAGTCACAGCCAATGTGGTTAACTGCACATGTAAAGAAGGAAATGGCAAGGAAAAAAATGCATTCAAATTATTTAAGTCTGAAGGAACTGAACAATCTTTCTTAAAATACAAGGAGTGCAACAAAGATTGCAAAAAGGCAATTAGGGTAGCAAAAATAGATAATGAAACTCGAATTGCAAGGGAAAGCAAGACTAATCCAAAAAAGTTTTTCAAATATATAAATAGCAAAAAACTTAAGAGGGAGTGCATTGGACCATTCAAAAATGAGATGGGTGAGTTGGTTAGTGAGGATAAGGAAAAGGCCGATGTTTTAAACACTTTCTTTGCATCAGTATATACAAGGGAGCAAGGAATGGTAGAAGAGCCTCCGTAAGTAACAAATAAAACAATACAATTAATAGATATTGGGTTAACTCAAGAAGATGTCATGGGAAGACTGAACAAAATTAAGACCGACAAAGCACCAGGTCCTGATGGTATCCATCCAAGGGTTCTTCAGGAACTTAATGCAGTGTTAGCAAAACCCCTATATTTACTCTTTAAAGATTCTATTAACACAGGCTCAGTGCCACAGGATTGGCGAAGAGCTAACATAGTGCCTCTATTTAAGAAGGGAACTAAAACAGAACCTGAGAATTATAGACCGGTGAGTTTGACCTCTGTAGTGGGAAAACTGTTAGAAGGGGTAATAAGGGACTATATTCAGGATTACAACACAAAAAATAAAATCATTAGCAGGAATCAACATGGTTTTATGAAGAATAGATCATGCCAAACTAATCTTTTCAGCTTCTATGAGGAGGTACGCAGCAACCTACACAATGGCTAGGCAGTAGATGTAGTATATCTAGACTTTGCAAAGGCATTTGATACAGTGCCACACAGAAGGCTGGTGTATAAAATAAGGAAATTGGGGCTAGGAGATAACCTTTGCAATTGGATACAAAACTGGCTGAAGGATAGGGAACAGTGTGTGGTTGTAAATGGTAAATTCTCCAGTACAGTTAAAGTGGAGAGTGGAGTACCTCAGGGTTCAGTATTAGGTCCGCTGCTTTTTAACATGTTTATAAATTACCTGGAAATAGATATAGAAAGCAAAATATCAATATTTGCAGATGATACTAAATTATGCAAAGTCATTAATTCAGAACAGGATATTTTCTCTCTACAGAGGGACTTACATACAATGTCAGATTGGGCAAACATGTGGAATATGAAGTTTAATGTGGGGAAGTGTAAAGTCATGCATTTGGGAGGAAACAATCCCAAGGCTACTCATAAACTTAATGGAATAATTTTAGGTGACTCATTGCTAGAAAAAGACATGGGTATTCTTGTCAACTACAAACTTGGAAACAGTGACCAGTGTCAAACAGCAGTAGCAAAGGCAAACAAAGTCCTGACTTACATAAAAAAAGGTATTGAAGCAAGAGTGGACAACGTTATTTTGCCATTATACAAATCATTGGTAAGACCTCACCTTGAGTATGCAGTGCAATTTTGGTCACCGGTTCCGAAAAAGGATATACTAGAACTAGAGAGGGTACAGCGGAGAGCAACAAAATTAATTAAGGGAATGGATGACTTGACATATGAGGAACGACTAAACAAACTTGGTTTATTTACTCTAGAGAAAAGACGACTAGGAGGAGACCTTATCACATTGTACAAGTATATGAGAGGTCAATACAAGGATCTCTGCGGTGAGCTATTTATTCCAAGGCCTGATCAGGTGACCAGGGGACACTCGTTGAGATTAGAGGAAAGGAGGTTTAAACTTCAGCAGAGGAAGGGTTTTTTCACGGTAAGGTCTGTTAAATTGTGGAATTCATTGCCCAGGGAGGTAGTTATGGCAGATACAATGGATACATTTAAGAGAAGATTAGATCCATTTCTTTCAAAAGGGAACATACAGAGTTATACTGTTTATCAGCAGGCTGATCAGGAAGGTCTGATAAAGACTAATTTAATTGGTAGCAGGAAAGCTATAAAATTCTCAGTTACTGAGGTATGAAGCGAAGGTTGAACTTGATTGCCTCTGTGTACAAGACATAAATGACAGATTGAGCAAAGACACAAAAGCAAAATTCATACAGGCCATTAGGATTGTCTGGCCATAATAAGGTAAGTTCGGGGTAATTATTAGGAGGCAAGAGGATTAAGGATTTTAAGACCCATTTATTTTTGTAATAAAATCTTTTAACCTTACTGGGGAGTTAGGGATGGGTGGATCTAGTGATAATATGATCCCCAAATCATTAAATGTTTATGATTTCTCAACAGGTATCAAAGAGGAGTAGAAGGGGGTGGCTGAAGGATCATCCCATGAACAATTTAATGTTACTATGGTGACAACAGATGACACATGAATTATATTTGTCTCCTCTTCAGCAGCAATAGGGAGAGTAGTAACTTCTCCTTGGTCAAGTCAGGTTAGTATGATGTCTATAGATCCCATATTAACTCTTTTTAATGCCATCCTTTGGGATGGATCCCTCCATTGTTTATATTTATTCAAAATGGGGTCTTTGCAAGTAAGGTTTCACACAATGCATTGAAGGCTTTGAGCTTATGAAAGGGTTATTGGAGGTGTTTAGCTGGGTGCACTAAGTGTTTTTGGGTTCAGACAAGTCACCAAGAAAGGCATATCCCACTTCCTTCTCCAGCTGCTCCTGACTGAATAAGGTGGAAGACAATAGGTACATCATCCATTTTATTTCTTCAAAACCTACCTATTATTAGCAATGCAGCTCCTTCAAGTCACAAACTAAGGAGGGGGATGCCCCCATATTGTTCCACCTTTCTAGACAGCCATTGAGTAATGCAGTGGGACATTTCCCTACACACAGTCAAGGGAGTTGCTATATTTCTAGAAGAGAGTGAGCCAACCTAATAAATTGTTAGTGCACTGTGTTGTTAAATTACACCATTACTAGTAGAGAGATCGGTGCTATTACATGCCCCAAGCTGGCAACAAGACCTGGGGTTTTATGCATGAGACCAATTTAGTCCTCTCAGCATGTATCTAATACTGTCCTTGTGCACAGTGCATTGGTGTATTGGTGGATAACTGGATCAGATATAGCTATGTGCCCATTGATGGCATTGTGCACCTCTAAAGTATACTCAGGTGGCTTTCTATTTATACTGTATATTCCTTCATCTGTGTAAATAATAAAATGCTGAAGCTTACAATGAATATAATGTATGTAAGATATTATTAGATCTGCCATAGGTCTTTGAACTTCAACATAGTCAAACAACAAGAGTGAGCTCAAAACAGTCACCCTCCCCAGACCTCCCATACACTAACCCTACACTGTCCCTAACATGAACACTTAAATAATACTACCCCTAACACTATCCAAACACCCAGAAATGTAACACTTACCTGTCATCCACTGTCTGATTTCTTCTTTAATCTTGTCTTCTTTCCGCTGTCTTCTCTTCTTTCCCCTTTTCTTCTCTTCTGTATTATTGAAAAAAATCCGTTAGTTCTGCAAATGTTTTTTTTTTTTTTTAACGTAAGCCCCCCCCAAAGATACTACAGTTAGCCACTTGAGTGCCAGAGGGATAGTCCTCCTGGCTCAAAGGATTAAAAATAGGTGCCATCTTCCTTTCTGGTTTAAAAATGAAATGTTTATTTAGTTTGTCCATTTTAAATAATTGTGTATAATTTTCCCCCTTTGCCTCTGCCGCCGCTGTTTCCCCTGGTGGCAGAAGACATTTGCACTGGCAGAACCCCCCTTGCCATTTCTCTTGAACTGTTGCCCAAGTCAGAGTGATGGAATTTTGAACCGAGGCTGGCTTTTATATGTCAGTCTCAGTTCAAACTATTTGGCAGCCTCCAATCAGCTTCTAGCGGACCCGCTAGATAGGTGAGGTGCGGGGGGTGTGGATGTGAAAGAAGAAAGGAAAGTTATTAAAAAAAATGTAACAGTGACAGTCATACCAGCAGGTGATCCTGCCTAAGCTGTCTGAGACTCAACTGAGGCTAAGCATGACAAATACCACACAGACAGACAAATATAATACATCTTACATGCAAGACAAGACAAACAGAAAACAGGTACAAATTGGTATACTTATAACAGAAACTAAATGCAATTAAAAATAACACACAGTTAACCCTAGCACAAAAAAATGTATGTATGTATGTACTGTCCAAATGAAAAAGGCATTAACAGCAATAACCATTATAATACATGCTTAATTAGCTATCTAGGAGTAGCGACTACTACTAATTACAGAAATAAACAGCACCTGACAAGGCAGAAAAGACAATACACATTGGGTAGAGGCCTTACCCACTATTTACCCTTGTAGTCATGAGATAAGGATCTTTGTTAGATTGCCTTTCCCTATTTGAAGTTTATAAAGAGTATTTTACTAATTTTTGCAATAATCATTGGTTACTGTCTTATTGGCAAATGCCCTAAAGTTTGATTATGCTCTGTCTTATTATTGCACTATAATTTTAATCTATAGCAGTCTCTTTCCTGATCTATAATTCTGGATATATTGTTATATTATATATTATAATAGCAGCCACTGTTGTCCTGTGCAGATGTGTTGTGTACTTTACAGTACAAATCAAAACTTATTATCATTAGGTCCACCAAACATGGTTTGCAGTAAGAAAAAAGGACTAGGAGGAATGTATGGACATTTTGGTGGTGGTAAAGCCACAGCAGGAATTCTCGTGGCCATAGAAAGCATAGGCAGAAACTGTCAAACTGTTGCTGAAATTTCATTTGCTCTAGCAAAAAGGAGAACAGTTTTAATGTATTTTCTATCCATTGGAATCCATTTGAAGAAGAAAAAATTGTGTTTTTCCAAGAAAATTATTGAGTAAATAAAATATACCTTTTCACCATACGTAACGAGGACTCACGCTTCATCGACAGATATGTGTAAAGGTTTGTTTGACTCACAGACACAGATTTAAGATAAAAACACAGTTTTATTAAATACAATAATACATAAAGAACCCTCACAGGTCCTGTAATATAACACATATAGTACAGACACGCGACAGGTTAATTATGCCCACACAGGTCCAACATATATTAGGAGACAAACAGTTTATGCTGACATGGGTCAGGCGAATGATAAGGTTTCCAGGTTCCAGCAATGCAGGAGTTAATGTTCAGAGGAAAGGAGAACAGTCCCATATGTTCTGGCAATCAACTGCATCAGAAGACGCATGCCACTGAGGAAATTAGGAGAGTTACCAGTGCTGACACGGAGGCAACAATAGCAACCGCTTATGACAGAGTGGAGTGGAACCAATGGCAGAGTACCGGTGCTAAATGGAGGCAACACTTGCAACCGGTTTTTATAAAGTGGAGCGCAACCAATGGTAGAGTACCGGTGCTATAACAGAGGCAACACTTGCAACCGGTATTGACAGAGTGGAGCAAACCAATGGTAATGTACCGGTGCGATAACGGAGGCAACACTTGCAGCCAGTTATAACAGAGTGGAGCAAACCAATGGTAATCACGGAGGCAGCACTTGCAACTGATTTAAACAGAGTGGAGCGAACCAGTGCAATATACCGGTGCAATCACGGAGGCAACACTTGCAACCGGTTTTGAAAGAGTGGAGTGAACCAATGCAATATACCGGTGCAATCACGGAGGCAACATTTGCAACCGGTTTTGATAGAGTGGAGCGAACCAGTGCAGTATACCGGTGCAATCACGGAGGCAACACTTGCAACCAGGTAGACAGAGCGTAGCCAATGGCAATGTACCAGTGCTATAACGGAGGCAACACTTGCAACCGCTTTAGGCAGAGTGGAGCAAACCAATGGCGGTATACTAGTGCAATTACGGAGGCAACACAGCAACCGGTTTTGACAGAGAGGGCCAACCAATGGCAGAATACCGGTGCACTCACGGAGGCAACACTGGCAACCGGTATGGAACGGAGGACTAGGCCAGAGGCGCTCTGAGCAAATGGAAGACAGGCAAGCCTGCAAGGCAGAGGTGCCAAACAGTAAGGCACCGGGAGTCAGAATGTCGCCGAGGCGACCACAACGGGGAATTGCCAAGGAGCAGGAACGTCAGCCAATCCGGGTCAGTACACAGGAGCAGGAACGTCAGCCAAGCCGGGTCGGTACACAGGAACGATCACTGGAGAGTAGTCAGGCATTCCGGGTTGGTACACAGGAGCAGGAACAGGAGAGTAGTCAGACAAGCCAAGTCGGTACACTGGAAACCTCAACACAAACATAGAACTGGCACAGGAACACCACGAAAGGGCAGTGATAAGGTGCAGGAGCCCAGTATATAAAGGCAATACTGGGCGGGCTAAACACAGGGCAACCAATGAGGACCTCATACAGGATAACTGACAGAAAAATAAAAAACAAGGAATCACGGGCACCGTGATAATCTGCTCCCAAAGGAGCAGTATGTCAAAAACAGAAGAAAAGAGAGTGCACTAAACACACTCTCAGCTGTTGCATCTCACAGAAATCCCTATTATAGTAACCGCTAATTGATGTTGTGACAGTACCAGGATTTACCAGACCCTCTTGGGGTCCTCAGTTCCTGAACTGCCACTGCTGCTGTCTCTCTTCCAAGGCCGGCTGGAGCCCTGCTACTTCCTGGTGGTCTGGAGGTCCTGGATACTCAGGCAGGAACAAATGGGCACTGCTCTCTTGTAGACTGGCAGAGCTAGTGAATTTAGCTGCAGAACCCTAGGTGATGTTTCCAGGGGTGTCACACCAGTAGACCGATGAGGCAAGTGAATTTGCTCTTGCAGTGGCTAAGGTGAGAATCCCCATCCCAAGCCCCCTCCAGAAATATAGCCGATACTTGTATTAAGGAGGGTAGAACAGAACAGCCATTATAGATGAAACACACTGCTTATATACACTTCCAGACACTCTTATCAAGATCAGAATGCAAACTAGGGCTTGGGACAGTGTTAGTATGCTTGACTAATCAGGGAATGGCCTACATTTCCAGACATCCTTATCAAGATCAGAATACAAAGTAAGGCTTGAAAAATGGGCATTCTAACTGGACCATAACAATCTCCCCTGATTGGTCAAGAAAGTACAGCAGGAATCAATTAAAGCAGAACTTTCATCCAATTAATATAGAGCCCCAAACCAAAATTACATTAGCGATATGCATAGATGTATAATTGCTGCCTTAAAGAAAATAGAACCTTTTATGCAGACAGGCACCGGCTGGGATCTTGCTGTAGGCGATCTCTGCACCTGTGCTGTCAGTCCCTTCCGGTGCCTTAAGGCACAAAGGCATTCAGTTCACCAATCATGGAGTTGAAGACGACAGACAGCACTCAGAGATGCCATCTCTGCAAGATGTCTGCACTGTTCCCCGCTTCCTGTCTGCCTAAAAGGTTCTATTATTCTTTAATGCAGTAATTAGTCTTGAAAATAAAAACTATGTCTATGCATATCACTAATGTAATTATGGTTTGGGGCTCTGTATTAATCAGATGAAAGTTCCACTTTAACATTTCATCCATTGCTTAGCCCAAGTTACACAGACATTGAGTATACTGTAAGCAAGCTCGGCTTAACCTTTATTTTCTATGCACTCTGGCTGCCCACCTCCAAATCCCTTTACAGAACTTATAGTATAATACCACACACACTATTGCTTTCTAACACACAATATACAACATAATGAGCCATATTTCAAATGGTACAATTCTAGAGGTGAATATCACAACACTATTCTGCTCTGAATCACCTGCAGGTGCCCAAAGTCACTCCATCTAGTCACAGGTATCTAATCTTAATCCCTATAAATTGTAAACCCACAATACATGCACATACATATATATAGGCATACACAGTACAGCAAAAAGGTGAATAAAACAAGTCACTAATTAGTGTCTAATCCTAATCCCTATATATTGTAAATTTGCAATTCATGAACATATGTATGAGATATTCAATAAAATGGTGAATAAAATTAACATATAATAGGGCAAACATGATATATGCAATACTAAAGGTATACAGATCAGATCGTCTATTGGATCATATAGTTACCCAGACGAAAAGGTAATATATAGATATAGTCCAATACCATCAGATCCATGCTGCCCTCTTCCTGTCGGTAGGGTTTCCATGTGAATATAAACTAAAAACACAAAACATCAGAGCAGCGCAGAGGATCTCCCTAAGTGTAGTATATAGTGTTTGACGTATTCCTTCACCAACATCAAGGATAAGAAACCTTAGGAAATGTACTCACATTCTTCTGAAGCTACATCCAGCCTCTTGGTATAAACCCCTGCACTGGTTCACACCTCAATATGGTGTTCTTTAACCTCAACTGGATCATTCTCTGCTCCTATCAACTCTACCAAAGGAAATATGTGGAAAGACCAGCCAAGTGTAAGGTAATATCACACTCAACACTATTTCTGGCCCAACCTTCATTTTATATTGAAAAATGCCTTTTGGGTAGAGTGAAGAGCCATACAGAGCCAGTGACTCTTATTAAAAAAATACCAAGAGTAAACAAATGTAAAAATATATAATAATATATATATATATATAACAATATAGTCAAAACAATATATCAAGAACAAGTAACATCAAGCAAAAAAATGCTATAAAATCGTCTTAACATGTTTTGTGACTTCAAGTCACTTCATCTGAAGCCAAAGGAGAATGATGGGAAAAGACCAACCTTTTATAGTATTTGGATCCCCCCACCAAGATCAAATAAGTCACCTCAGCTGGTAATATTGACCAGACAAAAATTAAACATATCGCCATGGCCCCGTCAACAATGTGCACCAGGAGCTTTCAATGGCGCGCAACCTGGAATGCATTGTACAGGACATCACAAAGAAGAAAGGGTGTTACCATAACAACCCCATTGCGTGCGTAAGTGTTTGCCTGACAAATGCACAGACCGTAGGGTCTAGCCTAAACATGCCATAACCCCACTGTGTGCTGTCACCACGAGAGGGGTAGGAAACCTCGTGGCCTGGGTACTGGTAGTTGCTGGGGTTCGACGCTTGGGGGCGATGCTAGGGTGCGTTGACGGCGTGCCAGGTACTCCCTTGCTGCAGCCGAAGCTGGATAAAGGTGCTGGTCGCGAAACCAGATTGTTCCACCCCAGTTGAGCCGGGGTGCAACCAGGATGAGCGTACCTGGGATCCGTGAAAACCAGAACCAGAAGGCCAGCAGAAGAGGAACAGACTAGCTAGGAAAAGGGGAGCTGGAGAACTGGGATGGTCAGACAAGCTGGGTCAGGACACCAGAGAGTCAGGAATGGTCAAGCAAGCCGGGTCAGAATACCAGAGAGCCAGGGATGGTCAAGCAAGCCGGGTCAGAATACCAGAGAGCCAGGGATGGTCAAGCGAGTCGAGTCAGGATACCAGAGAGCCAGGGATGGTCAAGCAAGCCGGGTCAGGATACCAGAGAGCCAGGGATGGTCAAGCAAGCCAGGTCAGGATACCAGAGAGCCAGGGATGGTCAAGCGAGCCGAGTCAGGAATGGTCGTCAAGAAACAAAACTATGTAACAAGCTCGTGGAACGGGCAAGGACTAAAGGACAGAGGGGGAATAAATACTCTAGCCAGCCAATGGAAACAGGAGGCAGACCTGAGTCCCATTGGGCAATACTGCCCAATAGAAACAACAGCACTGCCAAAAAACCCAAATGGACTTATAAGATGTCCAATGGGTGAACAGGAGTCCATCCTCCCTTATTGGGCATAAGACCATGCCCAATGAAAAAGAGAGGAGGGCATACTGGGAGGAGCTGCTGCTACTAGTAGCACCTATACAGCAAGCGCATGCGTGTCGGCTGTAAGAGCCGAAAGCACATGCGCAGGAGCCAAGACCCGACGTCCGTCTCGCGTGTGCACATGAACAGAGACCCGACTGCTGTTCTGTGCATGCGCAGAGCAGGGCGTACGCTGGAGGACCCGGACAGCGCGGCGGTGACCGCGAGGGGTAACGTGCATTCTCCAGCAGTATCCCATATCATAGTGTGTACCATGGATGCCACAATGCAATGTAAACCAAGAGGTGGCCTAGCAACCCCAGAGAGAGGGTGTTACTGCCCGTGCGGTGGATGCTCGATCCAACCGCGGCTTCCTCCAGTGGCTGCAGCCGCAGTATGACCTGGCAGCTTTAGATGCACTGTTGTTTGGTGGCTCCAGCCGCATGGAGCTGTCGGCTCGTGCTCTTCCTGGTGCTGGGTTCCAGCACGGGTCTGTACAGCTAATGGGCACACGTCCAAAGGGACAGCACACATTTGCTGACTCCTCCTCTTCCTGGTGCCTAGACCTTAAATACTGCCTGGACACTATGCTCAGTTGCCCTTTCGTGGTGTCCTTTGCAGTTGGTTTAGTTTGTGCATTACCTGGTTCGTCTGACTTCCCGTTCTGGTGCCAATCTTTGGTTTGTCTGACTACTTGCTTTCTGTATGATCCCGACTTAGACTGACATTCCTTCTGGTGTGGACCTGCGGCTCTGGTAGACTACCTCCTCTGTCCTTTGGCCTGGCTGACAATCCGTCCTGGTGCTGACCTGTGGCTCTGTCCCACTACCCGCTCTGTGTATGACCCTGGCTAGTCTGATAACCAATATGGTGCAGACCTGCGGCTCTGGTGTACGATTTGCTCCGTGTATGTTCCGGTTTTTCTGTCTACCCACTTTAGTGTTACCTGGGGTTGTCCACTGTGCACCCAGCATACCAACGCTCCAGTGGATAACCAGTTGGGTGCTCTTAGTGGCTCTGACAGACTTCTCCTTGCTTCCTTCCGTTTACTGGTGTGTTCAGGTGCGGACCTGTAGCACAGTAAGCCTTACTCGGGAACGTTGCCTATACAGGTGTGGACCTGTAGTGCAGTAGTCTTACTTAGGAACATTGTCTGTACATGTGCGGACCTGTAGTAGATACTCAGGTGCAGACCTGAGGCGGCTGATCTCCTGCTTGCCTTCTGGGGTTAAGTTTGGTACCACTACAGCAGCACTATTCATCCTGACTTTATCTATATTGTATTGTGTTCTTGCTGTTGCCGAATTATTCTGTACATTGTGTATCTTAATAAAGATTATGTTACCTACAGTACTGGTCCAGTTCTCGTTCTTGAGTCCATGACAGTGGGAAACCAAAAATACAAATACAAATATTCAGTTATACAAACATTATGCCCAGACTATGGGAAGGTTGCCAGGTTTCTGCACAATCAGCCCCAGCCCGGAGAAAACTGGATTAAAAAAAAAATGACCAAACAATAATAATAATACCCCATAAGGGTAAACCAATGACCCCATCTCCCTTAAGATGATCTCAGATCCAGCACAAAAGTGGCCCACCGGAGATCAACCCGGGTGTAGGGGGCAATCAGAGATTAAAAAAAAAAAGAAAACCTAAATATTCAGTATATCCAACTCTTCTGAAAGGGGGAATAAAAAAACGAAAATCTATAGGATCAAACTATATTTCATATAACACATTGTTGAGCCCCTTATCACTCAAAGTACCTAACATGTAAATCCAATAAACTTCCTGTTTACATAGCTTACAAAATCTATCAACCTGTGGATTAACCCATTTTTTATTGTGTTTTTTCAAGAAAATAATTGTGAAAATTAAATATACCATTAAATATACCATTTCACCACATGTAACAAGAACTCACTGAGGCTCTGGCTTCATTGACAGATCTGCTTCCAGAGGAGCATACTTGGGAACTCTCCGGTTTTGCCCCGGAGACTCCGGATTTCAGACTGAATTACCGGGTCTCCGGGGCAATGTGTGGATCACCCAGTGGGCAGAGTTTAAATAGAAACTCTGCCCACTTGTGCTCTGTCCCGCCTGGTTCCTCCCACTCCCCGCCCTCAGATACATTTTGTCCCGCCCCCCACCGAGACTAAGCGGCGCCCCTTTTATGACGCAAATCGCATCATTTTCTTCACAGGTCGGCACTGACAGGGTTACCCTCCGGGTAACTCTGTCTCAAAAGTTCCCAGGTATGCAGAGGAGCAACTACTACTCACTGGTTGCCCTGTAAAGTTCTGAGAATATTAATTTCACCTTCCCTGTGTTTTGCACAGAAGATCGTGTGGTTTGGGCAGAGGTCCTAGAAGGAGGAGTTTGGGGGTCCAGGAGTCCTGCCAGCAAAATTCATTCCTACCTTCAAGACAGACTGAATATGTTAAGTCTTGAGATAAGGAGCAAGGGCAAAATTCATAGTGGCTATTAGGATATTATGGCCATTCCAAGGTAAGTGGAGTGTTATAATTAGAAGATGTTTGTGTTCATTTAATTCTCATGTTACATTTTATTTGATCAACAAAGAAAGGAGGGTGGGAGAATCAGAGTTAATATTCATGGAATATTACCCATCAATCTCCAAGTTTTCGTTTGTATGAGTGAAAAGTTTAGATTTAACTTAAAAAAAAGCCTTGGTTTTACCATTGTCCGTTCAGAACCCTGCTTAAAAGGATAGTAATGTTTCACAAAAAAACAGCAGCTCCAATTAATCTTCATAGTATTTGGGCCATGGAGAGTGTTATTTCAATACTATCAGAGTTGTAGTTCAAGAGTAATTGAATGATAAAGTTTGTTCCTCCTGCCCCTTTACCTAGTCTAAGCCACCTCTCCTCAGATGTGGAATCTGGTCCACAGACCAGAGAGCTCACAGCAAGGGACAGTCTTCTTACTGTGAGAACAATGAAAGCCCAGTCCCCATTGACAGGTTTTTCAGGTTTTTACCTTCTGTTAATTGAAGATTGTCCCTTTCTGCAATCCACCTGGACACCACCCTGCTGCTCTGAGCTGAGCAGTGTTACATCAGTAAAAGAGGGGAGGGGGATGCTTTATCATTCAATTACTCTTGAACTACAACTCTGACAGTACTGAAATAACACTCAACATGGCCCAAATACTATGAAGATTAATTTGAGCTGCTTTTATTATGAATCAGTACTATACCTTTAAAGGGATAGTAATACTTAAAATGTAAAAAAAAATATGTTGTAGGGTTTACCCCCCTGAGTAAAACAAGAGTACTCCCACTGCTGAAAGGTGTTTTATTCAAAAGCTATTAATTTTCAAAGTTGAATTTTTTAGGTGCAATTTCACAGTGGCCTGAAATTGTACAGTGGCGCTGTTGCTACACGATCCTATGGACAGCTCTGGTCAATTGACCATAAATCTCCATAGGATGGTGTAGCAACAGCGCCACTGTACAATTTCAGGCCACTGTGATATTGCACCTAAAAAATTCAACTTTGAAAATTAATAACTTTTGAATGAAACATCTTTCAGCAGTGGGAGTACTCTTGTTTTACTCAGGGGGATAAACCCTACAACATATTTTTTTTTACATTTTAAGTATTACTATCCCTTTAAGAAAACTTTTCCACAAGAATCCAGAAAGGTTGACTCATTCATCCAGTGACTAATCATTTTCTTTCAGCTGCCCGAACCCAGAGTTTCTCTTTTCACCTGATACATCTCTCTGTAGCACCTCAAAATATCAAACTTATTGTTTCAGGAACAGAAAGTATAAGACAATGCAGTATTACCATAAGCAAACAGTGTTACAATCATTCAGTAATATAAAAGGTCAGATGTATGTTTGTCTGATGCAGTCATGTGCAGTAGAGACTGCCTGAACACACACAATGCTGGGAGGTGTACTTCTGCGGTAGTACACCTGTCATGTAGTTCTGCGGTAGTACACCTGCCGTTACGCACTTTGGTACGTGTACTCAGGCTTTTACACTAGTATTTACATAATCACTCCATAACACAAACAAGACCCAGGAGACAAAATTTTAGTGAGACCAGAGAGTTTCCAGTGTGGTTATGTACCTTCACTGACCCCCTACAATAAAGGGCAATGATTCGGAAGCCTTCATTCTTTATTGGCTGATCACCCCTCACTTTCTCAAGGATCATACACAACTAGAAGAGTTACTGCATTTAGAGTCAACATTTTTTCATATGGTCTTACTTTTGAGTTGGGCCTTGAGTAGGGTTGCCACCTTTTCTTAAAAAAAACACCGGCCATGGGATTCCCTTCATAGACTTAACATTGGACAGAAGTCAATTTGTTTAACGGCCTGCCTGTAAAATACCGTCTGGGTGGCAACCCTAGCCTTGAGAATAAGAAAGGAAAGTGAGAACTGGAATTATGCACTAATTTCTGAAACTTAAGGATTGTATTGCAGGAAGGTTTGCTAGTCGGCAACTCCATTTAATGCCATCTGCTTATGAAAAATGCAGGCTGCAGGGCTGCATTGGAATAAATGTAGCCCCAAAGCAGCCTGGTGAATCTTTAGCCCTCAGTTACTTTTGTACTATAATTTTCATCATCCTGTCCATCATGCTAGTTGCAGTTAATCAACAGCAGGATATGCAAAGGTTATCACAACTACTCAGATTGAAATAGTTCCTGTGCTGCCCTAGCATGGTTAATTTTCAGCTAGATCCCACAAGGTCAGTGACCTGGTACAGAGTATTACACCATTTCATGCCAAAAGCAGGGCAATACACCATTAAATAATGAGGTGACCTGCTACCTTTCTTTTTCTAAAATCACCTCTGTGCCCTGCAGTACGTATCTTTCATAAGCATCCTATGCCCAATGTAAATGTACTTAATTTGCTTCCTCCTTCCTCACAGGGGAATGATCTGGAGAAAAGATTCCTATCCACCCTCCTTGATGCTCTCTAGCACCTATCATCTAATAACAAATAATATTTATAATTGATAAATACACCAGCTATATAAATATCATTATTTATGTACTTTTCTCTAGGTAAATGTGGACAGTTCTGTGCATAATTATAGACTGTTTAAAAACATAACATTCTTCTTTACTTTTATCTTGCTTACTCTCAGTGGCTGAGGTCTGTGCCAAGCCATGTTAATAGCAATAAATGAGTTATGATTCACTCCGATTATCTTCCATTTGCTTCACAAGTTTTGATAATATATCTTTACTGTTTACTGTGACAGCTGTTACATATCCCAGTAGTGATAAGAAGCCCAGCACAGACAGTATTATCATCTTGTTATTCTCTGTGACTATGTGTCAGGCTGGCACCATATGGTAAATAGTGATAAAAGCTATGCTTCTTTGTTAAGTACAAGGCCAACTTCCAACTCATAAAATGTTAATTAGGTAGATTCTACAACCAAAGCACTCACCACAGTATTTTTAGGGCGCGTGAGAGGACAATGGGACATAGTCAGGAAGATAAAGAAGTGCAATTCTAGAGCAAATCAGCTGCAGCATAGGGGGCAGAAAATCCCCACATTTCCATTTATTTAAATGGGGGTTTTAAACCCGCAATGCATTGGAGACCTCTCTTGCTTTCAAGGGGTTAAAATTCCCACTTAAATCAATGGGAGTTTTAATTTGGCCGTAGCAGAACAGTTGGCTTGCGCCGGAACCGCACCCCTTTGACTTACTAAATACAGCCCATTGCTTAAGGGGATTGGTGAAGAATAAAACATGAAGGCTATATTAGTACTGCCAAACTTGAGAAGAAATTCCATTGTCCCATCATATATACGGATCACAGTCAACTTATTTGCTGAATAAATATTTCTTTATACCTCATTTTCTAATATTTGATTGTTTCTTTGTATAACGTGTACAGTGCAGAATTCTAAATGATATCACAAGGCAACACTTATTTTTATGTTTTATTTCAATGTTAGTTTACCAAGGATGGATTTCCCATTAGGCAGAGTAGGTGTCTCAATTGTGTAGGCCACAAGTACATATGAGCATACCTGGGAACTTTCAAGATGAGCTGACCCTGAGATCTTTGAAATATTAACCTTTAAAGCTTCCCATAATGTAGATTTTATGCAATATGTGCCTGCTTGCTTTAACACAGAGGTGCTCCGGTCTGTGTGCGAGGGACCTTTAACATGCTACAGTTTGGATAACTCACTGCCTGAACACAAACAAGACAAGCAGGGCATCTTCCATTGTCTTTCTGGTACTAATGGCACCAGTTTAGAGGCTAAGGAAACATTTAATTGGGAAAATTCATATAGTAGGTGACACAGACCTCTCTCACCCTGAGAATTTGGCCCTTCACCCTGAGATTTGGGTCAAAACCCTGAGTCTCAGGGTCAAACCCTGAGAGTTCCCAGGTATGCATATGAGTGTGGCCAGAGAGATACCAATCATCCTTATGAAGATATGAGCTTCTGCTTCATGGTGGCTGGTTTATTTACTGGTTTGCATACATTTTTATTGGCTATTACTTAACCCCTTCAGTGACAGTTCTCCAACACATCATGAAGCAATGTGTTGAAGACCTATCAACCAAGGGGTTAAAACATTTTTGTGCTTGTATGTTATAGGCAAAGGGATTATTTTTGCGCCAGGAGCCTGTGGGTGGGGATGGGGAGTGGGGTCATGTGAGCAATAGTATAATCACAGGTGTGGCAAAGGTCACCTGGAATAACTACCCTAGGGACTCCTGTGATGTACATCCATTCTTCAGCATGACAATATCAATGAGGTGGATTACCTTCTGGCACACAAAGTGGTTGATTCAATAGTTATCAGTTTAAGAGTGTGAAGTATCTAAGTCACACTTTTTAAGGGGTCTGTTAATAGAGTTGCACTATCACAACTGGGCACAAACTTTTGTGGCTCTTCACTTAATTAAATTAATTAGGGTCGGCACTTATTGCATCTCCATACATCCGATTTATTGAAAATGTATGTGCACATGCAGGGCGATGTTCTCTAAGCATCTTCTCGTCATCAGAACAATACTGTAGTGGCTGCTTCTGGCTCCTACAGCAAAACATTGGAAGTTGTGCACTAAGGCGTGATAAAGTGGAGATGATTTATACAGTGATATCACTTCTCCAGTTCCTATGTTATTCTATGGAGCCAATGCACTAAATGAACCATTCTGACATTATGATGTTAAAGGCTGTTGAGCTGAGTAAAGTTTCAGAGAAATGATAAATAGGAAGTTTCAACAAATCAATACCGTACTCTGACTTATAATAAGAGTATTTGATGACAAGGCAGGTTCAATCCTGAAAACTGTTCTTTATTTAGCAGATTCAGCTTTAAACACTTCGCCATTTGCAGGCAACTCGGTGAAGGACACAATAAATAAAGTGGAACTTTCACCTAAACGTAAGTTTGTTCTTATAAGAAAACACTTCAAAGCTAGAAGGAGCTGACTCAGTTATCTTGCTCTTTGTGCACTGTAACCATTGGATTGCATATAAAATTGGGTGAAAAGGCTCTATTAAAAATACAGTTTTTATTTGATTCCAAAGAACCCCACAACTAACAGTTTTATGTGGATATGCAGGGCCGGATTTACATCTCAGGCGCCCCTAGGCACAACACCTTCCAGTGCCCCATAGCCCCACTTTTACCCCACCCATAGCCACACGCCTTCACTTAACCACACCCTCAGCTGACATATTTATCAATAAAACTGACAACAACCTATAGAAGAGCCTATAAAATGGTAGAATGTTTATACTATTATTACCTCTCCTGTTGCCACTTTGTAATCAGATAAAGTGCTTGAGTGGGTTATTTGGGATTAGGGTTGCCACCTTTTCTTCAAAAAAATACCAGCCAAGGCATTCCCTCCATAGACTTAACATTGGAAAGAAGCCAATTTTTTACCGGCCTGCCGGTAAAATACCGTCTGGGTGGCAACCCTATTTGGGATGGGGAAAACATTTATTATTTTTCATAAAATGCTGAGCTGAAGGAGGCAACACGCATATAGTATATACATGCCTGGCTATTGAGGGGCTGCTGCTGCCGCCTGCCCGCCCGCCAACGACATTTGCTGGTGTAGTCTGGGCTCCCTCGCCGCTATCCTCCCAGTGCACAATCTTTCCAGCTAAGCACTGCAGAATCCACATGCGTAGCTGGTATCTGTAATATATATACAGCCCTTGAAAGCTATGCTATGATGAAGGGTGTAGTCTAATCAACAGGCACCAGAACAGTCTATCACTAATTTAAATTGAAGCCAAATGCCCTCAAAGGTATATGTATTTCATTAAATTTATGGGCATCTACAGTAGGAAGGCTGGTGGGCGTGACAGGATAATTTCTAGGCGCCCCAGAAAATCGGGCGCCCTAGGCCAGTGCCTAGTTGGCCTATTGACAAATCTGGCCCCGTGGATATGGTCTATAACAGGGGTGTCCAAGTTATATCAGTTGTGGCCCACATGTTCTGAAAGTCATAAGCATGAGGGCTATTTAAATTTTTTATTGATAACAATGGTGAAATATAGCCTGTCGGCTATCCAGAAATATGGAATTATTTATTGATCAAGGCAATGACAATTTTTATATTTAACCCTTTAAGCACCAGAGAGGTAGCCAATGCATTGCACTCTGAGGGTTAACAGACAACTATTCTCAACTGTATGATACTGGCAGGCAGAGGGTTAGGTATTAGTAGCTGAGTGTGCTATTAGTTAAAAATAAATAGTTTTTTTGTTTGCTTTTTTTCTTAATCTCAGACGGGCCACACCTTGGTCAGGAGGGCCACACTTGGCCCACAGGCTGCATATTGGACAGTCTATAATGTACACCTGTATTGCAATGTGGTGTGGAGTCTCTGAGGCTGATCTGTGAAGATGACCCAAAGAGTTGTGGCACAATTCTGAAGTAAACAGAATATGTCAGAAGGCACATATTAAATTCCCAAAAGTACCATTGATTTAAATCTGGCTTTAAACCCCTTGAGTGGTAGGGCCACTGTGCATTGCAATGAATTGGAGACCTCTCTAGCATTCAGTTGGTTAAAGTCCAATGGACAGCAGGTGTACACAAACCTTCCATTGGCTGGTTGGGGATAATGAAAGTTGTAGCTCCATCAGCTTAACCCCTTAACGCCTGGCATTTCCGTCCCATAAGGACCGCATAGAACCATGTGGACGCGCCGGTACACGTGACCTGTCGTGTGTATCGGCGCATCACTATGGGGCCTGATAGAGATCGCTCTGATGTTGGAGCGGTCAATTTCAGGCCCTATTTTTACTTACAGCGCTCCCGGAGTATTTCAAGGACCGTGACGGTCAGAGTACGTCACATGCCGTTAAGGGGTTAAAGGTATAGTAATACTTCATTTTATCTTCATTTTATTTTGTAGGCATTAAAAAAACATGAAGAACGATGTAAGTCTTATCTCTCAAACCTTTATGATTTAAGAGATATTCACAAGCAAAGTTTCCCCCTCCCGCCCCTTTTTCCTAGTGTAAGCCATCTCTTCTCAGATGTGAATCTGGTTGTAAGACCAGACAGATAACAGCAGGGGACAATCTTCTTTGCAGGAAAACAATGAAAGCCCTTCCCCCCCTGACAAGTTTTTCAGCTTTCTCCCTTATCTTAATTGAAGATTGTCCCTCTCTGCAGTCTACCTGGGCACCTCCCTTCTGATCTACCTGAAGGGGGGGGGGATATTTTGCTTGTGAATATCTCTTAAACCATAAAGGTTTGAGAGATAAGACTTATATCGCTCTTCATGTTTTTTTAATGCCTACAAAATAAAATAAAGATAAAACGAAGTATTACTATCCCTTTAAGAGACAGTGCCTGTCTAGCTGTGCCCTGGAAATACTTATTCTATTAGTAAGTAAAACAGTAAGAGGTAGGTAAAGAGAGAATGGGACACACAGACAGTGCTGTAAATTTAACACTTCAAACAACACCCATTGTAACAGTTATCTGCAGTGTAAGCTGAACTAGGTGACAAAGAACGTTTGCAGTGATAGTTATCCCTGACTGCTCATGTAAAGGCACTTTCCAACCACTACGGACTGTTCCACCCAATCCTTTCTTGGACTTACAATCATAAAGGATACTTTCTTTTTAGCTTTTGTGCATTGTAGTGAATTTGGGTAATATGGAACTCTGAAAAGGAATACGACTTTGCTGTACAGGGCACCCATTCTATTGCTGATCATCAGTAGTTTGTTTGCAGTAAAAGAATTTACTCTGATTCAATATCATGGTCAAAAGATAAAATGAATCCAAGTATTTTTAATTTCAAGTCTGAGAAAGGATCTGAGGCACTGGATTGGAGAGAGTATGTCTGTCAGAGAAGTGTCTGTGGATTGAGGCCTATACCTGAGAAGATGAGGTGCTGAATCTCTCCAACCATGCATTGGCATCTAGTTTAGTGTATGCTACTGTTAAAATGTGAATATCATATTGATGTGCGTTGATCTGAGTTGCTGTGAGTTGTTTAAAGTGTTATATGTACAGCATTATCTGCTCCCTCCTTTCTATTGTTTCTTGTCCTTTCAGTGGTGTTTCATATAGAAGTGTGGAACTCTTAGGTAAATGGAGCTCAGCAGACAACAGACAGGAAAGAAATAAAGAAATCCTTGTTGAGTGTGGTTGAGTGGTGGAAGCCCTAATATTCTCCACAAGTAAATTTGCTGTAAGTCATCGCTGAGCCAACAGCCTAACATCATTGTGTAACATATATATCCTTGCAGAAGTGCTGGTTATTCATAATTTTGTGGAAAGTGCTCCTTGTTTCTATATATATTTCAGTAGGAGGAATGTAACTCCCAGTACAAGCCAACAAACAGTACTCGCCTTTATTGGGTCACCTTGGCATATATAGCACCCTATGCCCATGTGATGACATTTAAAAAAAATTAGGTTTAATTAATATTACAGAACATGGATGTAGTAGCAGTAGTAGTGACTTTTCTGCTCCTTACATTTATGAAAGATTTAACCCTTTGAATGCTAGAGGGGTAAGCAAAGCATTGCTTCGCAATGCACCATGTACTGCTATGGCATTCAAAGGGTTAGTATTTTGGTAAAATAAATAAATAAATATTTATACATATGCACCTTTGTAGTAACTATTTATGAGGTTTTTCCTATATCATATTTTTTATCTTAATTATTTTTTATTTGACCTTAATAAGGGCTGAATTAAGCCAAGGTAGGCCCTGGGCAAAGTAGTACACCCCTTAACTCCCTGGATGCTAAAGAGATCTTCAGTTAATCAAGAGACCACACTAGCATCCAAGGGGTTAAAGGAATAGTAATACTTCATTTTTGTAATATTTACTATTGTGTACGTTAATGCGATAAAGTAAACCATCTATGTATTTGTCCCCTAACTCGTATAATTTACAAGGAATAGCGTTGCAAAGTTTACTCCTCCCGCCTTTTACTTCCATCACTGTTCCAGGTTACAGATCTGGAGTCCAGTCCATAGACTGTACACATTGTCCTTATGGCCAAAATAGCTTCCTCTCACTACTTAAAACCATGCCCACTTTGTAGGCTGTCTCTAGAATACAAAGTTAGTGCCCACACTCATCAGCCGGGAGATAGCTCAGTGGTAAATTCCCTGACTATGAAGCCGGTTTAAACCTCAGCCCTTCATTCTTCCGAGGTCGATAAATGAGTACCATTGATTGGGTAATAATAACATCTGTTATTTCAGCAGCTGGTTTGGTTAATTCCGAGTTCATGCACTTTGGTCATGTGTGTATGTCCCAGAAGCCACTGCCAAAATGAGTTGATTAGAGAAGAGGATCAGGGGAGTTTTGGGTGAGTGGACTCATCAGAGCAGCTAAAGTTTTGTAATGAATAATGTAATGAATTAACTATACCTGTTTCCCCATCTCTTAAAAATGAGCACTTAGACTTATAACAAAATAATTCTGAACTTCCATTACATCAGTTTCATAGATTTTTGAGATGACACCTGGGTTCACACAGTGGGGCAGTTATACACTAAGGTGTGATAAAGAGGTGATGAAGTGGAGATGAATTCTCCAGTTTATCACCTCTCCAGTTCCTAAGTTATTCTGTACAGCCTATGCACTAAGATTTCTCCAACTCTGGGGATCTTAGTGCATAGGCTTTATACATTAAAACAGGAACTGGAGAAGTGATATCTCTGCTTTATCACTCCTTAGTGCCTAACCCTCAATATGTAGCTTGAGAAAAAGAGTATACATACCAATCTGCATAAAATGCAGAGTTTGCACACATTGAACAGACTGTATTATGAGACCGAGTTCACAAGGAAGATGGAGCTCTAAAACTAGACTTCACTTGCTCCTGGTCAGCAGTCCACTTTGCCCTGATGTTAAAACAGACCTGACACTCATATTATATGTTTAAATTATATATTTTTTACAGGACCTACTAGATTTATCTGAATTTTTCCACTGAAAGTGCAGTATACCTTCCACAACACTGGAATAAAGGTAATTTCACTTATCATGGGTGTACTAGGGACTTTCCTGGCAAAAATGTTTTTGACCTAAGTCTTGGGATTGGTTGAATTTCGCTACTCCCATATTACTGACATCACTACGTGCTTGAATGTTGTGCAACTAGAGCCCCATTCACTCTATTCCCTTATCTTTATTGGCTTTTGTATATGTAATGTGAAGTTAAAATGGAAACTTGAATGACAAACACTTTATATTCCATACTCATTTAAAATATAGGTGAAAGTAACCAAATAAACTTTTATGTGTACAGCTGAGAAAGATAATGCAAGAAGACACACAATGTATTAATGTAAAATGAATTGCTTGTAGAAGTCCCTTACTACTTGTTTATATTGAGAGAAAGGGATGCTGGGAAACCTTTGCTAAGTTTTAAAGAAGCTGGCAAATTAAAAACAAAAACACTGTCCATTCTGGCCTTGAAAGTGCTCACTCCTAAAACTGGGGTGCCATTACACACAAGGCGCTAGTGAACTCTAACTTTATTAGCTTGCATATATATACCTGAACTTAGTAGGAGGTGTATGAAGTCACTATAAGGAAAGCCTATATTTAATGATGTGATACTGAGTTGAGCTCCAGATTTCATACACCGCCTACTAAGTTCAGGTATATGCATGCCAGGTAATAAAGTTAACGCTCACTAGCGCCTTGTTTGTAATGGTGTCCCAATTTTAAGAGTGGGTGCTTTCAAGGCCAGAAAGGACAGTATTTTTGTTTTTAAATTGCCAGTTTCTTTTATTTAGTAATAGTTAATAAAAATTAGGTTTTAACATTTTTTTTCTTTTATTTCTGTTCCATCCATTGTAAATCATCAGTCTACTAGTTATACCATCTCGCAAATATCGAGGGTGGCTTTGGTGCTGTGATGGGCGTCTTTATTTCCTTTGTCCTAAAATAATATTTATTGTTTGCCCTAGCACACTCCCTTTGGACATAATAGCACATCATACACTACATAGATTGGCAGTGCACAGAATACATTCCAAGTCCTTCTTTCAAACAAGAGTAATCAATTACTAGGGTATATTACACATCTGCATTGCACACCTCGGCACCTTACTGCATGCTGTTTGGAGGACATCTACATAAGTAAGTCCTTCTTTCAAACAAGAATAATCTATTTCTATGGCATATTTTCCCTTCAAGCATCTTACATATAAAACCAGCAAATTTAATGGAGGCAGAGCAGAAAAAAGGGAAAGCTAGTCACACTGAGTTTCAAAAGAATCTGTTGTCTCGTACTTCCTCTGTTGCTCTTGCCTAATGCTCTAAAAACAATAAATCTTCATTTAATAATGTTGTTATTTATTTATAGTTTATTCATGTAAATTCAATAAACTAAATAAATAAGTAAAACATGAAAATATATCTGGTTTTATAAAAGGACAATATTTTATTATATGTCATATAACTTTCCAGACAGAGTGAATGGACAATTCAGAACCTTCCAGATATGAAGCATATACACTAACAGCCAGGGTAGGGTTGCCAGTTTTCTCTTTTGCCAAACCCAAACAAAGGACGATGTTTTGTGCTAAACACAGAGCAATACACCACATTTGGAGGTCAATTTTTTAATTATAATTATATTCAATGGGTCACTAAATAGCAAGTAGCAGGAACATCAAAGGAAACTAGCAAACTCTCAATGTTTAATATGTCAAAAATACAGTGACCTAGTTTCACAACCACCCTCTTCCCACCTTCGACAAACACTACACCTAAATGCTCCACCCTGCCCCTCCACTAACCTACCATTACAAATACAATACCCTAACAGTAACCTATGCCCCATGCCCCCCTCCCCACACCTGTAACAAGTAACACTTACCTTGATATCAGAGGTCCTGCAGTGTCTTCTATACCCTAGTCCTCCTGCATTTTCTCTCCACATAAAATAAACGTTAAAAAAAAAAAACCTGCTCCCACTGTCATCTCTAATAAATAAAAAATAAATAAAAAAATCCCCCTCTTGGTCCTGCTTGGGCTGTTGCCCAGTGCCAACAGGAACTGGCATTTATATGGCCACGCTCTCACCTCCTAGACCATCAACATCTAGCTGGCGGGGTCACTGATGTGCATGCCATCACGGTTCCAGCTAGCCGATCACTGAACAGCTTGAGGAATAATACATGCATCGCTGGTTATCCAGCTTTAAACAAGCAGAGCTATACTGAAAATGTGACCTGTTTGTGTTTCCCAAAGACCAACATTGAGAATCGCTCTTTTATTAGTATGTGCGTCATATGCTATTAAGATACAGTCCTGGAGCACACCATTTACACTATAGGTGACATATAATAACCCAATTTTCATTTGATTTAAATGGGGATTTTAACCCCTTGAATGCTAGAGAGGACTCCATCACATTATGAAGCAATGTAGTGGAGACCTCTCTACCATTCAAGGGGTTAAAATCTCAATTTAAATAAATGGGGTTGTTATGCCGTCCACCCATGGTGCAGGTGCTTTCCTACAGAACTGCACCTATTTAACTTTCTGCACAATGGTATGTAATTTACAGCTATGGGTATACAACAGGCCTATTCCTTTCCCTACATCTGATAAACTAGAGTAGTTCTGGGGCAAACCAACCGCACCTTAGGGTACAAATAAAAATCCTCATTGATTTAAATGGGACTTTTAACCCTGACATGCTAGAGAAAGGTCTCCAACATATTCATCCCCATTCATCCCCATTTAAATCAATAAGAATTTTGGGGAATTTACAACTTGTCCCTATAGTCCAGCTGGTTTATTCCACAACTGCACCCGTTTTCTCTCAAACAAAGGTTTCTAAATCTATTTATTAAAAGAAAATTGGAGCAATTCTGTGGCAAACTAAGTGCTCCATAGAGAATAAATAAAGAAATACACATTCAGAAACATTTCTAAATTATTTTAAATGGGAATTTAATGTCTCAAATGGTAGGGTAATCTCCAGCACATTGTGAAGCAAAGCTCAGGAGATCTCACTAGCTTTCAAGAGGTAAAAAGCTCCATTTATATCAATGACAGACAACAATCTTGCACCTCTTCATGCACATTACCTAATGTGAACCCTGTTTATAGCATATATTATACCCACATGTTAATTCACTTGTTCCAGAAATTAGGGTTTTTGTCACATATATGTTTAAGCTTACTTGCCATGCCAGGACACCCCATTTTATAAGAAAATGGGTGTTTTTATTTTTTCCCTGTGATCCAGTTGATTTGCCTCATAATTAATTCTTCCACGTTCACCTTTATACACACGGCCCTATATTTTATACTGTAACCAGAAAGATTGTCTCGCTCTGATAAACCCTTTGCCATTTTCCGCATATCAGTAAAAGACAGTTCTGGGCATCCAGCCCAATGTATAAAAGTTGTGATTTGGTCACTAATAGGTCCTAGGTGTTCTTTTTTTTGAGATACGAGGGGTGAAAGGCAATTTGAATCATTAATTACAGTACACACCTGTAAATATTGGTGATAATTTAATGCCCACAAAGAAAAACAGATGAGATAAAGGGATGAGGTTACATTGCAACAGTGGGGTGAATGTACGATGACAATTCCATGTTAATGTCAAAAGCTGGAGTCTCTTTTATAGCCATCTGCCTGCCTAACACCAATTTACTAAATTACATAAATCAAAGTTCCTACTCTTAGCATGGCTTGCATTAAGGGAAAGACAACTGGGTAATCTATGGGCATTTCGAGGTGTTGCTTTCCCCTACACCTTGTTTAACGCAATGTATTAAAAAAGCATAGAGGAAATGGTGTGATATAATATTTTTTGGCTCGCGTACAGGCCTTAGTGGCATTAAAACCTTAACAACGGCTAACTGTGACCACTAATATCAGTACATCAATCATAAGCTGCAATGCAATCCAGGAGTGTAGTCTGTGGTGTTAGATCCTGAAGTCAATGGCACTGAGCTGGCAAATTTGTACATTTTCCCCTGTAATACAAATATGCTGATCTGTACATCTATGGGAGTTTTATTTAATTTAGCACTCTATTGGACGCCTGCCACCAAACCCTCTTGATTAATGTATGGATTTGCCCCTGAAAAATCACCAAAAATTCCTTAAAACCCAAGTATCAGATAAAATACTTGATTTTTTTTATGATGTAGCCAACTCAGCACTCAAATAATATTACTTTTGTATATCTGTATGACTGTTGCTATTTGTAAAAATTTTAAAAATAAAGAGATAAATATACTTATCACGTCGTCGCTGAAATAGAGGTCACTCCACCACCTTGATGAGTTACACCCAATGTAGTCTCACTCCTACCCACAGAGACTTTTGGCAATACTAGGCCAGGACCAGTTCCTGGAGTTTTTCTTTGGGACTGGGAGACTGGCAGTGGCAATATGTTTGAGTGGAGCCGAGAAGGCAGGTCAGCAGGCCTTTACTCTTGGCTGCACTGGATAGGGGGGCAGTAAGCAGCGCCCAATATATACTTTCTCAGCCTCTCCAAACTTCCAAAATGGAAAGGAGTATGAAGTGATGCTTTTGCTCACTCCCCCATAATCCCAGTGGTCTGCAAGAAATAGCCCATCATCCATAAATGGGTTGAAAAGCTCATATATATGAGTGATGTTTCTAAGTGATGTTATTCTTCCAGTAGACCTGCTCCTCTGGAAGCAGACCTGTAAATGAAGCCAGGGCTTCATTGTGCACCCTGGAAGGGCAACAGAGGAGCAGAGTGGGGGTCTATAAAGAGACCCCCAGGGCTACTTTGTTTGTTTTGCTATAGAGACTTAATTGCAAATGTGAAGTCTCACAGTTCAATTTATTGTTCTGCAGGATGACATCTCCTTAGACCCTCTGCTTCAGGATTCAATGAATGACATAGGGGGTCTATGGAGTCTGTGCATGCAACCCACAAAAAATTGTGATTAAGAGCAGACTTAGGGGCTGTTAGTAGACTGTCATTAGTAAACTGTAGTAAAATATGGAAACCTATACTTCAACCTAGCATCTGTAAAAATGATCTTTTAGTTCCCTGCGGCCTATAATCTAGTCTTACATATGATTTAAGGAGCCAACCATTCCTAACTCTTCCACTGCTTCCAGACTCCTAATACATAACAATCTTGATAGGTCGCTAGTAAGTGTTAGAGCTACATTTCCTTTAAATAGGCTGAGATGATGTAGCCAACTAATCTCTGTGAGCTATCTCTTGCCTTTCATTACAAACTACACAAAATCACTAAAAGTGATTATATAGAATAGTCTACCCATTCATTAAATAAAGCAAGTTTAAGATTACAATTTAGGGATCTAACATTAAAATTTTTTTTACAGATACTAGTTGTAAGTACATGATACTTACAATTAAATAACCCAGTTTTGTTTTTTGGGTTAGTGTTCCTTTAAAGGGTCATACACAAAGAAGCAAATGTGGGGCAACCCAACTTCAATATAGGGGACAAACAAAAATTCTTATTAATGTAAATGGGTCTTTTAACACCTAGAACGATAGAGAGGTCTCTAATGAGCTGCTTTTGCAATGCATTGGAGACTTCTCTAGCATGCAAGGGTTTAAAACACTAGGCAACATTGGGAAGTTTATGAAATGGACATACTTATCTCACAGATTAATTGAAATTTCAAATGACTCCATCACCAGAGAGAACCATGCTTTCTTTATAATCTCAATTACTAAAACTGCTGCCCAGATGTAGTACTTGCTAGTACTTGCTATTACACATGCCATATAGCATCATCATGTTTAGAAATACAGTGAAATTGTGTTGAATTCTCCTCCTGTGACTGTTTACACATGCCTATCCTTACATCTAATCCCACCCTTCTTAGCTCCTATCTCCCACTTCCACTGGTTAAATAAATACACTTTATTTGTAAAAAAAGAAAGTATTAGGCAAAAGAGGATTTTAGTCTTACCTGTTAAATCATTTTCTCTTAGTCCATACAGGTTACTGGTAACTCTGGGTAGGTGATTCACCAATTTAAGTAGGCAGGAACAATTCAAGAATTGATTGCAGGGGGTGGAGCCTACCTTCCCTCCTTGGCTGCAGCTAGTCAACCAGCTCCAGAAAGATTTGAGACACTAACTATTGACTAGATAGTGAAGGGAAAGAAGACTCCTGTGAGCATGACCCCAAAGGACCCCCACAGTCTGCCACAGGAGAGCCAAGCATGGTCCCTTAACAGGGTAGGAGACCAGTTACCTGTATGGGCTAAGAGAAAAGAATTTAACAGGTAAGACTAAAATCCTCTTTTCTCTGTCGTCCAATACAGGTTACTGGTAACTCTGGCATGTCCAACCATTGAGTTTCCCAGAGGCGGGAAGTAAGGCAAGGATCTGGCGCAAGGCCCCCAAAGTCACCAGAGCAGATATGAACCATCAGATCAGAGATAGCCCAACAAAACAATGAAGTGTCAACGGACAATGAACAGGGGTAACAACACCCCAAAACTGTTACACAGCACACTGAACTAGAGCCTTCTTCTTCAATATTGAGGATTCAATTTCCAAGCCATCAAAGCTAGCCGATGAACATCCTCCTTCCACAGGTAACCCAGTAGAAGAAGATCTGGACGGTCGGGGAGCCGAAAGGGATCCGCTACTGACAGGTCCACAAGCTCCGCGAACCAAGACTGGCGAGGCCAGTATGGAGCAATCAGAATGACTGGGCAACGCTCCAGTCGTAGCTTCCGTAACACCCTATGCAACGTGGGAAGGGGAGGAAAGATGTAAGCCAGGGGAAAGATCCAAGGCATGGATATTGCATCCACCGCTAGAGCCAGAGGGTCTCGCCACAGAGAACAAAACAATGGAACCTTCCTGTTGTGTCTCGTCGCCATCAGGTCGATGTAAGGGGAACCCCATCACTGAACAATGAGTTGAAACACCTGTGGATGTAACTCCCACTCTCCGCTGTCCACTGTGTGTCAACTGAGGAAGTCCGCCATGACGTTGTCTACGCCTGGAATGTGCACTGTAGATATAGCTGGCACGTGATCTTCTGCCCAGGACAAAATAGCCTTGACCTCTAACCAGCAGCGAGACTTCTTGTTCCGCCTTGTTGATGTACGCCACGGCCGTGGCATTGTCGAACTCCACTCTTTCTGGACAGTCTTCTAACTGAAAAGTCCAATGTCTCAGGGCATGAAATATCGCCCGAAGCTCCGGAATGTTGATCAGAAGAAGAGACTTCCCCGGAGACCACCGACCCTGAGCGCTCAGGCGCCCCAGGACCGCACCCCAGCTGGAGAGGCTGGCATCCGTCGTCACTTTGCTCCAAAAGGTCACCAGAAAGGACTTGCCCTTCAGCGGGTTGGAGAGGTCGAGATACCATGACAAGCTCAGCTTCACATGAAGAGGAAAGAAGACAAATGACTTCCGAAGATCCTGAGGACCCTGGGACATCTGGATCACGAATCTCTGGAGTTCTCTGGTGTGCGCCATGGCAAACGGAACCGATTCTATGGTGGAAACAAATTTCCCCACTAGAGATGACAGCTTCTGGAGTGGAACGGAATCCTGGGACAGAATCGCTGAAACACTGTGAGTGATCTGGTAAGCTACCTCGTCCGTGAGGAACACCATGCTCTTCTGAGTGTCGAAGAGAAGGCCCAGGAAGACCAGACGCTGGGATGGTACAATATTTGACTTGTCCAAGTTGATGATCCACCCGTGACGGGTGAGAGCCTGAATGCAGTTCTGAACCTGCTGAAGAAGGAGATCAGCAGAGATGGCCTTCAGAAGCAAGTCATTCATGTATGGAGTTACCCTGATGCCGTTCCGGTGGAGGACAGATATCAAGGCACCCAGGACACGGTTAAAAACTTGAGGAGCCGTTGTAAGCCCAAATGGAGGGTCTGAGAACTGAAAATGTCCCCTGTCGCAGGCAAACCAGAGGTACTGTCTGCTCTCTGGATGAATGGTAATGTGCAAATACGCGTCCTGCAGATCCAGAGAAGCGGGGAATTCTCCCAGGGACATGAGAGCAATCACTGTACACAAAGACTACTGGCGATAATGAGTCCATGTCACAAAAGAATTGAGGTCCTTCAAGTCTAATATAGGGTGACAGCCGCTGTCCTTTTTGGCGACTACAAAGAGGTTTGAGTAGAACCCCGGACCCCTGTCCTGAAAGGGCACTGGCTCCAGAACATCCTTGTCCAGAAGAGCCTGAACAGTGCTGTTGAACAGACAGCGCTTGTCTGTACCCTTAGGAGTATGAGAAAAAAGAAAGTGAAAAGGAGAAAGAGAAATGAAAGGGATCTTGTACCCTTCCTTCACGACCTGTAAAACCCATGGGTCCACCACAGACTGCTCCCAAACGATGTGATAGTGTCACAGACGACCACCCACAGCTGAGTGTGGACCCGGGTTCGGTGAGTTATGCCGAAAAAGTCTTGGAAGCCTTGGGCTTGGAGGAGACCTTGGGCTTCCACTGCTGTTTGGGCTTGGAGGAGGTATGCAGAGCTGAGGGAGCCATTTGGTTCGCCGGATGTATCTCATTCTGGAAGGAAATAAAAAGCCGGTTATGCTTAAGCGACAACTTCTTCTTAGGGACCAAGGGTAAAAGAGTACCCTCACCTCCAATGGCTTCACTGATCAGATCCGCTTGTCTCCAGAAATATTACCTGGTTTAAAAGATTGGACTGACAGCGTAGGCGCACGGACGTCACTATGACAAGATGTCTGTGCTTCCTGCTACTGTCAGCTTCCGAAAAAGTAGAACATCTTTTAAACCAGGTAATATTTCTGGTGACTAGCGCTATATTGGATTGGTTCCCTGTAGTATCTCGGGTAAATCTACACTCAGGTAGAATCATAGTTTTATATACTTCCCTGCCTTCCATGAATTACTGTCATTTTTCAACTCAAGTCCCCTGTGGCACTGTCAATTACATTAAACATGTGTGTATATAGGTCAGTATATCTGTTTATGAATTAGTCTGTGTAACTTAAACACTTTGTTCTTGTTCTAAATAATTTCTTTAAATAAGCATCTTTCAATAGGTCCTTCTTTTTGTTCTGTCACTCTGTTAAGCTCTTGAGTGCCAGAGAAGTATCCATTGCATTTCTCTGCAATGTTTTGCTTACTTTACTGGCATTTAAAGTGCTGCAGCTCTTGGTCCTGAACTCTCTAAGTATCCTCTTCCCTCTCCTGCCCTCCACAACTCATTGATACCTTTAAGCCAGGATGATATACTAATGATCACAGTCTCTCCCCTCCCCTTGCATCCCTAATTTTTAGTTCATATCATGGTGTGTGTATCTATCCCCAAGGCAATGTGTTTACCACACATTGACAGACTCACCGCCATAGCACCAATCTTTAGTGCATCTCCCCCAGAGTCGTTAAATTACCTTTAGTTAAAGCAAGCTAGCTATGATACTGATTTAAGAAATGTATGTGTTAATATTTCAAATATCTTAGGGTCAGCTATTTTTTTTTAACTTTCCCAGATATGCTTTCAATAGGGACTGGAACAGAACAGTAATCCCTTGAAAACAAGTATTAGACACAAGTCTCTAAAGTTCAACATTTGCCAGATATGCTACTGTTGATCAACATGAAGAAAAGACAGATCGATAGATTCACTTTCCTTCCTGACTCAACAGAGACAGATCTCTTCCTGAATCAAAACTCTACCTGTGCTAAAACAAAGCATCATCATACTTGTCTATATTGCTCTTAGCTAAAGAGGTATCCAAAGGACTTTTAATATATCTACAGTATCTTCCATCACAACCTCCTGGGTAAGGAATAGTAACTCTTACTGCCCTTACTATAAAAAAGCCTTTCCTTTGCTGTAGTTGACAGTTCTTTCCAGTAATCTTAATGGATGCTCAGCTCTTTTAATAAAGAATTTCCCAGAAAGTTCTTCTTAATGGCCCTAAATATATTTGTGTATTGTAATCATGCCAGCTTAGATACCTTTTCTCTAATGTAAACAAATCCATGTTTGAATTAAAATCTTCTATTCCCTTTATCAACTTTGTTGCATGTCTCTGCACTTTTTCAGGTTAATATCCTATATAATAATTCGCTAAGTTGTGTGTAACGCCCGACATGCGCAGTAGACACTGCTGCGCGTGCGGCAGTCACACGCAGTGGAGACTGGCCGCGCCGCGGCTGATACAGAGCTGGGCGCTCCTTCGGAGCGCCCAGCTCTGTATCAGCCGAGGCGCGGCCAGTCTCCACTGCGTTTGACTGCCCCGCAACCGGCTGCCAGAGGCACTGTGGCCCGTGTAACGGGCTGTTCAACTAGTATTTTTATAATCTGGTATTAAAATCTGAACTACATATTCCAGATTAGGTGTTTCTGAAAAAGTATATATAGGTAAAATTATATTCTTATGCCATGCAGCTATTTCTGACATTGCACACCAAACATGTCAACCTGAAATGCAGTCAGGGGCCTAATGTGTTGGATGTCTCCCTGGTATTCAGAGAGCTAAAGTGATTGAACCATTGATTCATCCACCTCTGCTCAAGCAGAGATATCCTGAAAACATGGAACCTTATGTGTAAATGTGGCTTTTAACTCCTTGATGCTGGGTTGAACCGCACTTAAAAAGTTTCTATATGGAGGGTGTCACGTTGCTGGCTCATTTACTTCATTTGGCCCACAGGCTGTGGGCCATACGTCTTTGGCCCCAAGGATGCATATTTAATATGCCAACTGTATACTGTAAAGTCTGTTGTCTACAGGTACTTTCAAGGGTGGAACCAGGGGCGGACTGACAGGACCTAGGACCTCTGGTCCAAAAAGAGGTCTGGGCACCCCACTCACCTGATGAGGGAGGAGGGGTACTGACTTACCTGTGTGTGCTGCGTGGCTCTTCTGTCACTGGCTGCTCACTGCTGTGGATTTATGTTTGGGGCCTGGGGTGAGTGAGTCCTCCAGTCCTGAGCCTGATCGTTCTTGATCTTTCTTCAGTGACTCGTGTCCTTCTTGGCAAGCTGCAGGCCCCACACAATGTCCCCTGGCTCTGACTGACTCCCCTGCCCCCCCAGTCATCATGCTCCCCTGAGGGCCGTGATAATGTAAATACACATGCTGCGCAGACCAAAAGGTCGTGTAGGCATGCGAACAGCAGAAACAGTAACGGAGTGAGTCTGGCAACAAACACATATTGATTTGTTGTATCATGGTTTCTTAAGGTGGATCATTTGTCGGTGGCACTGGCAATAATGTGCGGCCTCACTGAGTACCAACACTTTTCAAAATCTGCGCGGGCCTCTAAACGGGAAGCAGGTGTACATTGTATATATAAATGGTGGTGGCGGCAGCGGGCCCTCCACGGTTGCGGGCCCCTGGTCCGTGACCAAATGCCGATTGGTCAGTCCGCCCTGAGTGGAATGGTGTTAGTGTGGAAGTGAATCAAAAAAAGTGCATTCATGATAGAGAGTGACATTATCTACTTTTACAACTCCATCAGAGCAAACTTGGTGCAACAAGAAAAGCCTCTGATGACTGTATGCCACCCCTGGGCTAGCTGTTACTGCCCACATTTTTAAATAGCACATTTTGTAATCCACTTTACCTCTACAGTCTCCAGAATTTACTGTTAAATACAAACTCTCCAAGGACTAGGTTTCTTTTTCTGGGCTCATAGCGTACATCTGGTCACTTACCAGACAAACTACCTGAGTCTATTACCTCCCAAACCCATCCATTCTATTTCTTTGCCCTGCCCAATCCCTTATTTGCTTACTCTTTCCTCCCTACATGAAGAACATTGCTTTAAATGGAACAGCCTACAGGAAATGAATCACCAGTTTTTTTATTATGCTAGTATATATACAGCTGAGTTATATAATGTTGAAACTTACACAGATCCACTAAACACATTATTACAATATATGACAATGATTCTTTCACTAGAAGAAATGAAGGGTTGGAGATACAGAAGGAGAAAATGTCACATGATCAAGTATTATCCAGCCACACAGTTGGACTTTGGGCAAACAAAGGTGAAACATACATCTGGGTGCTGTATGGCCAGCTTTTAAGATGGTTTAATTTGAATAAAAAAGGTAGATTTAATTAATTTATTTAATTAATAGCAGTTATACAAACATCAGTGGGATAGTATAAAGTGTAACTGTCCTGTTAAGGAAACGTGCTGCGGTGTAACTGGCCAGGGCTCTATACACTGTAAAATGATGTTCTTGAATATCTTGTGAGGTGGTTAACATGCAACTATGCCTAAAGAAATAAGTAACTCTGTAATTGTTAAAATGATTAACTTACGTAGGAGTCTTTCATACAATGTACATTGCACATAGTGTTCCATTTTTTCATTTAAACTGTGTTGTAACCTATAATCGGTCACTTGCTGTTACAGATAAGAGCAGTGAAGAGGCATGGGAGGAATAGTCTTTTCTCTTTAGGATTTCTCATTCAGACATTTAATTCATAGTGTCTGTTATCAGTAGGTGTTAACCAAAGGCAGAACAACACAAGAAAGCAATACATATAAGTAACTGCAGATACAAATTTCAAATGGCTAAAAAGGGACACTTGTGTTTTAGATGGTGTTGCTGGTGGGCGGGGCATTACCGACAATTTTTAGGTTAATTTATGGCCAGTTGATACCTCTTTGTGTAACTGAATAAATGATTTAGAGCAAGACCACAGTATTTTATTCATACAGACTAATTTGTAAATACATAACACAAACATTAATGTGAGTTTTATTGCTGTGGAGCAATATGATACACTTATATACACACCACACAGTATGATGATCTCCTAAAAAGAGGGACAATGGGTGGGAAAGAGGGACACCAAGATGGGAAAGAGGGAGGGACAGAGGGATCTGGGTCTCAAAGAGGGACTGTCCCTCCTAAAGAGGGACACTTGGGAGGTATGCTGTATAGGTATACTGTATTACAGTAATGACAGGTCAGTTAGAAGGTAGAGGGGTGTTCTGAACTCCTCATATGTAGGGGTAAGTGTGTGCACAGGGCTCACAGGAGCACAGCAGTCCTGGTGCTGATATTCTAGTTACCCTACTCCTGGAGTAAGTGTAAACAATTATGTTTCTGCACCTATATGGGTTGCTACTCAAGAGAATACAAAAAGACTTAAAGGGATAGTAATACTTCGTTTTAACTTTATTTTATTTTGTAGGCATTAAAAAAACATGAAGAATGATATAAGTCTTATCTCTCAAACCTTTATGGTTTAAGAGATATTCACAAACAAAGTATCCCCCCCCCCGTTCAACCAGATCAGAAGGGAGGTGCCCAGGTAGACTGCAGAGAGGGACAATCTTCAATTAAGATAAGGGAAAAAGCTGAAAAACTTGTCAAGGGGGGAAGGGCTTTCATTGTTTTCATACAAAGAAGAGTGTCCCCTGCTGTTATCTGTCTGGTCATACAACCTGATTCACATCTGAGAAGAGATGGCTTACACTAGGAAAAAGGGGTGGGAGGGGGAAACTTTGCTTGTGAATATCTCATAAACCATAAAGGTTTGAGGGATAAGACTTATATCATTCTTCATGTTTTTTTAATGCCTACAAAATAAAATAAAGTTTAAACGAAGTATTACTATCCCTTTAATGGGGCACAGACACAGTCAAGTCATCACAGCTGCTTACTCAGGTGATTAATGTAAACCTTGCAGCTGTGCTCCTCAGTTTACCAAACTAATCACAAAATTGTGAAAAAAAGAAACAAAAATAAAGTGAACTTTAAAGAGGCCACATAATGACTCAAAATATTATTTCTATCATAGAAATCAGTGTTCTGGATCAGGAGAAAGTAAAATAAAGCATAACTTTTATTACAAAAATCAATACAACACAAAAATATGTCAAAAATAGGATTTTCCTATATGTGTTACATCTACTACCCCATACAAGTAATACTGTATTAGTAGTGTATAAGTTAAATCCAATACTCTCTAGGAATATGGGTCTGCCCGTGTCTAATAGTCAAAGACGTCAAGCATCAATAGCCAAGACAGCAGTGTTCTGTTACCTGCTTGCGGTGACTAACTTGCAGCCACTCAGCGATATCGTAATTACATTAGAATGTATTAACATAACAACTGAAATCATTAGAAGGATGAATCTGCCCGTGTCTGATAATCTAAGGCAGCAAACATCTTTCACCAGAGTATCAAATTATATATTATATTAATTGCCGTCTTCAGTTCATCCCCAGCCACTGTGAAATCGAATGTATAATTAATGTATCACTATAGTATTGCAGGAATTACAATAGCATAACGGTGGACAACTATTATTGTATCTAGATCATATTATCTATAATTCCTCACTGGCAAGCAAAAAATTATCTCAATGCGGCTCAATACACTACGTAAGTAGGGTGGAAAATCGGCTTAAAATCTAGCTGTTGAGACTTGACATATTGTACATAGTAACTCTAGCCACAGGACGTCCTAGCTGTAGACATCAGAACATAACTATTCTAGTACAAAATGCCTGAACGTGTTTTGCCAGACCAGCTTTATCAAAGGCTCACAGTGAGGATCCACAGAGCTACATCACAATGTCAGTGCACCCACAAAAAGATCCACCTGGACTCCAAAACCAGGAAGTACCCCTACACTGGACAGATACATAGAGAGTTTCAGGAACAGAGTCATTACAGAAATACTGGAAAGACCATGTGAACCAGCACCCAACCTAACCCAAAAGGAACAGAACGCCATACAGTCACTTAAGAATAACCAGGACATTATTATTAAGCCTGCAGACAAGGGAGGAGCTGTTGTTATAATGAACACTGTCGACTGCATTCAAGAATCAAATAGGCAACTCTCTGATGAAAGATATTATGCAAAATTACAAGAATATCCCACAAAAATTATACAAAACAATTTAACAGGATCATAAAAGAACTGCCCTCCGACACTGAAGAACAGATAAGGCCCCTAATACCAGCAAATCCAAAAATAGGCTCCTTCTACATGCTACCAAAAATACACAAGGAAGGAAACCCAAGAAGACCCATAATTTCAGGGATTGGTACACTCACAGAGAATATATCTGGCTGGGTAGAAAATACCCTGAAACCCCTGGTAAAACAAACATCCAGCTTCCTTCAGGACACCACGGATCTTTTAAACAAATTAGCTGACTTGGGCCCAATTCCAGAGAGCACCATACTGGCCACTATGGATGTAGAATCCCTTTACACCAACATTCCACACACGGAGGGCATAGCAGCATGCCAGGGATATCTGGAACAAAATAACACACCCATGGAACTGGTAACAAAACTCATACAGTTTATTCTCACCCACAATTACTTCAAGTTTGGACAGGACCTGTACCTTCAGAAAATGGGGACTGCAATTGGTACCCGAATGGCACCACAATATGCCAACCTGTTTATGGCAAAATTGTAAGAGGACTTCCTGTCCACCTGCCAGATAAAACTCCTGGTCTACTCCGCTACATAGATGATATTCTTATCATCTGGACCGCCAGTGAAGAGGAACTTCTCAAATTCCATGAGAATTACAATACATTCCACCCCAATATCAACCTAACACTCAGTCACTATCATGGTGCCCGTGCTCCCTTGTTTTTGTTTTTCTGTCAGTTATCCTGTGTAATGCTCTCATTGGTTGCCCTGTGTTGAGCCCGCCCAGTATGGCCTTTATATACTGGGCTCCGGCACCCCCACGGTGCCCTTTCGTGGTGTTCCTGTACCAGTGCTAACTAACTGCTCAGTGTTCCCAGTGTACCGACTTGGCCTGCCTGACTACTCTTCAGTTCCTGCTTCTGTGTACCGACCCGGATTGTCTGACTACTCTTCAGTATTTGCTCCTGTGAATCAACCCGGCCTGGCTGACGTTCCTGCTCCTGTGTACCGACCCGGACCGGCTGACGTTCTTGCTCCTGTGTTCTGACCCTGCCTGGCTGACGTTCCTGTTCCTGTGCATTGACCCGGCTTGATCCACGTTCCTGCATCCTTGTCCTTGTTGCCTCGGTGACATTCTTAGTCCTCTGACAATCCAGTTACCATTGGCTTGTCCTCCGCTACTGCTCCGGCAGGTTGCCAGTGCTGTCTCAGTTACTGCTCCGGCAGAGCGCCTCTGGCCTAGTCCTCCGTTACTGTCATACCGGTTGCAAGTGTGTGCCTCCGTGATTGCTCCGGTAAAGTTCCATTGGCTTGTCCTCCGCTACTGCTCTGGCAGGTTGCCAGTGTTGTCTCAGTTACTGCTCCGGCAGAGCGCCTCTGGCCTAGTCCTCCATTACTGTCATACCGGTTGCAAGTGTGTGCCTCTGTGATTGCTTCGGTAAAGCGCCATTGGCTTGTCCTCCGCTACTGCTCCGGCAGGTTGCCAGTGTTGTCTTAGTACTGCTCCTGCAGAGCGCCTCTGGCTTAGTTCTCTGTTACAGTCATACCGGTTGCAAGTGTGTGCCTCCGTGATTTCTCCGGTAGTGCTCATTCTACTTCTGTTGAGCTCTGACAGTTCACGTATGTTTGCTGACCTTGGCTTGTTAAAGTATCATTCCAGTACCTTCACACATGGGACTGTTTACCATCATTGATGAACTTTAACTCCTGTAGTGTCGGGATCCTGGGAACCTACTTCTCTTGCCTGACCTGTGTCAGTATATACTGTCTGTACCTTCATGTTATGCTAGACCTGTGTGGGCATTGAATAATTTACCTGTCGTATGTCTGTACTATACTGTTGTATACTACAGGACCTGTGAGGGTTCTTATTGATTGTCTTATTCAATAAAACTATGTTTTTATTCTAACAACTATGTCTGTGAGTCAAACAAACCGTTACAGTCACTCACGCACAAACATTAACTTCCTTGACACAACTATCAGTATTCAGAACAACTCCATCCACACATCCCTATACCGCAAACCAACAGACAGACCAACCTACCTGAAAAGCAATAGCTTCCATCCAAAACACACAAAGAACTCCATCATATACAGCCAAGCCATCACATACCACCGCATCTGTTCTGATATGATGGACCGTGACAAGCACCTCCAGAAACTCAGAAGAGACTTTATAAAACATGGTTATAGTGCAGCTATTATTGACAGTCAGATACAGAAGGCTACCCAAATACCAAAATACTAAAGCGCTGCGGAATAAGTTGGCGCTATATAAATAAAGATTATTAGATTATTATTACCAAGAAAAAATCTGTTGCACTACAAAGAACAACATAAGGGAAACCGGGTGCCACTGGTGGTCACTTACCACCCCCAGGTTGACGTGCTATGCAAAATATCAAGAGAACTTCAAGCGAAATTACATACGGATGAAAGACTTAAGAACATATTCCCACAGCCTCCCTTACTTTCCTTCAGACAGCCTCCCAATTTGAAACAACTGATGGTGAGGAGTGCCCTGAATAAAAATACAAAAAATGGCACATCTCCCTGCCTACAAAAGAGATGTGAAACCTGTGCACACATTTACACCACGGACAACATACCAATTCCAAACACCCAGTTACACCATAAGATCAGTGGTACCTTCACCTGTAAATCATCCAATGTAATATACCTTATCATGTGTGCAAAATGCCCAACAGCTCTGTATGTGGGAGAAACTGGACAAGCACTACATAAGAGATTTAATTCCCACAGATCCAGTGTTAATAACAAAAAGACAGAGACACCAGTGGGAGAACATTTTTGTCAAAATGGGCACAGTGCCAGGGATATTAAGTTAACTGTATTGATGGGACTGTTCTGCACTCAGAGGGACAGAAAGGCATGGTAGGAAAAATTAATGTTAAAATTGAATGCAATTTGTAGTGGTTTAAATAGAGATAAAGAGTTCTTGTCAAAATACAATTTAGTTGATTGACCTTTCCAACAGACCCAAGAGCATCGTAAATACCTTTAAAGCCTCAGAGGAAGAGTGCAATTTACCATTGACTGATCAAAGATATCTGGATCTGGATTGAGTTCTCTTATCTGAATTCCATGCTAAACAATGTGATGTGTACTTGTATTTAAGAGAGATGTTTTCATATTTATCTGTATAACATGCCTAAGGAAGAGACCTAAGGTCTTGAAAGCTTTCATTTAAATCTGCTTAGTTAGCTAATAAAAGGTATCAAAAACTATATTTGCCTCCTATACTTATACATAGACAGTGCTATGACTAAGTGGAAAAGAACACATATGTCAAAAATTCTATTAACTCTTGAGTGCCTAAATTGGTGAAAACTGATGAAATGTAATAAAAGTGAAAAACAATATTCACAAAGAATGGCAAATTTCATCAAAAATGTATTATACATTAATATAATACACTAATAAAAATAAGTGAAATAGAAGAGTGATGTGCAATGCAATGGCTGGATAAGCATCAATACGATTAACCTAATCATGCATCAGATACATATACTTATGCGAAAATCAAAAACTGACAATGCAAAATCTGAATACAGTACTTAATTATGCACATGTAATACATATGCTCATGTTAAAGTATACTGTGGTAAAATAAATCAACACTGATCAATAAAATTGAAAAATATTTTTTTCTTTATTACAGAAATACTCCCAAGTTGTTATTTTCATTGCGTCCATATGGATAGATGGTGTTTAATAAATAAATCCATTTGGACTCTTTCTTCAGGAGACTGTTCTCAATATTATCTCTCCTAATTCGTATCCTCATTTCTTCTAAACACCAACATTTTAATTCTTTTGGATTAGAGTTGTGAATTTCCAAGAAATATCTGTCTACTCTAGTGAGTTTTCTAGATTGGGTTCTATTATGAGTTGGTGCATTCCTAATAGAACCGATATGTTCTTCCAGTCTCGCTGACAGCTTGTGTGTTGTCATCCCAACATACAAAAGTTGGTAAGGGCAAGAAATAATATAACACTATATATATATATATATATATTATCATGAAGAATTGGCACATTTTGACCGCTGATCCAGACTTGAAAGAGATACTAGGGTAAAAACACTCTTTCTGTTGCAAGATGAATAAAAATTTGCATGACATTGTAACACACAGCCACACACCATACTAAAGGAACTCGTCCTAAGGGGTCTTTCTCTTGTGGTCATTGTAAAATCTGTGCTCATATGGTCAAAAAAAATCAGTGACTGACAGATTTGGACATAAACATGTGTGCAAAGACTTTATAACCTGTCAAACTAAACAGATGATATATTGTCTTTCTTGCCCTTGCCAACTTTTGTATGTTGGGATGACAACACACAAGCTGTCAGCGAGACTGGGAGAACATATTGGTTCTTTTAGGAATGCACCAACTCATAACAGAACCAAATCTAGAAAACCCACTACCCTGCTCAAACCCTCTCAAGAAGGGGTCAGTGTCCTCAATGAACCAAGCTTTATGCATACTGCCATTAGACCTGGGCAAATATACAAATACGATTTAATGCAAAAAGAAGCACTGGAATTCATTTTCTAGCCCTATGCCTGGCTAATCACAATTTACTAATCTACTTATGTTCAAAATGTTCCCCTTATTTCTGCTTGCACCAAGAAGAGGCCAGAAGGGCACACTATGGCAGTTTTGGGACATTCTCTCCTCTATTGCCTAACACACTAAAAATAAAAGGCAAAGGTAATGGGGTCATGTTCCATCATTTCTTTGAGTGCCAGAGGGGTATGCAACGTATTGCAAAGCAATGGCGCTCAAATGATGACAGAGTTTGTCTACCGGTACGCACTAATCTATCATAGTCTGTAATGCATAGATGGGCAATGTAAGGCCCTCCAGCTTCTGCCATAGGGTTGCCACCCGGCTGGTATTTTACCAGCACAGCCAGTAATTAGCATACTGGAGCCAGTATAACTACTATACCAGCAACTGAAAAGCCGGAATTTGTGTGCTTCTGGGGAGCATACAAAGCAGTGCGTCTTGGCAGCTGCCAGACTCACTCCTTTACTGTCTGGCAGCAAGTGCTTCTTCCCTCTGCTATGAGCATACCTACGCAACCTCATGGTCAGCGTGGCATGCGCACTGATGTCATCACAGCCCACAGAGACTCAGGGAGTCAGAGCCAGGCCAGGGGACTTCACGTGGAGCCTGCAGCCTGCCAAGGAGGATGCGCGTCAGCTTCACCAACTCAAGAAGTATGAACTGGAGGCCCCAAACATAAAACTGCAGCACAGCAGTGAGCAGTGACACTGACAGAAGACCCACGCAGCGCACACAGCACAGCAGTGAGCAGTGACACTGACAAAAAAAGGCCCACGCAGCTCACACAGCACAGCAGTGAGCAGTGACACTGACAGAAGACCCACACAGCACACACAGCACAGCAGTGAGCAGTGACACTGACAGATGACCTACGCAATGCACACAGCTCAGTAGTGAGCAGTGATACTGACAGATGACCCACGCAGTGCACACAGCACAGCAGTGAGCAGTGACACTGACAGACGACCCACGCAGCGCACACAGCACAGCAGTGACACTGACAGAAGACCCACACAGCGCACACAGCACAGCAGTGAGCACTGAAACTGACAGATGACCCACGCAGCGCACACAGCACAGCAGTGAGCAGTGACACTGTCAGAAGTCCCACGCAGCACACACAGCACAGAAGTGAGCAGTGACACTGACAGATGACCTACGCAGCGCACACAGCAAGTAGTGAGCAGTGACACTGACAGAAGACCCACGCAGCACACACAGCACAGCAGTGAGCCGTGACACTGACAGACAACCCACGCAGTGCACACAGCACAGCAGTGAGCAGTGACACTGACAGACGACCCACGCAGCGCACACAGCACAGCAGTGACACTGACAGACGACCCACACAGCGCACACAGCACAGGTAATCCAGTACACCCCCAAATAGGGTGACCACATTTACTTTCTGCCATTCAGGGACACACATTTTATGAACAAATCATGGCAAAATCAGGACCCAGACAAGAAGGTGTACAAATACAATTCCTCACTAAAATAGAAGCTAAAAACAATGTAATGTTGATATATTAAGCTGCCTATGCTGAGAATCCCCCCATGGAAATGATGCACGTAAATGATGAAAGTTTGAGCTGCAATAAGTTTTGGGAGAGAGTGTAATTTTTTTCACTAAGCAGAAAAATATTTGCAAATCGGCTACTGGGTTTAACTAATACATTGTTTCCTTGTAATGAAGGTATTAGTTCATACATTACAAGGACATAATGCATCAGTTAGAACTAATAGTCACTTTGCTCACTGTGGTATACTTCAGCAGGGGGCTGTCATTGTTTGTTTTTGTGATGGTTGGTGGTGCAGATGTCTCACAGTCATAGACAGTGTGGAACAAGGCAGAAATATGGGTGCCTTGTCTGATCCAGAGGTGGCAGTAGTAAATAAGGCTGGTGCCCACTAACAGTCAGAATGTGATTTGTGTGTGTGTTTGAGATTAGAGGTCTGTTTTAGTGAATGCAAACAGTGGAAGCTCAGTGTTTAAATGACTAAAAGCAGGGGACATTGACTCTCCAGCTGTTGAAAGGAAAACCCTCCAGGGAGCTGCTGAACTTGAATAATAGAAGCTTTAGTCTCCAGCAGATGCAAAGCCAGAATTCCTACCCCTGCTCTATGGAACATCATCAGCTGACTGCAGACTTCCTACGATACTTCCAGGGCACACTGTAAGCACTTTTTCTTTTGATCGCAAGCTCTGTGGTTCAAGTATTCTGCAATTTGAAACTCTGAGGAATGGTGTCAAGCACATTTGTGAACTTGCAACCAGAGCTGCAAATTTAAACTCAGTCTGCATGCTCTTGTATTTGAATCTGTAATATTTAAGTTGGTCAACCACTTGTGGCTCTCCAGCAGTTAAGTATCACTATCAGTGTCTTACATAATATTGCCCATTGTTGCAGAAATATACCACTGTGTGCATTGAGCTATTGGTTCTAACATGGGCTGGTATATCACATAACACTGAGATAAGAACATATCTTTTACACATATAAATTAGGCAGGTATCCAGCAATTAAACTGTTTCCCATGTACTGTATGTATTTAAAGTGTTAAAACTTTTTATGGAGAGGAAAAAAAAGGTATATGGTGGGATAACCATGTCAACACAACTATTTATATTTACCAATGAACTAAGTCAAACTGTTTTTGTGGGGGGTTATCCATCTATGAGTGTCTATTTTATTTCTAGACCTTAAGAAGTAGTGAATAAGTATGGTTCAAACCACTGTTTGGGCTACTACTGTGCCTCAGGATATCCAGAGTGCTTTATCAGAACTGAGCTCCTGGCACCCAGTATCTGTAACGAGGAGCCTGAAGCTCAATTATGTAGGGTCATGCAGCATTGAGTGGTTCTGTCCCTTTTGTGGCTTCTCCCTTTTGCGGCTCCTCCCATTTGTGGCTCTGCCTTCACCAACCCACAAGTATGGCCAGTATTTTTTTAAGGAAAAGGTGGCAACCCTTTCTGCCAAATCACAACGGCTGGAGTGGAAGGACTGACGTTATAGTCTGGCAGAAGCTGAAGGGCCTCAAATTGCCCACCACTACTGTAGTGCATACCTTGCCACTTGTATGGAAGCTATGACCACTGGAGCAGTGTGGCAGATTCTTACATTTAGCTCATGGCTTGCCTTTACTACAGGGAGTAAGCTGGAAAGATGTTTGAACCTTCTTTAACCCCTTAAGGACGCGGCTGGCACTTAAGGACCACGGACCCTTTTTTTTCGGGATCGGATTGAGGGCTCCCCGAATGGTGTGCAGCCACGCAGGGAGCCCTGAATTCCATGACGTACATGTACATCCTTGGTCCTTTAGGGACATCCACCCTGTGTTGTACATGTACGTCATAGGTCGTTAAGGGGTTAAACCGGAACTTTCACTTAGTATAAAATCACCCTCCAGTAATTAAACATATGGCGACTAACTTCAAAATACTTCTATTACCACTCAGAAGTGCCAGATTATAAAGAAATCCTTAATCTTCGGAGACTGACAGCCAGGTTAGTGCCGTCTGTGCGCCTGCGCCGTCAGTCCCTTCCGGTTATCTTGCCTAGGGAGCACATTCTCGCAGGGAGCATCGGGGCCCATCCCCCTCCTGCTGACCATTTACTGCCCAAGTCAGTGGCATAGCGGTGGGGGAGCCCAGAAAATGTTAGCCTGCCCGTCTCAAAAAAAGTACATTTCGGTGCCCTCCCTTGGCTGGCTATTTTTTTAATGTAGCACAGTGATGCCCGTTTCTCTCTCCCCCTCCGCTCCCTCAATCCTGGACCAGGATTGAAGGAGCGGAGAGGGAGAGAGAAACAGGCATCGCTGTGCAACATTAAAAAAAATAGCCAGCCAAGAGAGGGCACCAAAACGTACTCACTCTCTCACTGAGAGAGAAGACGTGCACCAGGAAGAGTAAGTAGAAGGGGGTCAAGAGGGGATAAAGAGTCAGACGGGGGAAGAAAGTGTCAAAGGGGGGATCAACAGTCAAGAGGGGGATCAAGAGTCAGACGGGGAGAGAGAGTCAAAGGGGGGGATCAACAGTCAAGAGGGGGATCAAGAGTCAGACGGGGAGAGAGAGAGTCAAAGGGGGGATCAACAGTCAAGAGGGGGATCAAGAGTCAGATGGGGGAGAGAGAGGGTCAAAGGGGGGATCAACAGTCAAGAAGGGGAAAGAGTAAAACGGGGGGAGAGTCACATATAGAAAACATACACTCTGTCACACTGATACACATATAGAGAAGCACATACACACATTCTTACACAATGATATTCTTACAGAGACTCACACACATTAACACACTTATATACATATAGGGAACACACACTGACACACATATACATACAGGGAACACATACTGACACACTTATATACATACAGGGAACACATACTGACACACACATACACATATAGAGAACACACACACAAATTGACACTTATACACATAAAGGGAACACACTGACACTTAAACACATACAGGGCGGGCATAAAGGGGTAGGACACAAGGGGCGGGGCCAAGGGGCGCCAAAATAAGGTTTTGGCTAGGGTGGCAAAAATCCTTGCACCAGCCCTGATTCCAGAGTGACTTTATACTAAGTGAAAGTTCCACTTTAAATAAGAAAACAGCAATTAACCATTTGAATAATGTAAAAAAAGAGAGACAATGATTAGACTTTGTGGGTTCCTGTTGTAATCCTAGGCTAAAATTTGTTTGTTTGTTTTTTATTTTATTTTACAAACCTTGGGTAGAAGTACATGATACTTAAAAGAGTATGACCCCTATTCATTTTTTTAGATTATAATTTCCCTTTAAACTTTCATATAAAGCAACATAGCTTTTCTCCATTCACTGCCTTCAAGCAAACCTCAAGGTCAGTGCTGAACCTGCAGGGCTATAAACCACTAGTCCTTGAGTTGAAAGGAAATACATTTTAAACTTCTCAATCATCTCAAATGTCACTCTGCTGTTTATGGCTTTGGTATAATTTAGCAGTGTGACAATAGGAAACAAAGATAAGATTGAAGTTAAGCAATTTATATTTGCCTGGATTACAGCCCTGTTATCTTATAAAGGGCACTACAGGTTATTACAACCCTCAGCAGCAGCAGCTTCTCACTGAGAACCAGTGGCAGCAGCTCACAGAACCAGGTGCAGAAATCTATATAATGCTGTCTTTGAAGGATAACTGGATTACCACACCACCAATGTAAACTTATTTTAAAGGGCAACTGTCACTTGGGTCAGGGTTTCTCAATCTTTTTACCCTCAAGTCACATGCAATCTTGATTTTGTCGAGGGTGAAATTAAAGGATAGAAGTAAATAATCATACCTGGGAACTTCCAGTTGAGGTCTACCCGGAGGGGAGTCCTCTGATTTAGCAGGGGGCAACAATAATGACGCAAATCACATCAAAAAGGGGCAGGGCTTGACACGAGTTGGGGGGCAGGGCTTAAAGGTGTCACACAGAAGGCTGGGGAAGGAGGAACACTGGGAGAAACAGCAGATATGGGCAGAGTTTCAATAGAAACTCCCCACATCTGGAGGAATCAACCTCTGCCAGGGCAAATCTGGAGAGTTCCCAGGTATGTAAATAATATATATAGTTACTGCTATTTAAAGGGAAACTTTCTGTGTTTTTCAATTGTCCATCTATATCATTATTAGTATCTGAATTATCAATTTGTAAAGTATATTGATTTAAAACTTACATTTTCTTGTTTTTCACCTTATATCTAGCTGATGAACTCAAAGTGAGCGACTTTATGGCTTTTCTTGTGTTGTTGAAGTCAGTAACTTCTCTTCCATGAGGTCACCCCTCCCTCCTTGCTACATTTCCTTGTTTATATTTGCAGTCTGTTATGGGAAGAAGTATGTGGATGTGCTTGTGAATTTTCATATCTACGTAGCCAACCATTTTGCTAGCAGACAAACTTGTTAATACCCAAACACACCCTTTCACTGCCAGAGACTTGACAGAGTGTACATACTCAAACGCACACTTTCACTGCCAGAGACAGACTGCATGTGTACATACCCAAAAGATGAGGTTGGTACCATGTTAGCCGTAGAAATACAGGAGGCAAGTATAGTCAAGTTGGTACCTTTATTGGCTAACTATGCAGATTTAGGATGCATACTTTCAAGACCTCTTGGGTCTCTTCCTCTAGTCAGGTATATACTTTTGCTTATTGACTAGTTATCTGTCACATTGGTACTAGTCAGCAATCATCGTGTCCACCTAAGGTGAAAGGGGGAACGGATTGCTGGGATGTTATAGTAGTGGTCATATGAAATATACTTTGGAGATTGTTGTGGCAGCTATGCATAATTAAGTTATTGCAGAGAAGCCTGCTACTAGTAGGAAATGTGAAGTCATTCCAAATCACATCCATATAAAGGTGGTTGGAGTAAATCTATGAGTGTGCCAGTGACTGCTACTAAAAAAGTAAGAGGTGATTATAATGATGAAGTTAACAATAATATTATGACTTTCACTTCCTCCACCATAACATCTAGCCATTCAATCAGTAATTATAGTGTTCCCCTTAGCCTAGTAATGGAGACACATGAAAAAAGGACAATATCTTGCGACAGAGGCAGAGTGTGAAGGTGATAAAAAAGTCATTGATAGTTAATGACGGTATGGTCGGTTGGAGACAGGGTAAACTTACAGAAAAATGAGCAAATAAAAGAAAGCAGACAGAAAGTACAGCCCGAATTTCCCAATACGGAAATGCTTGGTGGGAAATTTAATTCATCATCACTGCCACCACCATCACCATCACCACCATTTGTTTTAACCCTGCCAGAGTCTGAAATTGCTTCCTCTGATACTGAAGTAATGCAAACGAGTGATGACTAGTGATGAGCGAGCACCCCAATGCTCGGGTGTTCGGGTGCTCTGACCGAGCACCCCCTGAGGCTCGAGTGCTCGGCCGAGCACCCGAGCCCCATTGAAGTCAATGGTAGGACTCGAGCATTACACCAGGCACCCCCTGCTCTGATGAGGGGAGGGTGCCTGGTCCATAGGAAAAGGGAAGAAAAGGATGGAAACACCACAGAAATGGTTCAGGGACAGCATAGGGAGGATGTCTGGATGCATCTTGGACTCCAACATCGCTGCTGGGAACGATCTTTCGCCCGTAGTACGCCATTTTTACAGACTGACCGTAAAACACACAAAAAGGAAAATAAAAACGACTTTAGGCGAAAAATTGTTACCAAACAGTATTTGCTGTATATTTACTTGTATATCATCTGCAAATTCTCCCAAAAATTTCCTTGATTTTCAGAACTGAGGCCATGATTAAGAGGGAAACGTGCGCAGAGGCAAATTCTCCCAAAAATTTCCTTGATTTTCAGAACTGAGGCCATGATTAAGAGGGAAACGTGCGCAGAGGCAAATTCTCCCAAAAATTTCCTTGATTTTCAGAACTGAGGCCATGATTAAGAGGGAAACGTGCGCAGAGGCAAATTCTCCCAAAAATTTCCTTGATTTTCAGAACTGAGGCCATGATTAAGAGGGAAACGTGCGCTGAGCTGACCATCTAAAACATTATGGGTGAGGGTCTGCTGCAGAGCTGACCATCCTAAACATTATATGCGAAGGCCCGCTAGTGAGCTGACGCTATAAAACATTATATGAGAGGGCCCGCTAGAGAGCTGACCCAATAAAACATTATATGAGAAGGCCCGCTGGTGAGCTGACCTATATAAAAATTGTCAAACAGGGCCCGCTGGTGAGCTGGCCCTATATAAAAATTATATCACAGGGCCCGCTGGTGAGCTGGCCCTATATAAAAATTATAGCACAGGGCATATGGAAGAGGAGGAGGAGGATGAGAAGATTAAGAGTCAACCATATACCCGTTTTTTGGGTGGAAGGGGTGAATGGGAATACAGAGTATTCACATCATTGTAAATAACATATATAAAGTGAGTTTATGTTCCCCCGCGGCTTTCCTCCAGTGGAGTGGAGAAGTCAGGGGAAATCCAGGCCTTGTTCATTTTTATAAGTGTCAACCTATCAGCATTGTCGGTGGAAAGGCGGATACGCTTATCTGTTATGATGCCACCAGCAGCACTAAATACCCGCTCAGACAGAACGCTGGCGGCAGGGCAGGCCAGCACCTCCAAGGCGTAGAGTGCCAGTTCATACCACGTGTCCAGCTTGGACACCCAGTAGTTGTAAGGCACAGAGGGATCATTGAGGACGCTGACACGGTCTGCTACGTACTCCTTCACCATCTTCCAAAACTTTTCCCTCCTTGTGACACTAGGCTGCGCATCAGGGTGAGGGTGCTGGCGGGGTGTCATGAAGGTGTCCCACGCCTTGGAGAGTGTTGCCCTGCCTTTCTCGGAACTGCTGTGTGCTCCCCTTTTCTCCCCTTCTCGGTTGGCCAAGGTAGCACGTACTCTGCCGCCAGCGTTGTCAGATGGAAAATTTTGGAGCAATTTTTCAACAAGAACCTTCTGGTATTGCACCATTTTGCTTGTCCTCTCCACCGGAGGAATGAGAGATGAGAAATTCTCTTTGTAGCGGGGGTCCAGAAGGGTGAACACCCAGTAATCCGTGTTGTTTAAAATGCGTATAACGCGTGGGTCACGGGAAAGGCAGCCTAACATAAAGTCAGCCATGTGTGCCAGAGTACCAACAGTCAAGATTTCGCTGTCCTCACCAGGAGGATGACTCTCAATATCCTCATCCTCTTCCTCCTCTTCTGCCCACCCACGCTGAAGAGATGGAACTAAAGTTCCATGGCTACCCTCTGTAGCGGAGGCAACCGTGTCTTCCTCCTCCTCCTCCGCCTCCTCCAATTGTCGCTGAGAAGACGAAGTGAGGGTGCTCTGGCTATCACCTTGTGTAAGCTCTTCCTCCCCCATTTCCACCTCTTCCACATGCAAAGCGTCGGTTTTAATTGTGAGCAGCGAGCGTTTCAGTAGACACAGAAGTGGGATGGTTACACTGATAATAGCGTTATCGCCGCTCACCATCTGTGTCGATTCCTCAAAATTGCGTAAAACCTCGCAGAGGTCTGACATCCATTCCCACTCCTCACTTCTGATTACAGGAAGTTGAACGGAGAGGCGACGACTGTGTAACAGCTGGTACTCCACTACTGCCCTCTGCTGCTCACAAAGCCGGGCCAACATGTGGAAGGTGGAGTTCCAGCGCGTGCTCACGTCACACAGCAGCCGGTGAGCTGGCAATTGTAAGCGCTGCTGCAGCTTCAACAGGCCGGCCGAAGCTGTAGATGACTTACGGAAATGTGCACACACGCGGCGCACCTTGGTCAAGAGATCATGCACATTGGGGTAGGTTTTTAGAAATCGCTGCACCACTAAATTAAATACATGCGCTAGGCATGGTACGTGTGTGAGCTTGCCGAGCTCCAAAGCCGCCACCAAGTTACGCCCATTATCACACACAACCATGCCTGGTTGCAGGTTGAGTGGCGAGAGCCACTGCTCGGTCTGGTGACTAATCCCCTGCAACAGCTCTGAGGCCGTGTGCTGTTTGTCCCCAAGGCAGATCAGCTTCAGCACGGCCTGTTGACGCTTCCCCACTGCAGTGCTACACTGCTTCCAGCTACTGGCTGATGGGGGAGTGGCGCTGCGTGTAGAGAATTCGGAGGTGGAAACGGAGGAGGAGGAGCCAATAACGTAGGTGCTGGTGGAAACCCTGATGGAGGTAGGGCCCGCAATCCTCGGCGTGGGTAGCACCCGTGCCATCCCAGGGTCCGAGTCGCTCCCAGCCTCCACGACATTCACCCAGTGTGCCGTCAGGGAAATGTAGCGTCCCTGGCCACAAGCACTTGTCCATGTGTCAGTCGTTAAGTGGACCTTCCCAGTAACTGCGTTGGTCAGGGCACGGGTGATGTTACGGGACACATGGTGGTGTAATGCGGGGATGGCACACCGGGAAAAGTAGTGGCGGCTGGGGACCGCGTACCGAGGGACAGCTGCTGCCATCAGGCTGCGGAAGGACTCAGTGTCCACAAGCCTAAATGGCAGCATTTCGATGGCCAGTAATTTTGAAAGGTGTGAGGTTAGTGCTATGGCCTGTGGGTGGGTGGCTGGGTACTTTCTCTTGCGCTCAAATGCCTGGGGTAACGACATTTGGACGCTGTGCTGGGACAGGGAAGTGGATGTGGTCGCTGATGGTGCTTCAGATGGTACAGGTGCAGGGCGGGAGGTATGCGGGCCTGCGCCTTCGACAGGCGATTGGCCGGCACCGAAAACAGGGGAAGAGGAGGCAGTGGTGTGGCCTGCAGACACAGATGGGCGATCCAGGCGTTCCTCCCACTTACTACGGTGCTTGGATGCCATGTGTCGGATCATGCTGGTGGTGGTGAGGTTTCTAGTGTTCATGCCTCGGCTCATTCTGGTGTGGCACAGGTTGCAAACTACAATTCTTTTGTCGTCCGCACTTTCCTTAAAAAAACGCCATACCGCGGAACACCTACCCTTTGGCAAGGGAGATTTACGCAAGGGGGTGCTCCGTGGAACATTTGCGGGCCGGTTTGGTGCGGTCCGCCTTCTTTCTGTAGCCACACCACTGCCTCTTCCAGCCTGTTGCGGTGCTGCAGATGGCTCACCCTCAGGACTGCTGTCATCGCTCGGCTCTACACCTTCCCAGGTGGGGTCAGTCACCTCATCGTCCACCAAGTCCTCCTCCACTTCCTCACTCTGATCATCCTCCTCAAGTCTTGATCCCACCACATACTCAGTCATTGACAACTGTATAACATTTTCCTCAACAAGGTCTTGAGACGGAAATAGTGGTTGATTTAATGGCAACTGTGTCTCATCATCATCATCATCATCCACTACTTCCTTTGACCTTAAATGCCGTTCACATCTGTCATCTTCTTGTGATTGGGTAGCCTCTAGAGGTTGTGAATCAGGGCACAAGATGTCATGTTCCTCTGCAAGCGTGCTTGGAGAGAGGGTCAAATGAAGGATTGGTGATGAGACGAGCTCCTCACTATATCCCAGTGTGGGATCACTTCTTTGACCAGACCGTCTATGGTGGGAGGAAGGATGATCAGAGTGAGGATTATGTTGACCAGACTCTTGGCTACTGAGAGTGGACTTGGTGGAAGACAGGGTGGTGCTTAACCGACTGGAAGCAGTATCAGCTGTCATCCAACCGACCACCTGTTCGCAGTGGTCGGACCTCGAGAGTGATGTCCTGCGACGCCCTGTAAAATTACACATGAAGCTAGGTATGGTGGATGTCTTTCTTTCTTGTGCTCTGGCACCAGGCACAGTTTCTCCGCGTCCTGACCCGCGCCCTGAACTTTCAGGATCACGTCCACTTCCCCGTCCCTTTTTACCCGCCTTCTTCATCTTACACAGAATATGTGACTTTAATATTTGAGTTTGAAAACTTAACAGTATTTCTTACTATTCTGCAACTGTGCAGAGTACACAGAATAGGCTGCTAAACGGCGGTGAAACACACTGAATGGAATATGTGACTTTAATATTTGAGTTTGAAAACTTAACAGTATTTCTTACTATTCTGCAACTGTGCAGAGTACACAGAATAGGCTGCTAAACGGCGGTGACACACACTGAATGGAAAATGTGACTTTAATATTTGAGTTTGAAAACTTAACACTATTTCTTACTATTCTGCAACTGTGCAGAGTACACAGAATAGGCTGCTAAACGGCGGTGAAACACACTGAATGGAATATGTGACTTTAATATTTGAGTTTGAAAACTTAACAGTATTTCTTACTATTCTGCAACTCTGCAGAGTACACAGAATAGGCTGCTAAACGGCGGTGAAACACACTGAATGGAATATGTGACTTTAATATTTGAGTTTGAAAACTTAACAGTATTTCTTACTATTCTGCAACTGTGCAGAGTACACAGAATAGGCTGCTAAACGGCGGTGACACACACTGAATGGAAAATGTGACTTTAATATTTGAGTTTGAAAACTTAACACTATTTCTTACTATTCTGCAACTGTGCAGAGTACACAGAATAGGCTGCTAAACGGCGGTGAAACACACTGAATGGAATATGTGACTTTAATATTTGAGTTTGAAAACTTAACAGTATTTCTTACTATTCTGCAACTCTGCAGAGTACACAGAATAGGCTGCTAAACGGCGGTGAAACACACTGAATGGAATATGTGACTTTAATATTTGAGTTTGAAAACTTAACAGTATTTCTTACTATTCTGCAACTCTGCAGAGTACACAGAATAGGCTGCTAAACGGCGGTGAAACACACTGAATGGAATATGTGACTTTAATATTTGAGTTTGAAAACTTAACACTATTTCTTACTATTCTGCAACTGTGCAGAGTACACAGAATAGGCTGCTAAACGGCGGTGACACACACTGAATGGAATATGTGACTTTAATATTTGAGTTTGAAAACTTAACAGTATTTCTTACTATTCTGCAACTCTGCAGAGTACACAGAATAGGCTGCTAAACGGCGGTGACACACACTGAATGGAATATGTGACTTTAATATTTGAGTTTGAAAACTTAACAGTATTTCTTACTATTCTGCAACTCTGCACACTACACAGAATGTGCTGCTAAACTGCGGCGAAGCACACTGAATGGAATATGTGACTTTGATATTTTAGTTTGAAGACTTAACAGTATTTCTTCCTATTCTGCAACTCTGCACAGTACACAGAATGTGCTGCTAAACTGCGGCGAAGCACACTGAATGGAATATGTGACTTTGATATTTTAGTTTGAAGACTTAACAGTATTTCTTCCTATTCTGCAACTCTGCACAGTACACAGAATGTGCTGCTAAACTGCGGCGAAGCACACTGAATGGAATATGTGACTTTGATATTTTAGTTTGAAGACTTAACAGTATTTCTTCCTATTCTGCAACTCTGCACAGTACACAGAATGTGCTGCTAAACTGCGGCGACGCACACTGAATGAAATATGTGACTTTGATATTTTAGTTTGAAGACAACAGAATGTGCTCTAATCTGCAACTTTGCACACTAAACAGAATGTGCTCTAATCTGCAACTTTGCACACTAAACAGAATGTGCTCTAATCTGCAACTTTGCACACTAAACAGAATGTGCTCTAATCTGCAACTGTGCACACTAAACAGAATGTGCTCTAATCTGCAACTTTGCACACTAAACAGAATATTTTTTTTTTTTTTTTTTTTTTTGTTTTTTTCCCCCCACACAAAATAACCTGCTGCCCCCACACACAGTAGTCCTAAAAAGGACTTTTGGTTCTTTTTTTTCACAAATTTGGTTTTTTTCCTCCCTACACTGCCTTTCCCTTCCTATCCTCAGCTCTCCCTGGCTAAGACTGAGCCGAACTCGATGGTCAGGTGCTATACAGCACCTGACCACGGGTTCTGGCCAGCCAATCAGTGTAATGCCAGCAGCCAACATGGCTGCTGGCATTACACCGATGTCAGAGCCTCCCTGCACGTTTATTGGCTGCGCAGCAGCCGCAAAACGTGCGGGGAGGAGACCCGAACATGGCGGGCGAGCACATGCGGTACTCGTACGAGTACCGCCATGTGCCGAGCAGAGCGATGCTCGAGCCGATCCGAGCATCGGCCGAGCATGCTCGCTCAACACTAGTGATGACAATAATATGCAGCAAAAATTATCTGCTGTATTTGAAAAATATAAGTTCAGTGTTACACTTCCATCTCTGCAAAGGAGTAAAATGCCTGCTTTTAGGTTATTGACAGAATAACTGGACATAGTAGAACTGTAAACATGGCCAAAAATGCACCACGACTGTCATCATCCATTCTATCACCACTTATTCCTCCTAATTCCACCCATTCACAGCAAATTCCAGAGATGTCAAGCGTAGGTATTAGTGCTTTTGTTTTAATGAGAAGAACATCTAGCCACTCTGCTAGTGTTGTTGATGGTACTATTGACAGGAATCATAATAAAAGCTCTGCTGTATTTGTTGAAATTGTGTGAGCAGGGGTAAAGCTGGATCTTATCTAGCCACATCCTCTTTAAATTTGCACATGAAATGCAGCCATAGGTTTGAGGGGGATAAACTCCAAAAGGTAAGTGATGGTGTTAGCATTGGCAGGAGGACTCCAAAATGTGTCCAGAGCAGGCATAGTGTTGGTGGTACTAGTGTTTTAGATGTGTCTTCAGGGAGTGGGGCATTTTTTCATCAGTAATATTATCCCAGTCACCCATTTCTTCTCCTACAGTTATAACTGACAATGTTTATGATGGTGAGTTAGCAGTCTGTTTAGGTGACCAGCATCAAGCCACCTCTACCACTATTGAGAGTAAGGGGTAGATTTAAAGGCAGCCGTTAAGTAAAAAAAAACACAAACAGGTGTTTAACATGTAGGAAGCCATACAAAGGGCCATGGAATGAACTGCTAATGGCAGTTCATGCAGTATGCCGGAAGCAACACTAACGTGTGTTTTGGCCCATGAAAATAAAAATGCTCCATTTTGCCTTTTAAAGCACTGCGTTAGCTGAAAAAACCCGATAAGGGACTCACTCACCGCACAAAACTTAAGACCCAGTTTTGTTAGCCGTAAAGTCCCTTATCTGATCTTTTGCCAGCTAACACAGCTGTTAACAGGTAAAAAAACCCAATGTCCACAGTGGATGTATTGACATGGGGCCCTAAGCCCCACATCAATACATCCAAAGTGCCAAAAACCTGTCCAAAGTTAGTAGGATTAACCCTATGAGTGTCGATGGGGTTAATCCTACTAGCAATGCGTTACGTACCTCACCGTCACTCAAAGGGTTCAATATTAGTGCTCCATAAATATACCCATATATGCCTCCATGTAATGGCCCAAAGAATAAATACCAATGAATAAAAAAAGCTCCACAGTGAGCTTGTGAGCCTGCCTTTATATATGGCCAGGCTCACTTCAATTGCCCTCACTGCCATTGGCTGGGATGTTGTCACACCCCAGCCAATAATTTTCAAGAACAGCTGCTCAAATCTGATTGGCTGGGATGTGAAGAACATCCCAGCCAATGGCAGTGAGGGCAATTGAAGTGAGCCTGCCCATATACAAAGGCAGGCTCACTTCAAATGCCCTCAGTGTGTTATGGGCATCGGCCTGTACACAGCTGAAGAGGAGTGTCGTGGGACATTTGTGTCTCAGCCGCTGGAGTACCCTCCGTACCCCTCTGCCACTCAAAGGGTTCTGGAATGTATTCGTTCAAGCTTAATTTTAATACATTTATTTTATTAACAGGGAGGAGACAAGACTGAAGAGACGGCAGAAGTAAGAAGAGAAGACAGAAGGACAGTGGATGACAGGTAAGTGTAACGTGGATCGGTTAACGATCGGTGCTTGGCAGTATGTCAAGCATCCATAGTTAATTGTTTTTCCATGTTCAGTTCCCAATATCGCTGCTTTTAGCAGTGTTTTGGGAACTAAACGCACAAAACGGACGTTCAGCCACAAGACTGTTTTTGTTGCTTAACTTCCTTTGGAGTTCTAGCTGGTAGGGCCTTTAAGTACCACGTTAAACATTTTAGTTTAACAGCTGGTATTCACTTTGGCCCTACCAACTATGTTAACGGCTGGCTTTAAATCTACCCCTAAATCTCCCAAAAAGCAAACAAGCTGCTTTTTTGGAGGATTTATTGTGGTCACTGGGAGAAAGCATGGATTAGAAGAGCAGCCAGATAGTATGACAGATTTCTGAGCAGGGTCAGAAAAATTACCTTGCAAGCGTACAAGCTATTTTTTCACATATGTGATTGACAGCCAACATTTTTGTGAGTACCCACGAGTGAGGTACTCACAAAACTAACGATCGGTGCCTGATATACTGTCAAGCACCGATAGTTACAAAGTCTGTGTTAATCTTACCTGTCATCCACTGTCTGTCTCCATTCTTTTGTCTATCTTCTCCTGTATCGTTTGTCTTCTTTCTTCTCTTCTATCTTCTTCCTGTGAAAGAAAAAAATAAGTTTGAGTTGAAACCATGGACACTTTAATTCCTTGAGTGCCAGAGGGGTACGCAACGCATTACAAAGCAATACGTTGCATACCTCTCTGGAGCCCAAAGGGTTAAAGTACATAGTAGTGTGCCACATTTTTAAATAAAAATCCCCCATATGTAATGATAAACATGTCATGAAATGTTTGCTATAAATCATAATGAAATGGTATGTCTATTTTCTATAAGTAAAATAAAAAGCCAACTTAGCTTTTCAACGTTGCTGTCTGCACCATGGTATGAGGCGCTGAGGCGGCGGCGGAGACAGAATAATGTGGCACACCCCTCCCTTCTTCTTTTTCACGGGGCCGAGAAGAGAGAAAACAGAAGATAGAAAAGGATAGAAGATGACCAGGAAGCTGAGGACTCCGCTGGATATCAGGATTAATGGTAAGTGTTACTTGTAATGGAATTATTTTTTTAACTTAGTCGGGTTAACCCTATGAATGCCAGCAGAGTAATTATACCCCACTGGCACTCATAGAGTTAATCCTACTAATGTTTGATACTTTTTTATACTTTGGATGTATTGATATGAGGCTTAGGGCTCCATATCAATACATCCACTGAGGACTTCAAGTGTCTGTGTATTGATATGAGGCTTAGGGCTCCATATCAGTACATCCACTGAGGACTTCAAGCATATGTGTCTGTTAAGTGTCTGTTAAGTGTTAACTTTCCTGCGATAACCTGAGTCCCTTATCGCCTGTTCTTGGCCAACTCAGACATTTGAATCGCAATTCACGGCGTTTTCATCCTTTTCAATGGATGAAAACACCTCTTAACTTTAACTCACGACGGCTCTTTTTTTGCCGGTATTTTTTCACAGCACAGACATTTGAATAGCTTACTGTGCTGGAAAAAATGCCGTCGGCAGAAAAAACAGCCGTCTCCAACATTTGGATCGAGGCCTAAAATGGCTAATACTCTAATCTAGATGTACCCTTCACCTTTCTTGCTTTGTTTAAAACCACTTATCTGAAAAAGCACCAGATTACCTGAGCCAGTGATTCTCAAACAGGGTGCTGTGGCATTTTAGTGTGCAGCGGACATCAAATTGGGTGCCCCATGTTTTCTACGAAGAATGACAAAAATGTGAATAGTTAAATGTAAAAATATGGAAATTGCTATGCAAAATATGTTTAATTGTATTACTATGGTTGTGAGACCTAATAATATTTGGATATTTATGAATTGTACCCTTTATTATACCCTAGAAAAATTACAATAAACATCTTAGGGGTGCCCCAAAAGTTCCAGATTGCATGTTAGGGGTGCCTTGGGCAAAAAAAGTTTGAGAATCACTTACCTGAGCAGTAAGTTCACTTCACTCCAGCTCTCCATTCTATTGCCTCTACTCCACTGCTAACCACTCACACTACAAGAAATGAGGGTCGATCTGCCTTCTCCTTCAGAGGTCTGAAATCCTAGAATAACCTACCTGAAAAAAATCAGATATTCTCCCAGTCTAAAGTCCCCTAAAACAAATGCTTTGTATTTAGAAACATGTAACTGTAAATAAAAATTGTAAACATATATATTTGCCATAGGCACCCAAAACACAGCACATGAGCCAAATGCAACCCACTTGAACCCAGGATGTGGCCTGCATTAGATTTTTTTTTTAAAAAACTGTTTTTCTATCTATTTCACTAGCACACATGAACTAGAGGCCAATAAGACCTAATCCCATGACTCCTGGTACCATATAGTTCAAGAATAGGTGTCTAATACATATCATTATTGTCACTGACGTCATCAATAAAAAAATGAATTCATTTTTTTAATAGCGGACAGACTATAACTCTACATTGTTATCAATAAAAAATAATAATGCGTCCGTCACACTTAGGGCTTTCTGAGCATGTGACCCATGATCGGAAAAACTTGGATGCCCCTGATCTGTGGGGACTGCACCATACAGCACAAGAGATTGAATTGCATATCCGTAGAGGAATGGGGAGCATCTTTGCATTAAAGTGTTAATAATGTCTAAAAATAATTTTTAATAAATTTGTAGAGGGTAAAAAAATAATTGGATTTCCACAAACCACATCTCTCAAACCTTTACGGTTTGAGAGAGATTCGGAATCAAAGTTCTCCCTTCCCTTCTCCTGACGTCAGCGTCTGGCTGACAGCAGTAGATCTAAGTCCAGAGATCAGCCGGAGGCTCTGCAGCAGAGCTGAAATCCCGCTATTGCAAACAAATTACTTCACTGTAAAGGTCTACAAAGTGTGCCTGGTTTGCAAGCACGCTTTGTAGACCTTTCCAGTGAAGTAATTTGATTGCAATAATGGGATTTTGGCTCTTCTGAAGAGCCTCATCGTGTCTGCTGACACAGATCTCATTCTGTCAGCTTTACATCTGACATCAAGAGAAGGGGAGGGAGGTGGGAACTTTGATTGCCAATATCTCTCCAACCATAGCGGTTTGAGAGATGGGGTTTGTGGCAATCCGATTATTTTTTTACCCTCTACAAATTTATTAAAAATTATTTTTATACATTACTAATACTTTAACTGCTGCATTGACTGAAGGCACATGAAGTAGTTAAGGCAGTGGAAAACTGAACAATACATCTAAGAACAAAACAATTAATTCATTTGTCACCAAATTAACCCTTTAAGGACAATGCTTTGCACTTCCCTCTGTTCTTGAAAGGGTTAAGAGTGGAGCAAAACATGGGCATACAAAATTATTTGTTCTCATTAACAAAGATTTTTCTAGTAAAACAAAGTGCATTGTAATGCAGACAAAACTTCAGTGAATGTACCTGGAGATATGTTATAAGCAGAACATTCCCCTCATAACAGCCCCCCTTCCCATTCACTATATCACACTAACTGAATCAGAATATCCTATATAATAATTCGCTAGGATGTTTGTCAGAAGCTGTCATACGCAGTACAGACTGCCCGAATGCACAGAATGCTGGGAGTTCTGTGCCTGGGGCATTCTGTGCTTTCAGGCAGTCTCTACAGTGCATGACTGCGTTGGCAGTAGGATGCAGAACAGGACAGGCCTCTTAACCCTTTGAGTGCCAAAGGTGTACGCAAGGCATTGCAAAGCAATGTGTTGGTACCCCTCTGGCACTCAAAGAGTTAACATCACCCGGACCTTGGCCCGTGTACACGGGCTTTTACACTAGTCATAAATAAAACTTAAGGAAATACTGATAATTTACATATACATATTTGACCCGATGTTCTGCCCAGGGAGACTGCTGCTATGTGCATGAGTTGGTGCTTTACTGGCAGCATACCCCCTCTGAGTAGCCATCACTGTTGGCTGGAAAAATTATGACGCATGGCTAAGGGGATGTAATAACAAGTCATGTGGTACAGCTTGTACCGCAGAGAGGGACATTGCGACGGATTTGGAATATAATTTTCCATGTCTCTTTAATAAAAACAATATGGATTAACTCTATTAGCTAAACGAACATTCAAATTATAATTATGCAGAAAGCAAAAGTTCCACTTTAAAGGGATAGTAATGTTTCAAAATAAAATCAGCTCCAATTAATCTTCATAGTATTTTGGCCGTGGAGAGTGTTATTTAAGTACTGTCAGAGTTGTAGTTCAAGAGTAATTGAATGATAAAGAATCCCCCTCCCACCCCTTTTACCTAGTGCAAACCGCCTCCCCCTAGATGTGGAATATGGTCCTGGGACTGGACAGCTGTGTGCTTGAAACCAGGCACACGTTGTAGACCATTCAAATGAAGTATTTCTTTGTAAGTACCGCGAACACGGCTCTGCTGAAGAGTCGCAGGACAGTCTATGGACTGTAACTTTGAAAGCTGACGTCTTTTATTACCCTGAATGCTAGAGAGGCCCTAAAAGTATTGAACACTGTTTATCTACAAATTACAACCTTTTGGGGAGATTAAGGAGGTTCTTTCACTGTATGCAAAGTTTTAATCCCTTAACGACCCATGACGTGCCAGGACCATCATGGATAAACTTCCCATAAGGACCCATGACGGTCCTGGCACATCATGGGCATACTTGGGAACTTTCAGTTGAGGGCTACCCGGAGGGTAGTCCTCTGTTCAGCGGGGGTAACAAAAATGACGCTAATCGCGTCAAAAAGGGGCGGGGCTTAACTCGAGTGTTGGGGGGGGATTTAACCCTTTGAGTGCCAGAGTGGTACGGAATGCATTGCAAAGCAATGCATTCCGTACCACTCTGGCACTCAGAGGGTTAAATGCAGAATGCTGGGGACGGAGGCACAACGGGAGAAACAGCAGATGTGGCAGAGTTTCAATAGAAACTCTCCACATCCGGAGGAATCTGCCTCTGCCCCGGAGACCCGGTAAAGCTCTGTCAGAACCGGAGTCTCCGGGGCAAATCCGGAGAGTTCCCAGGTATGATCATGGGTTAAATGATAGTGGTGATATCATGCTGCACAGCCCTCAGTTTCCGTCCTTCTGTGTTTTGTCGGCATACGTGATTGCTATTACAGCAATCACATGTAACGGCATTTTCATTCACAAAGGCAGTTTGTTTTATTCATTGCATTTGTGACTGCTCTCTGCCTCTATCTTCCTTACTATGACTGTAAGGGAGAGAAGCAGAGAACAGACAAAACAGAAAGAAGATAGAGGCCAGAGTTGGGGGTATTAACCATTCAGTGCTGGATCCATGGGCAGAATGAATGCAGGTCCATTTATGAGTTACCAACAGCAACTTTTTTGTTTTAAATTAAATGTAAACAAGAGCAATGTATTTTATTTAAACACACATTTGTAGAAATAATTATTGAAGTTTAAACAAATATTAATTGCAATTTTACTGTGGTGGCTAAAAGTAATGCACTTATACACACTACATAAACTTATGGAAACTGGGGGGAAGACATGGGGATTTTTGACCCAGAGGGACAGTGCCCACTTAACCCCTAGAGTGCCAGGCACTTACCCCATACGAGTGGACACAGCTGTACCTGCTGTGCCACGCTCGTACGGCGTAAGAGTGAAATGCGGTCACTGCATGAGCCGGTATAACCGGCATACAGTGGCCGCATTTCAAAAAAAAAAAAAAGCGTGGCACTCGTGGGGAGGCATGAGGATCACTCCTCATGCCTCCCCAGTTATTGATCACCCAGCCGATCGTGCTGGGAGATCAATAAACACAAAGGAGAAACTGAGTTTCTCCTTCCCCCTCTCTCCTACCCGAACTTCCGGGTAGGAGTGGGCAGGACCGGGGGAAGCCTCCCAACGTCATCGGTGACATGGTCACCGATGACGTTAGGGAAGTTTCCCTGGTCCCGCCCACTCCTACCGGTGGTAGGAGAGAAGGGCAGGAGAGCTTTTGCTCTCCTGCGGTCGCCTCATTGATCTCCCAGCCTATCGGCTGGGAGATCAATGACTGAGGGGACACCAGGAGGGGTCCTGATGTCCCCTACGAGGTCTGAAGAGTTAAAAAAAATAAAATAAAATAAATAAAAATAATAAAAGTAACCCTGTGAGTGCTACAGGGTCCCCAGCACATTGCTTTGCAATGTGCTGGAGACCCCTGTGGCACTCACAGGGTCACTTCCTTTGGGGGGTATTTTTTTTTTCTAAAGACCTCATTGGGGGGATCAGGGGGGGTCCTGATGCCCCTCAATGAGGTCTATAATTAAAACAAAAATATAAAAAAAATGTAACCCTGTGTGTGCCACGGGGGGGGGGGGGGTCCAATGCACCCCCCCTCCTGTGGCACACACAGGGCTTTTATCATTACTTTGTTACCAGAGATTGTTGGGGGGCCATCAGGATTGGTCCTGTTGGCCCCCCAACAAGCTCTGATTACAAAGTAATGATAAAAAAAAAAAAAAATTAACCCTCTGAGTGCCACAAGGGTCCAATGCATTGCTTTGCAATGCGCTGGATACCCCTGTGGCACTCACAGGGACATTTATTTTGATTTCTTTTTTTTCATTTGGTAAGACCTCATTGGGGGGATCAGGGGGGTCCTGATACCCCTCAATGAGGTCTATAATAAAAAAAAGTAAATAAAAAAAAAAAAATTAACCCTGTGTGTGCCACAGGGGGGGCCAATGCAGCCCCCCTTCTGCGGCACACACAGGGCTTTTATCATTACTTTGTTATCAGAGATTGTTGGGGGGTCATCAGGATTGGTCCTAATGGCCCCACAACAAGCTCTGATTACAAAGTAATGATAAAAAAAAAAAAAATAACACTCTGAGTGCCGCAAGAATCCAATGCATTGCTTTGCAATGCGCTGGAGACCCCTGTGGCACTCACAGGGTCACTCTGTTTGTGGACATATATTTTTTTTTACTAAGACCTCATTGGGGAGGGATCAGGGGGTCCTGATGCCCCTCAATGAGGTATATAATAAAAAAAAATTAAATCAAAAATTAACCCTGTGTGTGCCACTGGGAGGGGGGTTCAATGCAGACCCCCTTCCTGTGGCACACACAGGACTTTTTATCATTACTTTGTGATCAGAGCTTGTTTGGTGGCCATCTGAATACAAAGTAACGATAAAAAAAATTAACCCTTTGTGTGCTGGACACCCCTGTGGCACATAAAGGATTTTTTCCCCCTTTATTTTTTATTTAGACCTCATTGTATGGGTTCTGATGCCCCCAACGAGGTCTACACAAAAATATTGGGGGAAAAAGCCCCAAAAAATGCACGTGCAACAGGAAGGGGGTCCAACGCAGTGCTTTGTATGAGGGGACATACAGTGCACAATGGTAGTCAGAGATCTCCCATACACACTATCAGACACTGCCCCACCATCACCACCATCCTTGCTCCTCTGCTCATACCCACACACACTGCCTAATCCCTCACACTCTCACACATTTTGTTAGACTTGTAGTCACAGGTCCGCACGTACACCGGCTGACGTCCTAGCTTCTTTCATCTGTTAGCCATAAAATCACACATACACTGTTTGCTTTCCCATTTCTGTTTCACTGGTAGCTACTCTCCTGTAGTGTAAATTGGTATGTCAACCCAGAGCAGTGGGGTACCATTTTTTTTTTGGCTGGCAAGAAGTCCTCCTAGGAAATCCCACGCCACTGAACCATTTTAGTATCTTTGAAGTGACTGATGTGTAAAACAAATGTTTGTTTTTCTTTCCTGTAGCACCACATTCTGGAAATAGTTGTACCAACTAACTTAGGGGTAAAAAGGCAAGTGACCCCTCATTAGATGCGGCAGGTTGTTTTCTTTCCAAAATGGCATTGTTTTTCTACCTTTCCTGCATATCTATTATGGTTATAACCATTTTAGTGCAAGCAGATAATTTAAAAAACAAAAGTGTCAGGTTTACGTACGTGTTCCTAGCACCCACATATTGTATGTTACCAAAATGGTATGGTTTATCTACCTTTTCTTCAGTTCTGAAGGTGTTATAGCCATTTTCGTACAGGCAAGTCAGGTTTGAGAAAATGTTTGAAACATCAGAGTTTGTAGCTGGTGTAGTTTTCTACTTCTAGCACCCCCTAAGGTAGTTCAACTCATACCAATGGGGTGTCGTTTGACTCCTAAGAGCACCTCCTGGAAGCATTTGTGCATACCAGCCTTTGGGTAAGAAGGCAAGTGACCCCTCATTAGATGCGGCAGGTTGTTTTCTTTCCAAAATGGCATTGTTTTTCTACCTTTCCTGCATATCTATTATGGTTATAACCATTTTAGTGCAAGCAGATAATTTAAAAAACAAAAGTGTCAGGTTTACGTACGTGTTCCTAGCACCCACATATTGTATGTTAACCCACACAAATGGGCTACCATTTTTCTCATGTTGGTAGCAGGGACTGAATACAGCAGGAAATGTTATGGTTTTCAAAGATTTTAGTATCTTTGAAGTGGTGGAAATGTAAAAAAAACATGTATTTATTCCCATAGCGCCACCTTTTGGAAATATTTGTGCACTTCAGCTCAGGGGGTAGAAAGGCAAGTGACCCCTCACTTGATGCGAGAGAATGTCTACTTTCCAAAATGGTATACCTTTTATACCTTTCCTTCATGTCTCTAACAGTTATGAACATTTTAGTACAAGCAGCCATTTTCAAAGAAGCAAACAGGGAGGTGTAGTTATGTGCTTCTGGCACCCCTAAGGTAGGTCGACTCATTCCAGTTGGGTGTCATTTTTCTCCTAAGGGCACTAGCTAATGAATACAGTTGGAAATTCCATGGTTTTCACAGATTTCCATACAGATGAAGGAGCAGAAATGTAAGAAAATGCCATTTTTTCCTAAAGTGCCACCTTCTGTAAGCATTTGGGCACAACAGGCTTGGGGTAATAAGGAAATTCACCCCTCATTAGATGCGGCAGGTTGTCTTCTTTCCAAAATGGTATAGTTTGTGTAGCCTTTCTTCACTTCTCTAGCTGTTATAACCATTTTTGTACAGACAAGTAATGTTTGAGAAAATGTTAGAAAAATTAGAGGTTGCAATAGGTGTAGTTTTGTACTTGTAGCGCCCCCTGAGGTAGGTGAACTCATACCAATGGGGTGTCATTTTTCTCCTAAGAGCACTAGCTAATGAATACAGTTGGAAATGCCATGGTTTTCACAAATTTCAGTACATTTGAAGGGGCAGAAATGTAAGAAAATGCCTTTTTTTTCATTAGAGCCACCTTCTGGAGGCATTTGTGCACTCCAGGCTTTGGGTAACAAGGCAAGTCACCCATCATTAGATGCGGCAGGGTGTCTTCTTTTCAAAATGGTATGGTTTGTGTAGCCTTTCTTCACTTCTGTAGTTGTTATAACCATTTGTGTACAGACAAGTAATGTTTGAGAAAATGTTAGAAAAATTAGAGGTTGCAATAGGTGTAGTTTTGTACTTGTAGCGCCCCCTGAGGTAGGTGAACTCATACCAATGGGGTGTCATTTTTCTCCTAAGAGCACTAGCTAATGAATACAGTTGGAAATGCCATGGTTTTCACAAATTTCAGTACATTTGAAGGGGCAGAAATGAAAGAAAATGCCTTTTTTTCCATTAGCGTCACCTTCTGGAGGCATTTGTGCACTCCAGGCTTTGGGTAACAAGGCACGTCACCCATCATTAGATGCGGCAGGGTGTCTTCTTTTCAAAATGGTATGGTTTGTGTACACTTTCTTCACTTCTGTAGGTGTTATAACCATTTGTGTACAGACAAGTAATGTTTGAGAAAATGTTAGAAAAATTAGAGGTTGTAGTAGGTGTCGTTTTGCACTTCTAGCGCCCCCTGAGGTAGTTAAACTCATACCAATGGGGTGTCATTTTTCTCCTAAGAGCACTAGCTAATGAATACAGTTGGAAATGCCATGGTTTTCACAAATTTCAGTACATTTGAAGGGGCAGAAATGTAAGAAAATGCCTTTTTTTTCATTAGCGCCACTTTCTGGAGGCATTTGTGCACTCCAGGCTTTGGGTAACAAGGCAAGTCACCCATCATTAGATGCGGCAGGGTGTCTTCTTTTCAAAATGGTATGGTTTGTGTAACCTTTCTTCACTTGTGTAATTGTTATAACCATTTTTGTACAGACAAGTAATGTTTGAGAAAATGTTAGAAAAATTAGAGGTTGCAATAGGTGTAGTTTTGTACTTGTAGCACCCCCTGAGGTAGGTGAACTCATACCAATCAGGTGTCATTTTTCTCCTAAGAGCTCTAGCTAATGAATACAGTTGGAAATGCCATGGTTTTCACACATTTTAGTACATTTGAAGGGGCAGAAATGTAAGAAAATGCCTTTTTTTTCATTAGCTCCATCTTCTGGAGGCATTTGTGCACACCAGGCTTGGGGTAACAAGGAAAGGTGATTAGGGCTCTACGCTAGCCATGGACGTAGGTAAAACTATACAGATTTGGTATTTTTTTACTCGGGGGACTCGGGGCTTTTTCAAATAATTGAAACTTTTTCAATCAAGGTAAATGTTTTTGATACATAGTATGTGATATTAGCAAAATGAGTAAATTTTCACTTTTTTTTGTCATTATGACATCATAGCTTTTTGCACAATGTAAAATTCTCTTCATGTAAGGTACCACAAGAAAGCTCAATTCGTTCTGAAAAAAACAATATATAGTTTTCCATATTTAACTAAAAATCCCCAGAGGAAATCAAGCCTAAACGGAAGGATAGCAAAAATGCTGAAAAAGTGTCTGGCCTGCAGGGTACAGGCAATGGCCCAAGCTTCTGGCACTGAAGGGGTTAAAACTGCCCATTTTGTAGGTATGACTGACCGGTCATACCTTTCATATGACCTTAAAATCTCATTTGAAAATGCACCTCATAGATAAAATCTCAACATGGTAGAAGGCACTGATAGTGTACAATGAACGCTCTTATAATTTATTTACTTTACTGATGTCCTCTATCATCATCAGAACTAGCACTGTATTCAGCACTTGACCCTTATGTACTTTGTACGTCTCCCATTACCACTTTAGATTGTAAGCTTTCGGGCAGGGACCTTGCACCCAATGTTTCACTTTACAAGCACCTGTAACCCTGTATTGTCTAAACCCTTAAATTGTAAAGAGCTGCTTACACTTGTGGCACTATATAAATAAATATATTCATTAATTCAGTCTCCATAAAGAATTAGCCCATTGCTCCCAAATTATCACAAGAGAAAAAATAGAAATGGTGGGGCTTTTTTTACATTGTTTTAACAGTTTTCTTTCATTTTAATAAAATAAATGGTGTTATCCATATAATTGTGGTATCAAAAGAAAGCCCTATTTGTGTGTGAAAAAACGGTATATAATTTGTGTGGTTGAAATAAAAGTCTTAGAGGGAAAACACTGTTGAACAAAGACAGTCAAAAAGGTCAGAAGTGCTCTGGTCCTTAACCCCTTAAGGACCGGGAAAATCTGAGGTCGTTTTCCCTTAAGGACCGGAGCAATTCTGACCTTTTTGACTATGTCTTTGTTCAACAGTGTTTTCCCTCTTAGGCTTTTATTCCACCCGCATAAATTATATACTGTTTTTTTAAGCATAAATAGGGCTTTCATTTGATACCCTATTTATATGGATAACCCACCATTCACTTTATTAAAATTAAAAAAAATGGTAAAAAAATGTAAAAAAACCACCATTTTTTATTTTTCTCTTAGGATCAATTGGCCACAAAGGGTTAAATTTTTATGGAGACTGCATGAAAGGTATGACCGGTCAGTCATACCTACAAAATGCGCAGTTTAAAGTGGCCACTGTCCCCCCTGGGTGAAAATCCCCATGTCCCTTTTTCCCACCCTATTTTGACACTTTCTTTGTCCCTGGCATGTGGTGGTGTATATAAGTGTATTACATGGCTCCACAACAATCACACTTGTAATATTGTTTAATTATATATTTTTTTTTTTAAATAAAATGTTTTTGTAAAAAAAAAAAAAAAAGTGTGTTGTGTTTTTTTTGTTTTTTTTTAAAAAGTGTAAAATTGCAGGTCAAAAATTGACCTGCATTTAGCCAGCCTCCTGCACCAGCAGTGAAGGGGTTAATACCCCCAACTGCTGTATTTTTTTTAACCACTAGGTGTCTCCCGTCTACTTCTGTCTCCCTTACTTTGAGAGCAAGCGAGACAGAGGCAGACGAGACAGGCACAGACACCATGCTTTGTATGCTGCCTCTGTCTGTCACTATGCCGGTACATGTGATCGCTGATAAGGCGATCGCATGAACCGGAGGAAAGAAGAAGGGCTGAGACTGAATGCCCCGGTCTCGGGGCGCTCAGTCTCAGCCTGGATTTAATGATAGCAGCGTGCATGGAGGCACGCTGCTATCATTTAAGCCATGACGGTCCTGGACCGTCATGGGTCGTTAAGGGCATAACAACCCATGACGGTGCAGGACCGTCATGGGTCCTTAAGGTGTTAAGTACAATACACCTCAGGTTTTCCCGGTTCTTAAAGGACATTGCTTTGTGTACCACTCTGGCACTCAAAGGGTTAACAATGACAGGCAAAATTCATAGGGCCATTAGGATATTCTGGACATAGTAAGGTAAGTGAGGATTTATTATTAAGAAGCTTTACTTCCCCTTAAAAGCTTTTAAAAATACCCAGCGTGACAAAGCTTATAGATTTGGTCATTTACTCCAGGAAATCAATAATAAAAAAATAGCCTTGTTATATCCATGCCTAGCATTGTGATCGGTTTACTGTGCTTTCAAGGACAGACTGAAATGATAGATTTTTTTAGGTACTGTAAAGCTATCACAGTTGGCAGCCTGATAAGTGTCCTTGATATCATGGCACAGCTTTCCACCATATCAGTGTCAGAGAACGGTAAACAACACTTCACTTATTGTGCAGTCCCTATCGGTGACCAGCTCCCTCATTCAGATAATTTCTGCTCTTCTAGATACTGTGGTTTAGACCACGCCTCGCCTGGTTGTGAATGAAAACAGTCTACTAGGAATAAAGTTCAAGGGAACTTCAGCATACATGGTCATATTACTATTCAACTTGCTGAGCATATAAAAAGATCACATCACCTACCAGTTTGGCAGAATTACCACTGTGCTTTATGTCAGACACACTGCAGATTGGTTCATGTGCTGCACTCAACACTGCTATGGCTTGCAGGTCTGAAAGGTTTGGGAAATGTCAGTGTAATCATAAGGATCCAGGCAATAGTATTCTATTCCGAATGCTGAACACAGAGAATAAATCAGAGACTTACAGCCCACCTGATAATCACAGACACATCTGCGCCTCAACAAGAGGATGTCCCTGTGATGGCAATAGAAGAGTCTGTCTGAAGGACCCTGAACTGACCTGTAAGAAGGCATCAGAAGTTTTACTCAAAACTGTTGCTTTCATTAGAAATGTTCCATCCTTCTACCAGCTGCCCCAAGAGGATCAGATTCTGCTGGTAAATAGGTGCTGGGCACCTCTCTTTGTTATGGGTCTTGCCCAGGAGAGAGTAGACTTTGAAATCCAAGAACTTTCTGTTCCCAGCCTATTAAAGAAAATACTTCTTAATCAATCAGGCAATATAGGAGATGGCACCTTAAAATCTGAAGTGGGAGTCCCATCAGTAGACGTTCAGAGAATACAAATGATCCTGAGCAAATTCTGGAGTCTGGATATCTGTACAAAGGAATATGCCTATCTCAAAGGGATGGTGCTCTTTAACCCAGGTAAGATGTTTGATTCATTAATCAGGCTGATGTACTAAGAATTTGGTGCAATTCTGGAGCAAAGCAATTGTACCAAAGAGGACAAACAGAAATCCTCCTTCAGTACTTTAATATTGTCAATGCATTGCTCTGCAATGTGTTGACTATCCTCTCTAGCATTCAGTGGGTTAAAATCCCCATTAAAAAGAGGGGAATTTTACTTCTCCTCTATGGTGCACTTGGTTTGCTCCACAACTGACTCACCTTTGCTTAGTACATGAGTCCAAGTGTGTATATTTATCAGCTAGTACTGAAACCTTATTGTGGAACCTGCCTCACTCCTGCTTCAGGAGAGCCCAATCTGTAGTACATGTATCCTACAGATACAATCTATATGATATGTTATGACTGTTATCCCAGTTACCTCTTTTCATGCTATAGAATTATATATTGCAGTCTCAAAAATACAAAACCATATAGCTTGGTCTGCTGAAACAAATGCTCAAATGGATCAATAATGTGAGATATTTATAAAGAAAAGGTACTCACACTTAAGCCCCTGCTGTTTGCGTCCCAGTCACTAACTAGTAAATAAGTGTGCAGGATCACAAGCACAAGCACACCCAATGCGACCCCCACCCCCCCGACTGGCTGCTCTCATACTGACAAAGTTGAACAATTCTGCTGCAAACCAATGAGACATGAATCCCAGTTGATTTAAATGTAGTTTTTGACTCTTTGGGAGAGATCCACTAAGCAGTGATAAAGAGGGGATAAAGTGTGGATGACTTCTCCAGTTTATCACCTCTTCAGTTCCTATGTTATTCTATGGAGCTATGCACCAAGATTTTTTCAACTTTTGAGAACTTAGTGCATAGGCTGTATAGAATATTATAGTAATTGGAGAAGTGATAAACAGAAGTCATCTCCACTTTATCACTTCTTTATCACCACTTAGTGATCTCCCCCTATGAATACTAGAGAGAGAATGAAGCAATACATTGGAGACCCCTAGCATTCAAGTGATTAAAACCCCAATTTAAATGGGAATTCTGAAAATTTGTATTTGTTCCCTATGGTAAGTCTGTTTGCCCCAGGACCTTTTCTTTGTAAGTATAACCCACTGGGTTTTATTTCAGTGCTCTCCTAGATTATTCTAGTTACTTGTATCTAAATGTGCCACATTGGTGTTATTCCATATTGTCTGATAGGAGATTTTAACTCTTTGAGTGCCAGAGGGGTACACAACGCATTGCGTACCTCTCTGACACTCAAAGGGTTAATAGACAAGCTTAAAAAGCAGACATGTTTTAATGGAAGCACTTCGTATTTGTGTGCTGAAGTTTTACCCCTGTGACTTTCACTTCCGAAAATAAATAAATATATATTTGGAGTAAAATATTGCTTAACCCTTTGTATGATAGGGATGTATTAAATAAACTGCAGAGCATCAGAGGCCATCCATTGTTGGATACCCAGCTCTATCCCTCCTATCCTGAAGATAGAAACATAAAATTTGCTGAATACTTTTGAACAATAAATGAGAACAAAAATAATGAAAAATCAGATGAACATAGCTAGACATATATTACCGGTAGTTTGTGATGTGATAAATCAATGCTTCATACTGATTTGAGACGTGAGTAAAGCAGACTGATTGTTAGCCTTTTATAGAAGTTGGACATATCAGTATGTAAAAGATAATTGTAAAGCGGGGCTGTTCAAGTTCAGTTAGGGTGACCACATTTCCCTTCTGCCATTCCGGGACGTGGTCACCCTATCAATGCCTTACCTTGAGTCCCTGGTGGTCTAGCGGAGTGCGGAGTGCAAAGTGCTCTGTGCCTCCTCCGGCACAGAGCTGAAGCTCCCACGCGCTGTGCTCAGTAATGCAGAGCGCTGGGAGATGATGTCATCTCCCAGCGCTCTGTATTACTAGAGCGCTTGCCTCCAGATCAGGTAAGTTGCATTGCCGCCCTGGATGTCAGCCTGCAAGCGGCGTCCATGATGTGACACACCGCTTGCAGGCTGACATTCAGGGCGGCTTGGCTTCATTCCGGGACACTTCATTGTCCCGGTTGAAGGGGACCCGGGACGCGGGACATGTCCCTGAAATAAGGGACAGTCCCGGACGTTCCGGGACCCGTGGTCACCCTAAGTTCAGTCCTTAAGGGCCACCAACAGGCCAGGATTTAAGGATTTCCCTATCTGAGCACACGTGAGTCAGTCAAAATGAATTAGCCACTAATTAACTGACTTGTGCTTAATCAGGGAAATCCTTACATCCTGGCCTGTTGGTGGCCCCTGAGGACTGAACTTGGACAGCCCTGTTATAAAGTTTACATTTCCAAAGCAGTAGAAGTACAGAATGTCCATTTAATACAAAAACATGGGTATAGGGTGACCATGTATCCAGGACAGTCCTGGATTTGTGTCCCATATCACAGGCAGCCTCCTTCCAGGACAATACAAAGTCCCAGAATGAAGACTCCAGAGCAGAGGTCTAAGCACTAGAGAACTGGAGATTGATGCCTCTTCTGGGGTATGAAAAAATGGATTGTAGACAGAGCTCTAAACATTAACCATGAGAGAATTGAGTATTTGCATAAAACTATATTTGTCTTCAGTGCCTTGAGAACCAGTTGCGCGCCACGCAATGATTTAATCCAGTTGCATACAAGTTTTGTCAGTTGTGGGCCACGTGATCAGAAATGCATGTGTGTTTTTTATTGATAAAAATGGTAAATTATAGTCTGTTAGCTAGTTTACACAAAAGTGAACAGTTACAGACCTAGTGCTAGTCATTGATCAATTTGATTAAGTCATTGAGATACTGTTATTTATTATAAAACTATTCAAGAACTGTAGGGTATGAGTTATACAGCTGAATAGCAGTAGTTATGTAGTTTAGTCTATACTCTTGCGTGCTAGCTAATTGGGTAAAATTTTGTGTTAAAAATCTCAGAAGGGCCACTACCTGGGGATAAGCCAGCGGGCCACATGCTGGATTCCTATAGGTTAATCTTTTAGCTACTAGAGAGTTTAGCACATTGCTTCTCAGTAAGTTAGAGAAATATGTAGCATCTAGGGCTGGGGTTCAGTTATGTGATGTCTAGCTGTTGGGGACTGCAACTTCCATCATCCCCAACCAGCCATTGGATGGTTAAGAATCATGGGAGCTGCAGTCCCCAAAAGCTGAAGGTCTGATAATTTAATCTTTGAAATGTCACAGACTTCTTGGATGCTTTGTAGAATTCTACGGCATTCAAATTGTTAGTTGTTATGGCAATGTTATTCATAATAACCATTTCCTACTTTAAACATGTATAGCAGAAACTATATACTATATACCAGAGCAAAATCAGGCACCGGAATTGATTTTCTAGCTACTTGTCCAAAGGGCAGAGCCATGGAGTAGACTTCAATGTTTTGGGGTGTTCCTTTCCTCTAACCATTTGAGTATCACTGGGGTACACAATGCATGCTATGGTGCTGGTGTAAGGGGCTTGCTGACATTAAATTCTTAACAACAGTGAAGTGTGTGCAGCAGTACAGAACTGATACACTGTGTTTTCCATAAAGTGGACCAGTCACTGCCATACCTGGGAACTTCCAATTGGGGGCTACCTGGGGGGGAGTCCTCTGTTCAGCAGGGGGTGACAATAATTACACTAATTGCGTCAAAAAGGGGCAGGGCTTGATGCGAATGGGGGGGCAGGGCTTAAAGGTTTCACACAGAAGGCTGGGGAAGGAGGATCAACGGGAGAAAAAGCAGATGAGGCAGAGTTTCAATAGAAACTCCCCACATCCGGAGGAATCTGCCCCAGAGACCCGGTAAAGCTCTCTCAGAACCCGAGTCTCCAGGGCAAATCTGGAGAGTTCCCAGGTATGGTCACTGCCATTGGAGGCTAATTCCAGCAGAGTTGAAGTGGCAGATTTGTACATTCACCTCCACATCTTTAGGCTTTCCCTGCTTGATCACAAGTTAATTAGAGGCTCAGTCATTTAGATTAACTCATGTGGACAGGGTTGAGAAAAAGAATCAAAGATTGCATGACGCACACATGGCATGACATGAATATGTGAACTGTGGAGTGCGCAGCTCACTTATATAGTCACCTTGGAAAAATGTGGTGTGAAGGAGACTGGTAGAGCCAGGAGCTTCTTTTTTATCTCAGTTCATCAAGGACATAGTCATAAAAGGTATTTTGTTTATGGCATGGAGTTTCCTATCACAAGTTCTGATGGTGCATTTTGTTTTTCCTTTGTGTTTGGAGTTTCAGTATATTTCTGTCAAATTAATGTATATTGTCCATGTGATATGATAACCTGTTCGTCTCCTGGCTTATCACCAAGCGTACGTGCAGCCTGAGAGGTGCTTTTAATTAATGTTCTTCAGTGGGGGAAGGTAGTCCACTCTCCTTGCCTGGACTTTTTCACTTCCATCACTAACCCTTTGAGGGTCAGAAGGGTATCCAATGCAGTAAGAAGCAATGTGTTGGACATCTCTCTGGAACACAAAGGGTTAAAAGCCATGCTACTCATACATGAAATTACATTCACATATACATAAGTTTTAGTTCTTTCAAAGAAGTTAACCCTTTGAGTGCAAGAGACACATAACTGATCTTTAAACACACATTTGCGCACACACCTCTCTAGCATTTAAGGAGTTAACAGCAATATTTACATTGATGGGAATTTTTATCCCCCCCCCAATGTTTCACTTGGCTTCCTCCAGTATTGCCTGTCTGTTTTCTGAATAAGGCTCATAGTCAGTTTGACAATGATTTACCACTGTATCTAAATGTTTGCTTTTGTTTCCTCTCAGGTATCAATGGGATGAGATTCCCCCAGTATGTCCAGACCCTGCAGCTGGAAGCCCAGCACACACTGATGGAATTCACTTCAATGATGTACAGCAGGAACCATTCCCGCTTTTCATGGTTGCTTGAAGCACTTGACATTCTAAAAGGAGTTGATCCCAAGGTCATTACAGAACTATTTTTCAGGCCCATCTTAGGAGAAATACATTTGGAAGAACTTTTGCTTGAAACTTTGTTCATATAGTAGGGCGCACACTTTCTGAACATCTTTAACTTGTTTTATGTTACTCCATATCATTCTTGGCTAAAGGAGAAGTGCCTAAGGAGTGAACACAACAAGGTTGCCCTTATTGTTTGAATATCACATTCTTATGAAGGCTGCACACTGCAGTTCTTTTTAGGAAATATTGCACACCTTTGTATGTTTGAGGTTTTAGTAATGACTATTTATATTACAAGTTACAGATTGTGCTATGTCTAAGACTTTACTTGTGTGTAGTTCAAAAGTTATGAAGAGATAAAGATCCCCCACCCACCCCTTCTGCCCACCTCCCACTGAATCTCTAATGGGGACATGCAAGCGGCTACAGCAAGGGACAAACTCCAGTAAGTAAGTATAAATATAATCCTGCCCCCCGGCAGGATTTCCCTTTGCTTACTGAAGTCTGCCCCTTGCTGTAGCTGTCCTGACCAGACTGCGTGCTCTGTGTGACGCAGCCAGAAGGGGCGGGGGGGATCTTTATCTCCTAGTAACTTTTGAACTACACGCAAGTAAGGTCTTAGACATAGCACAATATGTTACTTGTAATATAAAGAAGACTCGGCAAATGACTTCTAAAGAGACCTTACTAACCCTATAAGCTCTCCATTTCTGTATTTAAGAACAGTATATATTTTTTTCCATTAAGAGGCACTACCCTGGTTCCAACACTTGGCTAACTAAAGACCTACATGATTATCACCTGACAAAGAGTTTTCATCTAACATGTTCTCTTTTTGTCCCAATAAAGGTTTCCTGCATAGAGAAAAAGGCACTTAACTGACTTAAACAAACAGTACTGACACCACAAGTCTATCAATCATTGATTTATCAAGGCAGCATTTAAAGCATTACAGTTCAAAGAGACAATAACTTACGCTTCACGATTCAGACATTTCCCTCCCTTTTTACACATTAGCACCATGATTTAATTACATAAATAGCAAAGTTCCAGCCTCTTTGTCCTGAACACTTCCAAGAATCCTGTTAGAGGCACTCTGTTGAAAATAGATGTGTTCAGTCAAGCTGTTGACTATCATGGAAAACTTTTACTACCTAAAGAGAGTCAACCTTTTCTTAGCAAAGACGTAACTTAGATATATCTTTCCAACTGAATACACCAAAAGGGCATTTGCATTTCTAAAATAAGTTATGTATTTTCAGTTCACTATTTATACCTTAAAGAAGCAGTAAACTTGTTTTAAAGGGATAGTAATACTTAAGTATTACTAATCCCTATAGCAAAGTAGTACTTAGAAAAAACGTACTGACCCCAGTGTCATCTCTCAAACCTTTATGGTTTGAGAGATGAACGCTTCTAAATTTGCCCTCTCCCTCCCCCTTCCCCGTAGTCAGCATTCTAGCTGACTCAGGGAAATCCGGTCAGAGATCATCAGGCGGCTCTGCAGCAGAGCCGCAATCTCGTTAACTAAAAAAAAAAACTTTCACTAAAACAGTCTTCTACGTGTGCTTGCAAGCCAAGCACACGTAGAAGACCATTTCAGTGAAAGTTTTCTTTTTTAGGAACGCGATCCGGCTGTGCTGGAGAGCCACCTGAAAGTCGTATGACTCTCTTCCTTTCAGTCAGCTAGAATGCTGACTACGGGGAAGGGGGAGGGAGAGGGCAACTTTAGAAGCATTCATTTATCAACCATAAAGGTTTGAGAGATGACACTGGGGGCAATACGTTTTTTTTAAGTAGTACTTTGCTATAGGGATTAGTAATACTTAAGTATTACTATCCCTTTAAGAAAGAAAACAAAATATTGAGATTTTACTGCTGAGTAAAACAAATATACTCAAACTGCTAGGAATTTTTCATGCAAAAATCAGTACAGCTCAAAACATGGCCATATGTCCAAAGAAAATGGAGGATTTCTGGAGCAAGCCATTTGCACTATAGGGGAGAACTACAAATTCCAATTGACTTAAATGGGGATTTTAACCCCTTGAATGTTTGCCCCAGAAGTCCTCCACTTTTCTCTTGAACATACGGCCCATAGTCTTTTCTACATTAAACTGCAATTTTCTACTGTGGTCACCAGGTGGTGATGTTCCTATCACGTGCTATGATAAACCATAGAGTATGACTCAATGGGCCAGATTCTAATGCAGGTGCTAAATGTTAACTCCCGTTTAAGCAAACATTTTCCAGTTGAAGTCTATAGGAAACCTGGAGATAAAAGCAGAGATAAAATTAGCACCTGTAATAGAATCTAGCCCAATATCTCCAGTAGAGTAGACACTAGCTACTCGCTAACAGTTTGATATTAATTGATCTTTGCCAATGAGAGTGCTCCAGCTTACAGACAGACAGACAGCCTCCATCATCAGAGGGGGCTGGATAGAACCATCAGACTGCGGTACAGCTCAATTAAACACAGTCTGCCCGGAAGTGGGTACAGAGCTGCATTTATTCTTTTAATTCCTCCAAACTAGCGTTTTTTTTTTTTGTTTTTTGTTTTTTAAATGTTTACACTTTTCATTATTTATAATATATAATGAAACGATTTAGGCAAAGTAGTAAAGGGGTGAAACATCTCCTTTAACTAAAAATGTACAAGAAATGGTAGTACCCTTGTATCCCTTTAATATATATTTTTTTTTTAAAAATATTTCTTTTTTAAATTAACAAAATGTTGATATATCCCTCTATCTTTGATTACAACAGGGGTAGTCAACTGTTAGACCTTCAGCTAAAACTTGGGGATGATGGGAGTTGTAGTTCCTAACAACTGGAGGTCCATCAACTGCCTAACCCTTCATTAGAGTATTCTTTATATAGAGTTCCCAGATCATCTATTTAACACTGTCAAAAAAAAAATGTGAATACTGAAGAGGAAGGCATTTGCATTTACTTATCAAGGGGTACACACATTGCGCTTAGTCCAAAAATATAGTTCCTCAACTTATGTCCTCAGTTAAAAGGATAGTAAACCCCAAGAAAACTGTAAGCCAAATGATCGGAATAATAAAAACATACTTAACACCCTCATTCCCATGTAAGAAAATAAAGACCTCCGTTCCCTCCCCTTTCTGCCTGATGAACTGTAAAACTGTCAGAGGCAGAATCCAGTCAATCGACTGTAGGCGGCTCTTCAGGAGCGCTGTCATCGGGATATCTAACTATAATTACTTCATCGGTATGGTCTACAACATGTGTCTGGCTTGCAAGCACACGTTGTAGACCATTCCGATGAAGTAATTATAGTTAAGATATCCCGATGACAGCACTCCTGAAGAGCCGCTGTCTGGTCCCGGAAGCAGGATCTCATGACGTCCGCTATACAGCGGACTCGTAAGAAGGGGGAGGGAGCGGAGGTCTTTATTTTCTTACATCTCTCAAAGCATAACGGTTTGAGAGATGGGAATGAGGGCGTTAAGTATGTTTTTATTATTCCTATCATTTGGCTTACAGTTTTTCTTGGGGTTTACTATCCCTTTAAAGCTAAACTATTTATCTGCCAATGCTATGTAGTCTCTGAAACAAGTTTTTTTTTGTTTAGGTTTTTTTCTTTACAATATTTTGCCACTTAGTGGAGTTATGAAAGCTTTGGTGCTTGCTGTACTTCAGGAATCCATTTTGTCCTGCAGCTACATCAAATGAAGCAACTGTGAATGTGATAAGTAATCTACCCTTTGTCTTGCACAGACCTGGATCAGAAGTGACAATAGACAGTGACCTAATATATGGGCTCTGCTAGTGAAAACTAATATGAAAGTGTAGAAAGCTATACTCATGGGCTACTATGTATGAGGTATCTACAAGTACAAAAATGGATGCCTTCAGCACTGTAGCTTTCACAACATAAAATGATTAACAAAAGGCTCTTTTTTTTGGAGATGAAAAGAACCCTGATTAGAAGATACAAAATATCGGCAGGTAAATAACACTTTTATGATCTCTTTAACCCCTTGAAAACTAGCAGGATGCCTAATGCATTGATTAGCACCCCTCTGTGATAATGTAGCTGCTTAGCCATTTTGACTATTCTTTCAAACTGCACTGTTAAGGACTAATGTTGAGCGAGCGTGCTCGGCCGATGCTCGGATCGGCTCGAGCATCGCTCTGCTCGGCACATGGCGGTACTCGTACGAGTACCGCCATGTGCTCGCCCGACATGTTCGGGTTGCGGGGATCTGTGCCGGAAGAGGCACAGATCCGAAGACGCTCCGCTGGACCACCAGGGAATGGAGGTACAGGGGCATTGCGGAGATGAAGGGGGCATAGCGGAGATGAAGGGGGACATTGTGGAAGAGGGGCATAGACTCTATGCCCCTCTTCCACAATGTCCCCCTTCATCTCCGCTATGCCCGTCTGTCACAATGTGCCCCTTCATCTCCGCTATGCCCCTCTTCCACAATGTCCCCCTTCATCTCCTCTATGCCATAGAGGAGATGAAGGGGGACATTGTGGAAGAGGGGCATAGCGGAGATGAAGGGGGACATTGTGGAAGAGGGGCATAGAGTCTATGCCCCTCTTCCACAATGTCCCCCTTCATCTCCGCTATGCCCCTCTTCCACAATGTCCCCCTTCATCTCCTCTATGGCATAGAGGAGATGAAGGGGGACATTGTGGAAGAGGGGCATAGCGGAGATGAAGGGGGACATTGACCAGGCACCCTCCGCTCATCAGAGCAGGGGGTGCCTGGTTTGATGCTCGAGTGCTCCCATTCATTTGAATGGGGCTCGGGTGCTCGGCCGAGCACTCGAGCAGCAGGGGGTGCTCGGTCAGAGCACCCGAGCACCCGAGCATCGCGGTGCTCGCTCAACACTATTAAGGACATGTGACAACTTCAATTGAGAAATGCATTTCTAAAATAAAGTTGTGTGTTCAAAATTTATATTTATTTATTTTTGGAAGTTCAACATTATTTTGTCAATGAGAAAATAAAATAAAGGTTAAACCATATTTTTTACAAATTGGGTGTGTTTCATTCCTTACTGCATCCACTGAATATAATCTGATTTTGTATATTAACAAGCCTTTACAAATTGATGCCACTTATCTTTGGCATTATCTATTTCAATTAACATAGTTGTTAAGAAACTGGAAAGTTAAAGAGATAGTAATGTTTCACAATAAAAGCAGCTCCAATTAATCTTCATAGCATTTAAGCCATGGAGAGTGTTATTTCAATACTGAAATTGAATGACAAAGTCTCCCCCTTCTGCCCTTTTAACTGATGTAATACTGCTCATCTCAGAGCAACAAGACTGTCTGGATGGATCGCAGAGAGGGATAATCTTCAGTGAGCATAAGGAAAAACCTGTGAAGGGGGGCAGGAATTTCCTTATGCTCACAGTAAGAAGACTGTCCCTTGCTGTGAGCTGTCTGGTCCCAGGCCCGATTCCACATCTGAGGGAAGGTGGCTTACACTAGGTAAAAAGGGCGGTAGGCGGATATTTTATAATTCAATTACTCTTGAACTACAACTCTCCATGGCCCAAATACTACGAAGATTAAGTGGAGCTGCTGTTTTTGTGAAACGTTACTACCATTTTAATCCTTTGAGTGCCAGAAAGTTGTTCAATGCATTGCTCACACTTCTGGCACTCAAAGAGTTAAATAATAATGAAAGCAAAAATGAACAAATACTTCTGTGGCAGTCACAAAAGTTCATTGTAGGTAAAGCATTAAGGGTAATTTCTGAAGAGGTTAAGCTAGAATGTGATACATTAGGCTATGATCACATGGAGAAGTTCAGCTAAGCTGTGAGAAGCGTTGTTGAAGCCGGCTGTTTATTTGCCTACGATCTTGAGTAGTCAACAGTTTGACTACAACTGACTGGGGATAAAGGGAGTTGTAGTCTCCAAGAGATGGAAATCCAACTGTTGACTGTCTCTGTCTCCCTAAGCAATCCTGCCACTGGGGGCATGTGACAGAGAAGTATCTGATGGCCAGTCCATTCCTGTTTAAACCTGGCTAGGTCGTCCAGTTATTTGAGTTTGTAATAAACACTGGAAACTTAATATCTGTTATTTGAATGATCAAGCATGCTGAACCCTCCTTGGACTCATCACAGAATGTAGGGAGGTTTCAGCATGCTAAAACAGGCTGCTCTCAAGTGAGGCAATAGTCACCACTATGAAGAGCTTGATAAGAACAGTGTGGCTAATGTACTAAGAAGACCAGAGAGGGGACACACTAAGGGGCGATGTATTTCTGGTGATGTGTGGAGAGCACATTGCCTTGGTGATCAAGACACACACCACTATATGCAATAATAATTAGGTATGCAAGGGGAGGGGGAGAATTTCCTCAATAGAACGCATGGTTGTTGAACTGCTGGCCCTTTGCTCCCCCACTTGCCCACGGGGAGAGAGGAGAGGATGTGCTCAGACTTCAGCATCACAAACAAACCCTTTCAGTGCCATAGGGATTTGCATTGTATACCCCTGTAGCACTGAAAGGGGTAAAATAATGTGGTAACGTTTGTGGTAAAGAGTTGTGCTCTATCCTCTTGAGAACCAGAGGGTTGTGCAATGCATTGCACACACCGCCTATCTTCAAGGGATTAATATAATTTTACAATTAGTGATGTTACAAATGAAAAAGTAGTTCCACTGCATGGTGCCCTTACCGATACCACAAAACTGGACTTACACGCTCTGTTGGAATGAGGGCACCTAAACCTCAGGCTGCTTATATCCGAGAATGTTCAAACACAATAACTCTAAAATAAACTCCTAGCATGCATGTATAAATTAGTGAAAGCAAACTGCACTATATTGTCACGGAGTGACTAGGAAATTAACACACTGACAAGTACAGATGAACTTAATATAAAACTTTATTAAATACAATGAATGACAAAAGATAAGGCAACAGGCTGATGGCAACAAATGACACAACAGTAGTAGTAGATAGTGGCACACCTTCACGAGACCAGAAAGGAACAGTGGAGTCATTTCCTTACCCTTCACCAGGCAGGTGGCCAGAAACGGAATGGCCCTGGGACTACACAGTAGATGTGAGGGCAGTGCAGAGCACTCCCATACACAGATAGAATGGCACACCTTCACAAGACCAGACAGGAATAGTGTAGGCACTTTCCTCACCCTTCACTGGACAGGTGGTCAGAAACGGAATGGTCCTGGGACTACACAGTAGATGTGAGGACAGTGCAGAGCACTCCCATACACACAGTCGGCAGAGATAAGAAGCAGACCAATATCCCGACAGGGGATACACTAGGCGGGTAGCCAGATGGAGGATAGGCAAGGCAGCACAAACCGGTATGGCCACGGGAGTTCAGACACACGGAGTGACCGACAAGCGCTGCTAACGGAAGTGAGTGCAGAGCGGAAGACACAGGCAGCACGGGAACCAAACCAAGGTACGGAATGGAGAGTAAACCAGGAGGCAGCCAATGGTCAGAACCGGATCGGGTAGTCAGACAACGCCAGTGGTTGTAGCTGGAACGGGTAGTCAGTCGTAGCCAGAAGTCAGAACTGGAACGGGTAGTCAGACGTAGCCAGGGGTCCAAACCAGAACGGGTAGTCAGACGAGCCAGGAGTCAGAACCGGAACGGGTAGTCAGACGTAGCCAGGTAATACACAGGAACGGTAATGGACCAACACAGCAATAAGCTCAGGTACACCACGAAAGGGCACTGGAAATGACACAGGCTGAGGTTTAAAAATCCTGAAAGGTAGGTGAAGCAATGACCTCATCAGCGTGGTGCCCTATAAGAATAGCGACTCAGCGACAGCGACAGCTAGGAAGTAAACAATGTCGCCCCAGGGCAACATCCAGCCACCGGCAATCACGGGGCACCGTGATATATATATATACAGTTGACTGCTGTTTAGCATGAGTCCATAGTATTACAATGCAAATATCGCTGATCTTTTATGAAACAAACTCTGTTCCATGACATGAACATGCAGATTGAGATAACTGGAATGACTTATGCATGCAGCATGTTGCTACATGTAGTTTTAGAAAGCAAAACAAGGTCTCAGACATGTTGTCATAGACCCAAAACAAGGCCTCAGATGTGTTGTCATAGACCCAACGTTTTCTGAACTGAGGCTGTGTGGATAACAGCATATGCTTCACCAAGCTGCATCCGGTCACATCCGCTCATGTTGCCAGGCACTGTCTGGTGAGGCGAGTGGATGCTTCGTCAAGCCACACCTCTGGTATCTGCTCATCTCTCCAGACAGTGCATCTGCATATTAATGTCACGGAACAGGAATTATAAGTTTGTTTTACAAAACAGAGGTGAATTATATAGTCATATAGCAGGCGTGTGACACAGCTTCACCCGTGCATCGAACCTTGGTTTTTTTTTAACCTTTTGAGTGCCAGAGAGGTATCCAGACTTCAAGGTGGGGCATCAAGAACCATCCTGATGCCACCCAGGTACTGATCTCTCAGTTGACTGAGCTGAAAGATCTATAGAGACTATGGGTAGGAGTTGGCAAATCATCTCACATCAATAAGGGAGTAAAAATGGGGGAATGGAAGGAAGGGGGGAGGAAGTGGTAAATGGAAGGAAGAGGGAGGCAAAGTGGCGAATGGAAGGGAGGGGGGATGAAGCGTTGAATGGAACGGAGGGGTATGGCTGCAAACAAACCAAATTTGAGGCACCATATAGATTTATTAGACTTGTGCATGCCAAAACCATTTATGTCCAAATGATTCGGTAACATTTTTTTACCTCATTCAGATGAAACAAAAATCCCGCCCCCATTCAGTCAGAATTTTGGTGAACATTTTCAATAATAAACAAAATAAATTCACCGGAATTCTAATTAGGTCCCCCCAGCAGTAATAATACCTTGATGTCAGAGGTCCATTTGCTACACGTGTATCCATGACCCTTGTAGCTAGATGTTGATTGGCTGGGAGGTAAGGTTACTGTAGGGCACTTTCTGTATCCCACAGTACCAGCCAGTGGAAGCATGGCAACTTATATGAACAGGGATGGCGATATAAAAGCCATTCCCTGTTCATATTTCAATTATTCAAGCTCAGACAGTGATCAGATAAGGATGAGGGGGGATTTCTTAATTATTATTCTTTATTATTATTATTCTTTATTTATATAGCGCCAACTAATTCCGCAGCGCTGTACAATTGGGGAATAGACATACAGAGGTATTAAATAGTACAATCAGATGTGTAGAACAGGAGGATCAGAGGGCCCTGCTCGTGAGAGCTTACAGTCTAGAGGATTATATTTAGAGGTGAGGGGAAGGTGGCGGGGGGCTAAAAGGTTTTTTTTTATTACTTAACCTTTTTTTGTTACAGATGCTGGAGGACCAGGGTGGCGAAGACACTGCTGTGTGAATGTGTGTAAGAGTGTGAGTATGCATTTGAATGACTAAATGACCGATTGAACGAATGAAAGAAATGAATGTGCACCACAAAAGTGTTGAGTGTATCGTTTGTGTTTCTGATTTCACGTGCTCCATGTCATTTGGTTGTTAATTAAATCTGAATGGCAGGAAACATGCAGTATGCATTACATATTAATGTGAAACGAGTGTTCAAGTCTAATATTTATTTTGTTATAATATTACTCAAGACTAATATCATATATATATATAGAGTGGAGATTGTAGCCGTATTAGTCCAGTGATGCAGATGTAAAATAACAAACAAAATAAGTATCTTGTAATACCTTTTTTATTGGACTAACATACTCCTGCACATCCAGCAATGTGGTATATATGATACACTGCACCAAATGCCAACTAGGGTGCTACATTGGGGAAACCACACAGCAATTAAATGGCAGAATGAACATGCACAGACACTCCATCAAACATAACAAAGAAGGATCCTACTGCACCCCTGTGGGACACCATTTTACCCAGCCCGACCACTCAGTTAAGGACCTAAAAATCAAAGTACTCAAAGGGAAACACCCAAGAAAGAAAAACTTTTGAAGCCAGAATGATCATATTTTTTAACAGCAAGAACAGAGGACTAAATGTTGATTTGGGTTTCCTGTCCCACTATCAAAGTTTCACATGACCCCTCTATCAGTATCTTACTCATCATATATATCCACATGTTAAAACGAATTCTAATTACAGGTTCTGTATTATTATTATTAGTATACCAGCATGGCATACAGACAGATGCTTCCCCATACTCCAATACATGTAGGTATATATGTGGGTGTGCTATTCTATATGTGTATTTGGGTTTATGTGCATATATGTACATGTAGGTATGCATGTATGTATGTGTTTGTGTATGTGTATATGTACTAGTATATATAGGCTCTTGTGTTTGGACGTATGTTTTAGTATGTATTCCTACATATTTGGGTGTATGCATTTGTGTATATGTGTGTGTTCATATGTATGTGTTTATGTACATATGTATATGTACTTTATGCATATATATTTGTGGGTGGGTATATAGACACATTGTATGTGTATGTATAGATGAATGTGTGTGTAGGTATGTATGTATGTATGTGTATGTATGTGTGTGTATGTATATATATATATATATATATGTGGATATATATATATATATGTATGTATGTGTATATTTGTATGTGTGTGTGTATGTATGTGTATATGTATGTATATATTTATATATGTGTATTTGTATTTATGTATATGTGTATTTGTGTCTATGTATATGTGTGTGTGTGTATGTATGCATATGTGTGTATGTGTATGTATGTATATGCGTATGTGTGTATATATACATATGTGTGTATGTACGTATGTGTATATGTGTGTGTGTATATGTATGCATGTTTATGTGTATGTATGTGTATGTATGTATGTATGTATATATGTATATATGTGTATGTATGTCTATATATATATATATATATATATATATATATATATATGTATGTGTATGTATTGTGTGTATATGTGTATGTATGTATGTGTGTGTGTATATGTATATGTGTGTGTGTGTGTATATCTGTGTGTGTATATGTATATGCATATGTGTGTATGTGTATATATGTATATGCGTATGTGTGTGTATATATACATATGTGTGTATGTACGTATGTGTATATGTGTGTGTGTATATGTATGCATGTTTATGTGTATGTATGTGTATGTATATGTATGTATGTATGTATGTATGTATATATGTATATATGTGTATGTATGTCTATATATATATATATATATATATATATATATATATATATATATATGTATGTGTATGTATTGTGTGTATATGTGTATGTATGTATGTGTGTGTGTGTATATGTTTGTGTGTATATGTATATGTGTGTATATCTGTGTGTGTATATGTATATGTATTTGTATGTATGTGTATATATGTATATGTGTATGTGTGTATATATACATGTGTATGTGTATGTATGTATGTGCACATGTGTACATGTGTGTATATGTGTGTGTATGCATGTTTATGTATGTGTGTGTGTGTATATGTATATATATATATAACCAATTTGCAGATAATCTAAGTATCAAGTAGCAGGCGCACTCTGAGGTCTTTAAAAAATAAAAATTAACTTTTATTCAGTGCACCTGCTGCTTGATACTTAGATTATCTGCAAATTGGTTATATAATTTTTCAGACTGCACCAGGCACGTTTTTTTCTATATAGTATGAATGTTTTGGAGTGCCCACCTTTTTCTAAATGTATATATATATATATATATATATATATATACAATGAAGATATAGAAGAAAGCACTCGCTCTACTGTTTAGTTATCTGCCCAGGTGCACATCCCCAATGAACAGACATTCAATATGGATAGAAATGGGCAGCACCCGTGGGCCTTTAAATGGGATTTATTGTAATAATTTAGGCAAAAAAATGGTCAACGTTTCAGTCCAGTAAATGGACCTTTATCAAGACAATTAAAACAAATGTTTGCCAGCGTTATAAACCTTCATGGTCCAGCGTCGCCCGAACACCATGATGACGTCATCACCCGTTTCTACTCGCGATTGGGCGAGTGCGGGCGGACGTACCCCATAGGTCACTTTTGACGGTGGGAAGTATGAAGGGATAAATAAGGCAAAGGTCCTGTAATGAAATCAAAATACCAAATATCGTAGTAAAACTCTTTGTAACTAGACAGCCCATTGCTGTAGTCAGCATCAAGAAACAAGCCTCAATTGTTGTTGTGCCCAGGGGCGAGTGCAACCGGTCATCAGTCCGGGAAACCGGAGCGATGACGGGCGTCCGTCCCTCTCATCGACTACATATATGAGGCGTATAAGGCTCATACACTGTAAGCACAACTGTGTGTAGTAAACATCACTTAAGCATTATCATGCTAATCGGTCCTCAAATTCATATGTATATGTGTATATGTATATATATTTGTATGTGTGTGTGTGTGTATGTATATATAATATTTGTATGTGTGTATGTGTGCGTATGTATGTACACATATGGGCGCATGTTGTATATAGGCCTGCATGCACATGCTAGATTGTTGGATGGCAATTCTAGCACTCTTAACATGTGCAAACTTTTTTTAATTCTCCCCACTCCATTACCATCTCCTGCATTTTTTTTCCCTCCCCCCCCCACAATCCTTACAAAAGGTATTTATGACCCTCTGCAAGAAGAGTGTAGATTCTCTTGTCTTATCTGTAGTTATGTTTTTTTAACCCAACACACAGCTAAACTTTGAATTGTATGTATCACTGTGAATTTTGTGTCCTTTTACTCAGAAATGCTTTAGACTTCAGAAAGGGAGGTTCTCCCGAAAGCTTGTCAATCCAAAATTCTGTTAGTCCAATAAAAAAGGTATTACAAGATACTTATTTTGTTTGTTATTTTACATCATATATATCTATATATAAAGTGCAGTTTGCTTATCACTGATTAATACATGCAAGCTATGCATGTTTTTTAGAGGTATTGTGATTGAATATTCTCGGACATAAGCAACTTGAGGTTTAGGCACCCTCATTCCAACAGGCCATGTATGTCCAGTTTTGGGGTTTAGGTAAAGGTACAGTGACATGGAACATATATTTTTACATTTGTAATATCATTAACTGTAAATTTAGATTAATATCCTGAGGACCAGAGGGGTATGCAACTCAAAGTACTAAATATCCCTCTGGTACTCAAGGGGTTAAAGCACAACTGTTTTACAAAAAACTTTTTCCACAACGTTTTACCCCTTTCAGTGGCACAGGTGTATGCAATGATCATCCCTTTGGCAACGAAAGGGTTAATGGGGGGGCAGCTGCTGTATCTGCGCTTTAGCAGAGATGGAAAAACTGTCCCCAGGCTCCATAAAGAGCTCCAGGGAGATCCCATCATCTCCAACCTCCTGTAGGCAATGTTGGGACTGTGAACTCTGACAGCAGAGGCAGCTATCGTAGTTTAGCGCATGTGGCGAACAACCACATAAACATATAAACACACCCACATGAATAAGACAATGGCTCATTAAACTGCATTTGTATATGTTGGAGGCATATAGATTCATGGTGATGGCAGTGGGTTGGTGGCGGTTTCACAGGTATATGATGGTGAAGACATCTTAGTGCATTGTTGATATGCCATTGCCACCATATTGCCATCCTGGCCCTTTTAGCCCTTTAGTGCATCTCCCCCTTGGAGTATTTCAACCTATGTTACATTCAGGCATTAAATGCTATTAGTAAACAAAAGGTCAGATCTTGCCCTTTACAAATAAATAAAAATAACTTATATTTATATAGCGCCTTTCTCCCAGTGGGACTCAAAGCGCTTTCAGCGCACGCTCTCGGAATTAACCAAATCGGCAGCTGAAATAATAGATGTTATTATTACCCAATTAATGGTACTCATTTATCGACCTCGGAAGGATGAAAGGTTGAGTTGACCCTGCTGGGATTCAAACCTGCAACCTTGCGGTTGGAATAGGCTTCATAGTCAGGGACTTTACCACTGAGCTATGACTTACTATAAATAATAACCAGTGATACCTCTTTACCTACTGTGAACAAAACCATTGTGTGGGAAATAAGGGAGGTGTTTATACCTTACCTGATTCAGCTGTCATCTGGACAAGGAAGTTACCAAGCAAGAGTGGAGGAGCCAAAACCTCCCACATTACATAGAAAAAATATATCAAATATACAAGTTCCTGGCTAGCTCAAAATAGCATTTATTAATAAATAGTTATGTTTGTAGTCAGGAGAACAGCAAGAACTATATCTTCGCTAAATATACATAGTAAACAAAAGAAAAGTCTGTGCATCATTCTGTCCTTTACAAATAAATAACATATGACTTACTATAATTAACCCCTTAGGGATCCTTGATGTACCAGGACCGTCACGGTCCTTGAACTACTCAAGGACCGATGACGGTCATGGTACATCACGTACTTTTTACTTACAGCGCTCTACCGGGAGCGCTGTAAGTAAAAATAGGGCATGAAATAGACTGATCCAAGATCGGCGCGATCTCTTTCAAGCCCCATAGTGACGCACCGATACACGTGACAGGTCACGTGTACCGGCGCGTCAAAGTGCCGGAAATGTGACGGAAATGTCCCATAACCTCCGGTCCTTAAGGGGTTAATAAACAGTGGCAAAAACAGTTGTTTAGTATAATGCAATTAAAAAGCAGCGATACAATAGAGCAAAGAATTCCTCGCGAGTTGTGCTCTCCTAGTTTACACGCTGCTAAGTAAAGAAATAATAATAACAATGGCAGTGCTGGCCCAAGACATTGCGCTGCCTGGGTCCAAGGATGAAATGCTGCCCCCCCCAAACCACACCCACCAAAACACGCCCATATCCATATTTAGTCTAAATATCAGTTATGCTCTTATACTTGGTTGTCATATTTACTGGCTGAAATTATTGTGTCCATAGACAGAGATTAAGTCAACGGGGCTATATTTCAGCCAATAAATATGATGTTGGGGTCTTGTGTCCATAAATAGCTTAAGTTACCAAGTGTGTCAATATGCATTCTGATTTACAGTATGTCTGTAGACACCAAGCAAGTGTAAGAGCATAAATGATATTTAGCAGGGCTGGACTGGGAATACAAAGCAGCCCTGGGAAAAAAAAAATACATGCCATCCCTATAATTCAATATGTTAGATAGTGTGTGTATATATACACAGACACAGGTACACATAAACACTGACACACACACAGACAGATATGCCAATTATATGCCTCATATGTTCTATGTATGAGACTTGGACTTTGATTTCCTCAACCATTACTTAGCAACACCCTTGATTAAACTTGATAGGCCGGTGTATGTAACAAATCTGGGGAAATGGAATGCTGCTGCAAAAATTACAGATTTTTAAGTAGGAGTGTTCCCTTTTTTTGTTTTAAAATTATGCATACCTCCCAAGTGTCCCTCTTTTAGACCCAAATCCCTCTGTCCCTCTTTTCCACCCTGATGTCCCTCTTTTTAGGAGATCAGACTGTGTGGTGTGTATATAAGTGTATCACATTGCTCTACATCAATAAAACTCGCATTAATGTCTGTTTAAACATCAGTATGTGTGCTTATAAATTAGTCTGTGTAAATAAAATAATTTGGTCTTGTTGGAAGTCATTTATTAGGTTACACAAGGAGTTGTCATTGGGTCATGAAATATCCTACAAATTGTCAGTAATGCCCTGCCCACCAGCCACGCCCCCATCAGTACCCCCTAAAACACAAGTGTCCCTCTTTGGCAATTTGAAATGTTGGGAGGTATGATTATGGGAGCCCTTCATGCCACTGATATAAATACAGCTGACCAATGATAAACACCCTACAATTTTTTTCAATGATCCCAGCAGTGAACAAGTTATCTTATCCAATGCTTTCCATACTTCTTAGTAAAAGAATTTCTTTGCTTTCCTCCCTTCCCTACTTACTTTCTTATACTCCTCCTCAGTGTTGCTCTCCTCTCTATTCTCTATGGTACAGCTGGTGTGAATCTGAATTGCTCCTCTCTTGTCTTTGGTTCAGTGTCTAATGTGGTCTACTTTAACCTGTTAAGGACAAGTGCAATGCAATGCTTCCTTTTGCATATTATTTTAGGTTATTTCATGGGATGCTGTGCTCTAAGGGAGCTCTGATCCATACCTGCATTACCTATACAGCTCCCCTGCTTGCCCTGCAGTGTTTCCTAGGCCAGAGTGATGTCACATTCCAGCTCCCAGCACCTCTACAGGCAATGCACATATGTATCAGAGCTCCCTTGCCAGCAGTAGGCTTCCCCCAGCCCCAATTATGCAAAGCAGCAGGGAGCTGACACTGGGCAGCATATTTAGACCGGCTGCTCGGCGCAAAGGGAGAGCAACACAAATAGACCTGGCGGCAGCACACAAAATGCCTTGGGGCAGCAAATTGCTGCCCCTGACAAAGTGCCACCTGGGTCCATGGACCCACTGGGACCCATGTAAGGGCTGGCCCTGAACAATGGGTACTCAGCGATACAATAAAATAAAAGAACCATGAAGTACACAAGGTAAAATGGATCCTGTGCTTAGACAAATTAACAAAACAATAGTTCAGTATCTGAACGCGCCTCTTCACGAGGCTGAGTACCAGTTACCTGGGAAAAGCCATCTTTTCTCTGTGGTACTGGAGCAAGACGTGATTCAAGTCTCATCCCAATAACTCCAATAAGAACTCTTTGAACAAACAACTACAGCGGACCTTTTCCATAGTGACTGAGTCTTAAGATACACCATCAGGAGAAGCAGGATTGCCTTGGCCAGCAGGAGGACAGAGAGGATGCAGCTCATCTGGCTAAAGGGCTGGTGCAAGGATTTTTGCCACCCTAGGCAAAACCTAATTTTGCAGTTGGCTCCGCCCCTAGTGCCCTACCCCATTATGCCCCATCCCTGTATGTGTTTAAGTGTCAGTGTGTTCCCTATATGTGTATAAGTATCAATTTGTGTGTGTGTGTTCTCTATGTGCATAAGTGTGTCAGTATGTGTGAGTCTCTGTAAGGATATCAGTGTGTAAGTATGTGTCTGTGCTTCTCTATATGTGTCTCGGGCCTAGATTTAAAGGCAACCGTTAAACCAGCTGCTAAGTGAAAAAGGCACATCGCTCGCAAATAATACAGGAGTTACGGCAGATTCAATAACTACTCTACGAGAATAGCTATCGAGCGTAGGCACACAAAAAACACGTAACACAAAACCCGTTGTCGCTCATGTTAATGCACAACGGGCGGACAAATCACACGATAACTGAGCTCCAAACAACATGTAACATAACGGCTGCCGTTGTCAAGCAACCATGATTGATGCCAAAACAAATTCAAACACACATCCAATCCCAAAGCCCCAATGTATCAAATAACTTCAAATACACCTATATATACCCAAAAATAACCGCCACACACTGTCTGTTATCGAGTTCTTCAGAGCCAGATATCAGGACCCAGGAGCGGAGGATAGTGATCAGAGAGAGGGAGACAGGAGCGTTCATTGGAGGTAGAGGAGTTTTGGAGTTTGGAGAGAGGAGAGCATTGCACAGAATACGACACATAGCACACCTTTGCACATATTACATACACACATACAAACACATACACATACATACATACACATAGTCCTTTTATTTTATAACACCTCACACATTTTACTTTTATTTTTGACAGTGTGAATCTGGGAGTGAAAGTGTGTGACAGAGAGTGACTGGATCGAGTGTGTCTGTGAGGGCCTGTGGGAGTGCCTGGGTGTGACTGGGTGAATGATGGCGAGGAGAGGAGGACAGGAGAGAGGGATGGGGAGAGTAGTGGAGGAGGAGGAAGATCAGGAGGGGATCCCTCAGCAGAGCAGGGGTGGGAGAGGGAGATCCGCAGGGCGGAGGGGGACCCGGCCCACAAGAGCAGGAACACGCAGGACAGGGACAGAACCTGCAGTGGGACGAGGGGTAGTTGCTGGGGAGCACCCCACACAGTCAGGGTCAGACCAGGCAGGGCACTCCGGCTCTGAGTCATCCCATGCCGGAGCTGATGAGGCCAGGATCAGAGACCCAAAGTATACAGAGGAGGAGAACACGGCTCTTGTGGAAGCTGTCCTGGAGAGGCAGAGTGTTCTCCACCCGACAGCGAAGGTCCCTGGCCTGTCAGCGAGGAGGAAAGCAGCCTGGAACCAGATCTGCAGCCGGGTCAACGCGGTGGCTCCATGCAGACGGGACGTGGAGTCCATCAAGAAGCGATGGGGCGACTGCCGGAGGGTGGTCAAGACCAAGCTCTCCGAACTCGCCAAGCACGCCCGAGGCACTGGAGGTGGCCCACCTGTCCCTATCACCTTCTGCGGCTGGGAGGAGATGGTGCGCCAGAATATGTCCCCAACCCTGATCGAGGGGGTTGTTGGAGGAGCTGACACTGGGGATGAGAGGACCCTCCACACTACCGGTAAGTGCAACACTACAGAACAACACACTACAGTAACCAACACCAGCTGCACACACACTCACACCTCAACACATGTCCATCATTCATGCACACAACTGCACCAACACAGCACCCTGAGGGTTAAAAACAGGACACAACACAAGGACAAATATCAAGGTCCAACTTGGAACAAACCTGTCCAAGTCCTACTTCAACCCTCCTGTCGCTGTGCTCATCACACACAGTACACAAACCATGCAGTTCCAAATGTCGACTGTCATCACTGTTCACACACAATGTCACCCATGTCCCCGCTGGGATGTCAGCACTTAACCCCTTGAGTGCTAGAGGGATCATCAATGCATCGATCAACAATGCTTTGGCAACCCCTCTGGGACTCAAAGGGTTAACCAGACAACAATCAAGTCAATAGGCCAACGATCACATGCTACACAGGGGACATTCACTAAGCGGTGACAAACACATGGTGGAGAGAAATTCACCCTCACACATCCTCATTTCACCAATACCAGTGTTAGCCTATGGAGAATATGCAATAACATGAATCAAGTTGCTAAGGTCCCATCGTATACACTCCATAGAAAACACTGGAAATGGGGAAATGAGATCACTGGAGAAGTCAGCATTATGTACACTCCATCATGTCAACAACACCGCTTACTGAATCACAAAAAGGATGGAGCAGGTCACACATCACAGTGGCACTGAGAATAACTGCTTGTATGTGCAACACACAGGCCTCAAACAATACCCCAGAATTAAAGGGGGAAAAAGTAGGCCTTGGTGTTGTGTCTGCAATCATTTACCCTAACTTCAAATGACATATCTCACATCTGATTCCCACATGGATCCTCAGGGGTGCTGATGCCATGGATGGATGGTACACCAGACACTGTTTGCAGGATACACATGGGAACCAAATATCATCCATTGTACCTTGGTCACCAACAGGCCATGAATGTTAGATATCTCGGATTGAGTATGGTTGCCTCACTCAGAAGGATGGATGGGCTCATACTCAAAGAAAAACAGGCCTCAATCAGAGATATCCCTCACTACTGGCGTGATTGTTGCCCTTCAGGATTCAACTGGAACACACGACATGGACAGGATCCTGTCCAGTTCATCAATCTCTGATTGCCAGGGTGGTATCCCATGCCCTACAATGAAATGCATAGGATATGATCCTGACAACCAGAGAGTCACCTGTCAAGTAATGAAAAATTGTGAATTGGACGGGATCAGCTAAGAAGATAAGGTTGAATAACACTTGATTCCCACTGCACATCTGTTCAAACAAAGATATGCACACAAAGAAAATGGTCAGATATGTACCTTTCAAATGGCTCAAAATATGTCCCAACACGATGTGAACCCAGAGATCATCTCACTGCCTGTGATTGCCCTACTGGCCAGATATGTGCATCCATCAGAAACTAACTTACATTGATACCATCCAAATACACATACCTAGTATATCCCACTCTACGTAGATGGGATATACGAGTTATGCTCATATCCATCATATCAATCCAATGTATATTTTGATGGGTGCACATATATAGCCAGTAAGGCAATCACACCTACTGAAATGATCTCTGGCTTCATATCTGGAAAGGATATATTCATATCCATATGAAAGGTACACATCCACATGCATATATGACCATTTCTCCTTGTATGTAACTGTAATAGCATAGCAATTGTTAATTTCACCAACATGTGGATCCATGTTAGTCCTATCCCGCCAACCCTCATGGTTAGACAGATATCACTCTATTTGACAGCTGGAGATTCCAGTCATTAGAACACACGGAGGCTCTTCAGCAGAGCCTAAATTGCCCCATTCAGAGATGGAGACATCTTTGAGATGGTCAACAAAGTGTGCCAGGTTTGCAAGCACACTCTGTTCACCATTCCAATGAGGTTTACATCTCTGAATGGGGCAATTTAGGCTCTGCTGAAGAGCCTCTGTGTGGTGAAATGACTGTCAAACATGTCAAAATGACTGTCAAATAGAGCAATATCTGTCTAACCATGTGGGTTGGAGGGATAGGACTAACATCGATCCACATCTATCTCTTACAATGCCTACAATATTACATCATGGTGAAATTAACCATTGCTATTCCGTTAAAGGGATAGTAATACCTAACATGTGAAAAGAAAAATATATTGCAGGGTTCATCCCCCGAGCAAAACAAGGGTATTCCCACTGCTCAAAGGTGTTTCATTCAAAATGTAGCACAGCTCATAGTTGACTACTCCAGCGGCAATATCACAGTGGCCTGGAACTCTAAAATGGCGATGTTGCTAGACCATCCTATGGACAGCTTACGTCCAGACGCAATAAATTCTCATAGGATAATGTAGCAACAGTGCCAATGTACAACTTCAGGCCACTGGGATATAGCACCAAAGCAATTTTACTCTGAGCTGGGAGACTTTTTGAACAAAAACCTCCTCCAGCAGTGGGAGTACCCTTGTTTCACTCTGGGTGATAAACCACAAAACATATATTTCCCTTTCTGCATTTCATGTATTAGTATCCCATTAATCCCATCATGGCTACGTTTACTAATCACACAATCTCAATTCTCCACACAGCTTATGGGCCTCCATCGCAGCAGGAGCCCGTGGAGGAGCCGACCACACCACCCAGTGAGGAGGATACAGAGGAGGGGACTAGCCACTGGGAAGCGTCTACAACCACCACACCTCCTCCCCAACTGGCTGCATCACCACTGCCTGCCTCTCAACTGCCTGCCTCTCAACTGGCTGCCTCTCAACTGCCTGCCTCTCAACTGCCTGCCTCTCAACTGGCTGCCTCTCAACTGCCTGCCTCTCAACTGCCTGCCTCTCAACTGGCTGCCTCTCAACTGCCTGCCTCTCAACTGCCTGCCTCTCAACTGGCTGCCTCTCAACTGCCTGCCTCTCAACTGGCTGCCTCTCAACTGGCTGCCTCTCAACTGCCTGCCTCTCAACTGCCTGCCTCTCAACTGGCTGCCCCACCACAGGATGCTCGACAAATGTACAGCGGCTGGATTCAGGGGGAGAGATGGATGCATCCCACTAGCACCGGGAGCTATTACCCTCCAGCAGCAGCACCACCACCACCAGGGAGGCAATGGCTGCCCAGGAATGTGGCCACCAGCCAATATGGGCCATATTCCACCGAGATGGATCTACCCTCCTGGATGGCTCCCCAGCATGGCCCCAGGTATGATCCCAGGTGGGGGCCAAGCACCTACCACTGGCCAAGGTATGACCCTTGGCCACTTGACTACCAACACCTGGGCCTGATTGGGGAGCCCCAGCGCCCTCAGCCAAGGGACTTGTTCACCCCACCACCTCAACCAGCACAGACATCAGTGGGCAGCAGTGGGTCCCTTGATGTGGTGGGCACCCACACACCGTCTGTGCAAGCCACTCCACCGACACAAACAGCAGTAGCAGCCACAGCACACCCAGTACCAGCAGAGGAGACAGCAGAGGCTGGGGAGATAGAGGCTGAGGAGACAGCTGAACCTGTTGAAGCAGAGGCTGAGGAGACAGCTGAAGCTGGGGAAACAGAGGCTGAGGAGACAGCTGAAGCTGGGGAAACAGAGGCTGAGGAGACAGCTGAAGCTGGGGAAACAGCACATGTGTCACCGGCCACTCCCATCTCCAGCAGTCAACGCACCCCAGATCTGGAGGCTGAGTGCATGGCCCTTCAAAGAGGACAGCTCCGGGCAACCCAAGCCACCAACGACAACCTCACGAGGAACCGGAGGGAATCCCGGAGGAACACGAACAGGTTGGAGACCAGAATCCAAGCTCTGGAGTCAGAGGTTGCCAGGGGGAACACACAACTCCACCAGATACATACGGGGATGATGGACATGTTTGCACAGGTGCTTGTGGAGTTGCGAGAGATTAACCGCAGGGAGAACCTGAGGATGGAGAGGGAGAACCTGCGTTCCACAGAGGGGTCCACTGCACCCACCACCCCTTCCAGTGTTACCCCAGAAGCCACACCTAGGGGACAGAGGGTGACAAGGCAATCAGCCAGGGCATCCACCTCTGGCACCAAGTCTAAGGCCCCCCCCCCAAAAAAAAGAAATGAAAGGCCCAACCTGTCATCTGCCCCCTCAATAAATGAAAATTGTGCTTTTGAATCCTGTCTGATCTGCTGTGTAATCACTTATAGATTGGGTGGCAGGGTTGTCTCCAATGCATTGCCAAACAATGCAGTGAACTCAACTCCTGCCTGGGGGAAATGTTTGTGTGATGTTACAACATGGGTTCACACACACCCACACCGTTGTCCAAATTCACCTGGCAACCCATCCCTGTAGCCATATAACACAACAGTGTTACATGGCCATGATGTGTGTCAGATTTGATCAGAACATACCCCTTAGCACAACAACTGGTGCAACACTGAACATTCGTCTGCATCAATTGTTGTGTTTGAGGGGAAAACCAAACTAACAGCTATGCGACTTAGCAGGGAAATAACAAGCAGGACAGATTGAACATGCATCAATATGGTCTTTAAATCAAAATTCTATTGTGCAGCTGACATACTGGGGAACACAATGTACACCCTAGGATCTCAATGTGTGTGTTACACATTGTGATCCTAGGGTGAGCATTGTGTTCTCCAGCAAGTCAGTTGCACAACAGGAGTTTGAATCACAGCCTAACTTACTGCATAACCCAAAAATCTTCCTAAGATTTCATTGTGTAGCACGCACATTGGAACCTTAGGCTGAGCATTGGCTTATGTATTAAAGGGATAGTAAACCTTGAAAATAAGTTCATTCTATATTGTAGCCCTTAAAAAAACATGTAAAATGATATAAGTCTTATATCCCAAATCATATATGTTTGGTAGATAAGACTGATATCATTTTTCATGGTTTTTAAAGGGCTACAATGTGAAATAAACTTATTTTCAGGGTTTACTATCCCTTTAAGTTGTGTTGTTGTTTAACTAAGGTTATAACACACTTCACCAGTAATAACACTTGTCCACATGGTTGTTTTTGTTGATGTAGCCCATGTACTGAGATATGACAACCTACAGCAATCTCAGGACATTGATTATATTGAGCAACACACAAACCATGGACATCACATCACAGTGGAAGTGTGTCCCCTGTATCACCAGCTAATCACTCACAACACACATCAGTGTATCACTGCCATCATGTCATTGCATGTATACATCACAAAGTCCACTCATGGTCAGGCAACTAGTGGACTCCTGTGATGTAAATCATGCCTTCCTTTGTATGAGGGATACTCTAGCCTTGGGTACGGTTCCACATTGACAGGTGTTTGATCCAACATTCATTCATACAGACACGGATTGAGTAGTGATGTTTCTTGTGTATGTAGCCAATATGCATTAAACACTTGTATGAGCACAAAAAGGTACATCTGAACTAAATAGGATTACATTAGAAATGCTAGTGAACTGCTCATGTGTTGTCTACATCGTTTGGCATCTGTGTATGAGCAGTCTTACTGTACAGGTCTGATACCTGGATGTTAGTACACACATAAATTTGTGTCCATATGTGAATGTTCCAGTAGAGGTTGCTGTGAACATCAGGTCAAACATTGCATCACCAACACAATCACTTGGAACGCCAAGGGGTCAGCTTCATGGAAGTGTTGTCCAGACTTCAGTCCAGTCATATGGAAACTCCTCTGTTCAAGGATGGATCGTGCTATGGATGCCTGTGGGACAAGAGGACAGGATTTGGAACATCACCCTCGAAGTGATCGTCATGCAACAGCTACAACATCATGATCCTCTTAATCTTTCCCGTTACATAAGTCTACACAAACCACTGCTTTGTAATGTGTTGTGTACTGGTCTATGAACCATCATGGGGGGAACTAAGGGGATGTTAACCATCCTTAGGGATATTTGCCCCTGACATGGTTACACACATCAACAAATATGTCCTAATAGCTTCCTGAAAATAATATATTTGGGCTGCCACTGTCAGAGACAGGCCAAATATGTTTGGTTCATGGAGCTAGTAGGACATATTTGTTAATGTGTGTATTTCTTTCTGGGGCACATATCACTGCACACACATACACACACACAGGGCAGCATGGTGTCCATGGAGATGTGATCCACATTTCATGAGCTCCATGTTGTGTAACACACTATTACTGTCGATCCACCCCTCTGCTGCTTTATTCAACTGTAGCAAGCTACTGGTCCCATGTCCCCACGAATGCCCCCTGAACCCCTTATGTGACAGAGTTCTATCCGATGCATTGGCTTGGATGAGACTCCCTTGCTACAGGGGTACCATGGTTGCTATGGGTCTGATCCTAGCAGAACACTTTAGTTGGTGCCTAGGGAGCTGTGGGATATGCTGAACAAGGTTAAAGTGTTGTACCTTGGTTTCCAGGGGGGGCATGCATGATATCCTTGAGGTAGCAGTATCAACATGGACGACAGGTTGTCAGGTGTATTCGGAATCTCTAGGCCCAATCTGACTGGTCCACGGAATAGTTGATGCTGGTGGTCCATACTGCAGCCAGTGACAGGGCTGTGTCACTGATCCTGTGGGGTGAAACAGAACATGTGTGTTGTGGTGGGTGTGTATGCATGGATTGTGTGCATACATGTATTATACTCACAGCAGAAGTGATCCCTGATCAATCTGTCCCTTGTCTGCATCCCTGTTGGGGTTTCCTCACACTCAACGATATCCACAGGGTCTTCAGGTCTGGGTGGGGGATGGACATCGTCGATAAGTCTGGTGTCCACCGCGATATTATGTAGGATGGCACATGCCACGATGATGTCGCAGACCTTGCCTGGTGCATACTGCAATGCTCCCCCCGAGTGGTCCAGACATCGGAATCGGGACTTGAGGAGGCCGAAGGTCCGCTCAATGGCATTCCGTGTTCTGGCATGAGCCTGGTTATATCGTTCCTGGGCATCGTTTTGGGGATTGGCGACCGGGGTGAGGAGCCATGGCTTGCATCCATAGCCAGCATCACCTGTGGAAAGTGAGTGACATGGTGTGACAAGGAGCACATATTGTGTAAATGTTGTTTTCTGTGGTGAACGTACTAGCACATGTGTATGTGGTGTCATTTGGTGCTGTTATCTCACCCAGAAGCCATCCGCCTGTATAGGTCCCATTTTCGAAATCCCTCTGCACAGATGAATTTCTGAGTATATGTGAATCGTGACAGCTCCCGGGAAATTTCGCACAGACATTCATTATGGCCAGGTTGCTGTCACACACCATCTGCACATTCATGGAGTGGAAGTTTTTGCGGTTCAGGAACATATGTCCCTGACGTGCTGGTGCTTTGATACGGACATGGGTGCAATCTATTGCACCCATGACCCTGGGCATGCCTCCCCTTGCATAGAAGCCCTGCTTCAGATGTGTCCACTCCATATCGGTGATGGGGAAACGTATGTAGGTACTGGCCTTGGCTTTGAGGGCTGGCAAGACCTGGGCCAGCACCCTGGAGAATGTGGCCTGGGACATGCCAGATGCGTAACCCTCTGTCGACTGAAAGGCGCCACTTGCCATGAAGTGTATGGCACACAGGAGTTTTTGAAGGCCAGTTAGAGCATGGTTATGGGTGCATATGGGATCCACCTGCTCCTTGATGACCTCATACAGGGCTATGATGCTGTGTGGCCTCAACCTGTAGCGATCAATAACCTCGTCATCGGTCATTCCAAAGAGAGTGACCCTTGGACGGTATACCTTGGGCCTTGGTGGTCGTCTATGCATCCTGGGCTGCTGCAGGGGTCCCTGTGGCAGCTGGGGAGCATCCTGTTGCTGCAGCTGTGCATCTGCAGGCAGGTGTCCTCCGGGTGGGGATGGGCTCCTGTGTGGCTGCTGAGCCAGAGCCTCCTCACTTGCAACAGGTGGAGGCTGTTGATGAGGCGTGCTTGGAGGTTGCTGATGTTCCCCAGCTCTCTCCCTTGCACGCCTTCTCCGCAGCCTTCGCAACAATATGTAACCCAACATACTGTTTGCTCTCTCTATCTGTCTCTCTCTCTCTCTATCTCTCTCTATCTCTCTCTCCCTCACTGAGTGGAAAACAAGCCACAAGTGAGTGTGTTGAGTTGTCCCTTTAAGTACTTGCTAGGGCGTTGTGTAGGTGTGTTGATGAGGTGAGTGCTGACCAATGGTGAGTTGTTTTTGTCCAGGTAAGTGTTAGCAGGTGTGTGTGTGTTATAAGATGTGGTGTGTTGTGCTTGTTCTGTGTGTGCCATTTGCGGACGTGCAGTTGTGGGGTGCAGGTGGCGTGTTGATGTTGCCCAGGTGAGCTTGTATTTGCAGGTGTCCGCTTTGTGTGATGACCCCCATTGTTCCGTGCCATGTTGTGTTGTTGTTTTTGTGTGTTGTTGTCCCTGTGGTGTTGGTTGTTGTTGTTTGTGTAGTGATTTGTGTTGTGTGTGCATGTTTTTGTGTTGTTTTGGCATTGCACGGGTTAATTTTCCCATTTACATGGTTGTGCGGTAAGCATTTGGTGTGTTTTCCTCTGTAACGGGTGTTTTGTTTTGGCCGTTAAGTGTCTAACGGCTAAAAAAAGTGGGTCTTAACTTTTAGCCGTTAGGTGTGTCTTTTTTTCAGCCGTTAGCAGTACCGCAAGCCTTTGAATAGCTCTGGGCTATGTTGTTCCATGTGTCTGAATGCACGTTAGTGTATCGGCCGTAAGGATTCTGCAACTGCCGTTAGCTGTTGTTTAGACGGATCTTTGAATTGCAACATGACACTTAACGCACCCGTTAGTGATTTTTTTTGCTAACGGCTGCCTTTAAATCGAGCCCTCAGTGTGTAGGAGTCTATGTTCTCTATATGTGTCTCAGTGTGTCAGAGTCTATGTTCTCTATATGTGTATAAGTGTGTCAGAGCCTATATTCTCTAAATGTGTATATGTTGCCCACCTGAGTATTGGCCCTGTGTATGCCCCTTGAAACCTGCTTTGTGCAGTAGAAGCCACACAAAGACCAGAAAGTGGCAAGAATACTATATAACAAGATGGAAAGCCACAAAGGAAAAGAACCGCGGACGCAGCAGGCCAAAAAAACAAACAAACAAGAAGGAGACAAAGGAAAACCGCGGACAGAGGAGGCAAATGCAAGAAAAGGCAAAGGAAGAAAGGAACAAGACGACGGACTGAAGATGCTGGCTAAAAGCCCACAGCCACTAACAAGCACGAAGCAGACTAAACGCAAGAGCGCCCGCAACCGGCTCGCACTGTCCTTAAATAGCCGATAGCACAGACGTCATGCGCCGCAACGTCACTGCCTCCGGGACCATGAAGTAATAACTATTGGCCGTGCATGCTCAGATGCAAAGGCCAGACGCGGCGGAAAGAACGGGCCCAGAGGTAAGCGACCGGAGCACAACAGTATAAGTGTGTCAGAGTCTATGTTCTCTATATGTGTATCAGTATGTCAGTCTATCTTCTCTATATGTGTATAAGTGTGTCAGAGCCTATGTTCTCTATATGTGTATCAGTGTGCCAATGTTTATACTTGTCTGTGTATCAGTGTGTTTGACTCTCACCACCCTTTGACTTTTTCTCCCCCTCTTGACTGTTGATTCACCCTTTGACTCTTTCTTCCCCCCATTTGACTCTTTATCCCCACTTGACCCCCCATTTTGACTCTCTCCCCCCTTTTGACTTTATCCCCCTCTAGTCTTGACAGACCCTCTTTTGCCTCTTTCCCCCCTCATGACACTCCCCTCCTCATTTTCCTCCTCTTACCTCTTGACTCCTCCATGATGTCTCCAGTCTCTTTTCCCCCACTGCCCACATTGAGAGCAGCTGGGACAATGTGATACACTGTGGCACAGACTTGGTGCATGCTGGGGGTTTCTTCATCTTTTTGGGAGCTACTATCAAACTTGTTCTGAGGACAGTGCAGGTTTAAAAGTGGCATCCAGATCGATGAAGAAACACCAAGTATGCTCAGTGTCTGCCTAACTGCGTGTCACATGATAATGGCTGCTGTCAAAGTCGGGCAGGCTAACATTTTCTGGGCTCTCCCCCGCTATGCCACTGACTTGGGCAGTGAGTGGTGAGTGGGAAGGGGGCGAGCCCGGGCTCCGCTGCGCCCTCAGAGAATGTGTGCCCTAGGCCGGAGCCTACCTCGCCTATAGGTGGCGCCGGCCCTGTCTGGCTATAAGGAACTAAAGACCCGAGTTTATACACTTAAAGTCCAAGAAGAGCTCTTGTAAGTGCATTACTTATTCTGTGTTTTTATTTATTTATTAAAATACTAAACTTAGATTATTTTATTCTTCTTGTCATGTGTGCTGTTTTTGTGTCTATTTAGAAAAAGCAGTGATGCCATCTTACCCCTACTGTGAACAAAACAGTAGCATTATACTAAACACATGTTCTTGCCTAAATCTGGGGTGCTTTAATGGGGCAGGCAAGTGTATTGTACTTTTGGCCAAAAGCATATAACTGAACCCACACTGTTTATAATTTATAGTAAGTCCCAGGTTATTTGTTTGTGAGGATCTGATGCTCAGACTTCCCTTTTGTTTAATTTGTATATGTAGCCATGACATAGTTCTTGCTATGCTATGCTAAATGCTATTTTGAACTCACCACAAACCTGTATATTTTATATATTTTTTGGTATTAAATGCTATTAGAGCAATGTTTTCAAGGTTCTACAAATGCTGCTGTTGTTATCAAGAGCTTTAAACACGACCCATCTCCTCACTTTTTTATACCGAGAATTAAAACATGCCTATATTTTACAAGTAATTTGTTCTGCAAAATTTATTATTTTTGAGAAAATAACCTTTAAGTTTTGTTGGCACCATATAGTACTTTATGCTAATTCACTGCACGGGTATGCCAATCAGTTATTTTCAAGGCCAAGCTTAGCATGTGCTGTCCCTAATGTGTGGGCTCTGCCTAAATTAAGTCATAGCACAGAAACCAATTATCATAAGTTGATACACTGTGACATTAACAAATAAAGGTTTATTTTATAAAACAATAACTAAACATATCTTAGGCTGACAAGCCACTTTAACCCCTTGGTGACAAGGGTATTTTTTTACACTAGAGGACACATGCAATTTGGCCTTTTTAGTATGCCTTTCTTCAACCATATTTCCCTCTAATTCCTTTAGTACACCCACACAAATTTTATACAGTTTTTTTAAAAGATACAGCAAATAGGGATTTCTTTTGATGCTATATTTATATGTATAACCCATCATTTAGTTAGAAAAAGTTAAAAAAAATTTTGAAATAAACCTCCACATTTTTCATAAGTTTTCCACTGATGATTTGTGCTTCATTAGTTCATATTTTAACAGGGAATAGATAAAAAGTATGGATGTTTGTTCATACGTTTCAAGTGCCCCTTTAAAAGGGTATTGTACCTCTGAGCTGAAAGTCTCTATGTCCTTTTTCCTACCCTGTTGTCCCTCTTTTTAGGAGATCAGACTGTGTGGTGTATGTATGTATATATAAGTTTTGTATATGGGTGTATCATATTGCTCCACAGCAATAAAACTCACCTGAGTGTATATTCACAAAAAAAGTCTGTGTAAAAAATCACTTTGGCCTTGCTCTAAATCATTTATTCAGCTACACAAAGACGTGCCAGTAGTTAATGAATGAACTTGAAATTTACATTCCCATCAGTCATGCCCTCAGCACTACCACCATCTAAACAAAAATGCACCAGCTTTGTGCATTTGAAGCAATGGGAGTCATATTCTCTGCCTCTCTCTACCTAACGATCACAGCGTGGAGGAGAGAGACAGAGAACAGTGACAAAGGCACTTTTACCTTACATTGCCTTTATCATGTGGCTCCATTTGCACATATGCAAACCCCTGTAAATGAATAAATGATTTAGAGCAAGGTTAAAGTATTTTTTTACACAGAATAATTTATAAACACATACACTGAAATTTAAACAAACAATGTGAGGGACACTTGGGAAGTATGGATCTGCTGAACACCTATCTGGTACTCAAAGAGTTAAAGGAGACCCACCATTAGGATGCAGCTCCCCCCTACTCAAATAATTAACTTAATACATGTCTTGCCACTCACTTCCAATAATCTACCCAACCTACATGCCTACTGTTTGCTGAGCAGCACCAATCAGCTCTCTCGGGCAAAACGTATTTGGGTGTGGGGCAAGTTGGAGCTGGTGGGAGCAAGTTGGAGCTGATGGGGCAAAGTGAAGCTGGGGGGGCAAGTTGGAGCTGATAGGGGGCAAAGTGGAGCTGGTGGGGGCAAGTTGGAGCTGGTGGGGGGCATCTGTTACAGGAATCTCCATACCAGGGGCCGACTGGCCCAGGGGGCAGAGAGAGAGGACAAAAATTAAGTAAGGTATCATGGGTTTCCTCCCTAACCCTGACTACCTACACAGTATTTAGTTTACACTACAGTTTTGTGGGCACAGGCACTCAAAGGGTTATCCAGTCATTGGATAATCCTCTGAGTGATAGTGCCCACAAAACTGTAGTATATCCCTTTGAGTGCCTGTGCCCACAAAATTGTAGTGTAAACTAAACAATGTGTAGGTAGCCAAAGTTAGAGAGGCATGGGGGGGACCCAAATTGATACCTTGCCTAAGGCCCCGTGGAGTGTTAATCCGGCTCTGCCCACTAGCCAAACCCTCTCCCTCACACACATTTGTGTTTGGGCATTTTGTTTGTTTAAGAGTACCTAGTAGTGTATAAAAGCATGGTCTTTCTGGTCTACCCTTCTTCTTAATACTAGTCACGGCTGTATTACTGGGGAGCAGGACTTGGCTGAGGAATCTCACCCCAGCCTTGGAAAGAGCTAACTCGCTTGCCTCGCTGGTCTGTTGGAGAGGAGAAGCATTCTAGGTCATGATTGTCTCTCTCCCAGGGCCGGATTTGCAATAAGGCAGAGTAGGCATCTGCCTACAGGCGCACCCCAAAGAGGGGCGCCTGTCACCGAAATCAATTTTCATTATTTTTTTTTTTATTATTACAATTCTGGAGCTGCGCACAGTGGCAGCAGTAACTATCCGCATAGTAACGTCTGTGCCTCCTTCGGCACAGATCTGTTATGCTGTTGCTCCCTCCTCGGCTCTTTAGTAATGGAGAGCGCTGGGAGATGACATCATCTCCCAGCGCTCTGCATTATTGAAGAGAAGACTGCGGGAGCAACAGCATACAGATCTGTGCCAAAGGAAGCACAGACTTTTCCTGCCGCTGGACCACCAGGGAGGTAGGAAACAGATATGGGGGCAATGTGAAGATGATGGGGGCAATGTGAAGATGAAGGGGGCAATGTGGAGCTGATGGGGGCAATGTGAGGGCAAGTTAGAAGCTGATGGGGGCAATGTAAGAGCAAGTTGGAGCTGATGTGGGCAAGTTGGAGCTGATGGGGCAAGTTAGAAGCTGATGGTGGCAATGTGAGAGCAAGTTGGAGCTGATGGGGGCAAGTTGGAGCTGATGGGGGCAATGTGAGGGCAAGTTAAAAGATGATAGGGGCAAGTTAGAAGCTGATGGGGGCAATGTGAGAGCAAGTTGGAGCTGATGGGGGCAAGTTGGAGCTGATGGGGGCAATGTGAGGGCAAGTTAGAAGCTGATGGGGGCAATGTGAGAGCAAGTTGGAGCTGATGGGGGCAAGTTGGAGCTGATGGGGGCAATGTGAGGGCAAGTTGGAGCTGATGGGGCAATATAGAGCTGATGGGGGGCAATGTGAGCGCATTATGGTTAAGTGGGGGGTAATGTGGAGATTTGGAGCATTGTGTAGGTGACCAGTAGAGATGGCCAATGGGGGGGGCTTCAGATTTCTGTGCCTACAGGCTCCTGGGATGTAAATCCGGCCCTGCTCTCTCCCCCTACTTCTCTGTACCACTGGCCCTGTTTCTCCCTCTTTGCCCTTCCATCATTCTTTCTTACTTCTCTTCTTTATTTGCCCCTCTCTCTCTTTCCCACCTCTCCCCCTTGCCTCTCTTTGCCCTTTGCCTTTAATCCTAACCTTGCCATTTTTCACCCTCTATATCACCATTGTATCTCCCTTTGCCTCACAATCTCCCTAAGCTCTGTGGATTCACTAGTGTAGATATATTTCAGTTGTAAGCTCTGTGGCGCACAGAAGGGGGATGCAGGCTCAGATGTCTCCTAAAAAATGAAGCATAGCCAAACTGCACAAGCTGAAAGCAGTCACACAAAGTGCCAAGGCAGGGTGCACAGGCAAAAATGTGGCCAGATAGGTGCCTAGACCAAAAAAACATAGATGAAGTGCATTGTCAGGCAAAGTGCATCACCACAAAGTGCAGGCATGGACCAAAAGAATTCACAAGAAAAAAAGGATGTGCACAAAGATACACAAGTGGCCTATAAAGCATGCACATGAAAGTTTGCATAGCAAAAGATGCACAGGAAACGCTGCTGAGAGAAGATGCATAGGACAAAGGTGCAGAGAGAAGATGCACCTGAAAAGGTGCATAGAATAATGAACAGGAAAAGGTGCATCACAAAGATGCACAGGAAAAGCTGCATAACAAAGATGCATAGAAATGGGGTAAGGGTACACAGCAAATATGCACAGAAAAATTTGAGTACTAGAGATGCACAGGAAAAGGGTGTATTGCAAAGATGCAGAAGAAAGGGTGCATAGTAAATATGCACAAGGAAAAGGTGCATAGGAAAGGATGCACAGGAAACATGGACTCATCATGATGTGCAAGAAAAAGGTACACAAAGAAATATTTTCACATATCCAGTTAAGCAAGACAGACTGTGGGGGTAACTGTGTACATCATAGTACATGTGGATAACTATTTGTTGGTTATTCACCCAGAGAGATAACCAATGTTATTGTAGATGGGGCAGGAACAGTGCCCTTGGCTAGGTCATTAGCACTTGACATCCCCAGTTGCACCCTTTGTGTCTGGAAGACAGACAGCAACAGGGTCATGAGGGATAGCTATCTTCAGGTGTTAGAGGAAATAGGCAGTAGAACAACTACAGAGGCACAATTACAATCTCAAGGATGCTGGAGGACAGTTAGTAAGATACATCTGCAACAGGAATGCAGCCAGTCACATGAAGGTGTGTGCAGTCCAGTCACATTAAATTAATTATGGTTGAAAAATACAGGCAAGCATGCAGGGATTTGCAGATGCATACAAGCAAGAAAGGAAATATTCTGAACCATTACCAGTAAAGAACCGAATGACTAATTATCAACAGATATTGGCTGAAGGCTAATCAGATAGCCCTGAATCTAAATAATGCAGTTTACTTCAAAGGTGAGATGTCACTTTACAGGAACAAAGATGCAGTGAAGAGAAGCAATGCAGCTTATTAAGTGATCCAACTATAATCACCAGTGCTTTCATGTGGTATACGTCTTCATCCTCCACCACTCTGTATGCAAGGTGCAAAATCCAATCTCCAGTACAAGTGTATGTGTGTGTATGGGGAGGAGGGCTCATAGATACCTTTTAACCCTTTGAGTGCCAGAGAGGTACGCAACACATTGCACTCAAAGGGTTAAACACCACCAGCTGTGTTGATATTTGATGTAGAGGTGAGGAGAATTATGTCCCTCCCCTGCCAGTTCTACTCATAGCTGCTCCAGGAAAAAATGACCAGCGCCCACCTGTAACTGGGACACATCAGAAATATGCAGATCTCAGGGCTGCAAAAAATTCAAAACAGCCTTGCAGTATGCATTTTTCTTATTTGTCTCCAGTTAAAAGTGAGGGCTATTCAGCATATGCCAGGGACTTCAAGAAATCACCTGGTAGGATGCACATAGGCAGCCAGAAGTTCATTAGAATCTAAAACCTGGTAAGGAGGTAAATAGAAAGACAGAGAAAGTGAAAGATAAGAAAACAATCTATGGGATAGTAATACTTAAAATGTAAAAAAAAAACAAACATATTTTGTAGGGTTTATCCCTAAAACAAGGGTACTTTTACTGCTGAAAGGAGTTTTATTAAAAAGTTATTACAGCTCAAACCTGAAATGTTTAGGTGCAGTGTCACAGTGACCTGAAATTGTACAGTGGTGCTATTGCTATACCATCCTATGGAGGTTTATAGTCAACGGAGCAGAGCAGTGAATAGGATGATGTAGCAACAGCGCCACTGTACAATTTCAGGCTAAACCCTACAATACATATATTTTTTTACATATTAAGTATTGATATCCCTTTCAGGTAGGTAGGACCAAAAATGACACACTTATAAATAGTTCTGATTGGTCCTATCCAGTTTCATAGTGTTTATTGCTGTGGATGGGACATGGAAGGAATTGAAATTCTCAAAATTCCAGTTTATCTAAAGGTATAGTATTAGATCAATTTAACAAAATGTAATCTTGTAGCTATTAACCCCTTAAGGACCGGCTGATCGCACACCCAGCTGGCACTTTAGGACCATGGACGATTTTTTTTTTCCATAATCCGATTCAGGGCTCCCTGTACTGTCCTGGCATGTCATGGGTCCTTATGGCTCCCCAACCCATGACGTGCCAGGACCATCAAGGGTCCTTAAGGGGTTAAAAAAATTAATCAGATGATGCCAGTCCAATCTCTCAGACCTTTATGGTTTGAGAGAAGGTCTCGAGTCCTGCAGGAATGCGTGGGAACATGGTTCCTGTACATTTTCTAGAGCAGAACGCCGTTCCCGCTAGCAGGACTCCCCTGCCTGGCACCGCAACACAATTAACTCCATAGTCACTGTTGACTCTTTACTAATGCAGAGCGCCTGGGAGATGACATCATCTCCCAGTGCACTCTGCATTACTGAAAAGAAGACCACTCGGGAGCTCCAGCAGCTACAGGTCTGTGCCAAAGGAGGCACAGACCTCTCCTGCCAGACAGCTGGACCAACAGGGAGGTAGGAAATGAACACAGGGAGCAAGTTGGAGCTGATGAGCTGATTGGGGCAAAGTGGAACCGATGGGGGCAAGCTGGAGCTGGTGGGTGCAAAGTGGAGCTGGTGGGGGCAAGTTGAAACTGGTAGGGGCAAGTTGGAGCTGGTGGGGGGCAAGCTGGAGAAGTTGGAGCTGGTGGGGGCAAAGTTGAGCTGGTAGGGCCAAGTTGGAGCTGGTAGGGGCAAAGTGGAGCTGATGGGGGCAAAGTGGAGCGTGTGGGGGGCAAGTTGGAGCTGGTGGGTGCAAAGTAGAGCTGATGGGGGCAAATTGGAGCTGGTAGGGGTAAAGTGGAGCTGGTGGGGGGCAAGGTAGAGCTGGTGGGTGCAAAGTGGAGCTGGTGGAGGCAAGTTGGAGCTGATGGGGGGCATGTTGGAGCTAATGGGGGGAAGCTGGAGCTGATGGGGGCAAGTTGGAGCTGATGGGTGCAAGTTGGAGCTGACGGGGGGGCAAGTTGGTGCTGATAAGGGGCCAAGTGGAGCGGGCAAAGTGAAGCTTGTGGGGGCAAAGTGAGGGCAATGTGGAGATGATGGGGGCAAGTTGGAGCTGATGGGGAAAATGTGAGGGCAATGTGGAGATGATGGGGGGCAAGTTGGAGAAGATGGGGGAAATGTGAGGGCAATATGGAGATGATGGGGGGTAATGTGTGTGCATGCATGCAACAGTGATACAGACAAAGACACATGCAACAGACATACACAGACACAGAAACACCCACACACATGCACTGACATACATAGAGTGAGATAGACACACTCATACATGCAGTGATACACACACACACACACACACACACACGTATAGAAAGAGAGAGAGAAAAACAATTGACGTAACCCATACATATTTATTTTGGGCGGGGGAAGGGGAAATCTTGGGTGAGTTCCCACACTTTTTTCCCCAGGACTTGACCCCTGTTTGAGAGATATAAGCAGCTAAAGTTCCTCCTCCCTCCTCTTGCACTGACATCAGCGCTGTAGGGGAACTATCACCACTATACAACTTTGCCTAAAAAGTAACTTTATATAGCAACTAAGTGGCATACTAGTGTCATTTTTTTTAAATAGTTGTTTGGCTGAAAATAACCATTTAAAGCTGATCCTGTGGCTTCCTTCTGGATAGACAGCGGGTACAGTCTGGATCCAGCCTCTCTAGTAAGCTTGAACGAGAGGCTGGATCCGAATGCTACGTGGGAGGTGAGCATTGGAAGACTGACAGGCTGAGGTGGAAAGCTCTATCCGCAGTCTGTCCAGAAAGAAGACACAAAATCAGTTTTAAAAGGTTAATTTTGGGCAATTGATTAAAAAAAAAAAAGGCACTAGTATTCCGCTTAGTCTCCATATAAAGGTACTTTTTAGGCAAAGTTGTATAGTTGTAATAGTTCCCCTTTAAATGGGGCTTTTAATCGCACTAATGCTAGAGAGCTCACACACAATGGTAGTTTTTGTAATGGTTATTTATCCCCTATGATGCAGTTTATCTGCTCCAGAATTACTTCATTTCTTTTAAGTACTTCAGTCTCATTCTTTATTGGCACCGTCTAACACAACTCTCATTATCTATACTGTAAATCAGAGATGTGCAATGAGGCAAAATGTAAAGGTCAAGTAAAATCTTCTAATAATAATCCCCAATTACCCTACTATGACCAGAAAATCCTAATGGACCCTGTGGAATTTGCCCTAGTGCCTTTGTTCAACAGATAACACTTCAATCAGTGTTATATGTCTGGTCCATGGAGACAGACATTATAGTTGCTGGCAGTTTTTTCAAACTGTTCCACACAGAGTCCATGACCCTAACCCTTTAAAGACTAGAGGGTTGAACAAAGCATTTGAGAAGCAATATGTTGCACACCTCTCTGTTCCATAAAGGTTTAAGATTGCCATGTGCAGTGGGTGACATTTCTGTTCTGTGGTCCTGCTAGCAGCTGTCATGTCCACCTCCATGGACAGGGCATCTAGGACTAATCAACAATGTTATCTCTTGAATAAAAGAGCAAGGCCATTATGATTTTTGGCCCTATTAAGGTAAGTGTGGGCAGGCTACTATAAGAAGGTGTCCCCCCCCCGCCCTAAAGCAGAGGAGTGAGAATAGGCAGGGCAGCTAAGATATGACCTTGATTTAATAGAAGAACCAAACCTTGGGTGCCTATTCCAATCAGTTCTGTTCTAAATACACTGCTAGTATTGCCTGGGTTCTGGTGAGGTATCTGATACTTCACTCCCAAATTCAGATAAACTCCTCTGAAGCTAGATGTGCAGCAACACAATGCAAAGTATTGTGACAGAGGAGGGACTAAAATAATAAAACAAGCTCCCTCCTCTTGGCTAGTGGGTGAGTGGAACCCTTTAATAAGACCTCTCACTTGACCACCTACACACTATATTAACTTATCTAAGGTTAACAGCACCACAACACACTGCAGATCAATAAAATAAAAGAGGGGCTAACCATACCAAAATAAGCGCAATAGCCTTTGTCCAGTTGGATGGGGTTCTCTGTGATAAGCACTCCCACTCTAGTCCAAGAGGGGAAGTTGTAAGCAAAATGTAACATGATAGGTAATAAGCAGAAGTTCCTTCAAGGATCTCTTTAAGTGAGTTAGATACAGCTGTGATTTGATATGTAACTCATGAAATAGAATGTGGCTGTGGCCTACACTGCCACCTAGTGTCTGCTATATTACTGTCAGTTATATTAAACTACAGCTTATTTAAGGGGTAATTGTATTCAGTACGCCAACCTCTTCTTATTTTAAGAGGCTGATGAAAAATTTTAAAGTGAAAGAATAGTGTCAACATGCTCTTTAAAGTATATATACATTATTTTTATGTAAGTTTGATTTTCAAATACAGATACCGAAAGGAAAGTTGGTGGGGGGTGGCTTGTGGAAAAAAAAAAAAAAGTAAAAAGCCAAAGCCAGTTGCAAATATGCAAAGTGGTGCTTTCAATGGAAATTCTAACAGTGCAGGTTCCTTTGCAGCATATATTTTATTATTTTGCAGATAACATTGCTCCACATTATAAACTAGTTTCTTTCTCCAGTTAAAAGTGGTAACTCTTCTGCTAGCCTGGTATCCACCTCAGCTTATCTCTGACCTTCCGACTGCCATCTGTTCTGGTTTGGAGCATCTGACCATACCACCTCAGTCCTTGCCGGCATGTCAATAACTATGTGTGTCGGTAGCATCCAACTAGCCCGCCTTAGTCCTTGCCGGTGTGTCGAGGACTGTGTGTGTCGGTAGCATCCCACTATTCTGTCTCAGTCTTTGCCAGCATGTCGAAGGAATCTGTGTTTCGGTAGCATCCGACTATCCTGCATCAGCCTTGCTGGTGTGTCGAGGACTCTGTGTGTGTCGGTGGCATCTGAATAACCCATCTCTGGCCCTGCAGGTGTATTGTAGACTCTTTGTGCCAGTAGCAACGACTACCCTGGTCAACAGCTGATTCTATCGTACAACTCTCTAGTCGATTAGCCATTCTCAGCAGCACTCCCTCCAATGGCTGAGCTAGTCACTATTGTAGGACTTCCAAGCTTTTGCTCCAGCCAGCCTCTACTACGTTTTGCTTGTGGTCTTTGCATTGTTGCTAAGTACGCCAGTCATATTACTGAGTCTGTCTGTTCCCTGTTCTGAACCAGCTGTCATCTACCTCCTGCATAGTTGGATCCAACCTCCTGCATTATTTGGTCAACCTAAGTGGTTAATGGAGAGAGTCATCCTGGTCCAATTCCCATTCCTCTGGGGATGGATATCTAGCCTTGCGGCCAGCGCATTTACCCTGACCTTGGCAGGAGCAAGAACCCTCCGGTTACTGCCACAGCTCCCCAGCACCTCACCCAAAACCATGTACACTAGCTTCATGGTTGCCCAGCTCATCTGGAGAGTAGTGGCTCCTTACACTGCAGTTGGACTGTTTTCGGAACAGTATGTATTGTGAAGAGTGAGTCTGTCGAAAACTACAAAGATCTCAGTGGATAGCAGGTGCTGCTGAAGAAATGAGCATTAAGGTACTCAGCCCCACAGTTACTTTCTCCCAACAGAATTAAATAAACACACATGAACCAATAATTGTGGCAAAATGAAGTCATTTTATTATTCCTCAATTTAACAGACTAAATGGTGCAATGCACCAACCCCAATGTGGCATTCTCCCTCCCAAGCCAGAGGCTGGTAGCCGTAGGAGATTCGCAGACAAGCCGGATCAGGAACACGCAGGAAGTCAGCCAGGCTGGGTCAATCACGGAACAGGAACACAGGAACGTCGTCGAACAGGCCTAGTCGGTACACGGTAGATCAGGATACTAGAATACTGCAACAGCAATGCTGGCTCGGAAACACCACGAAAGGGCACCTGACAGGTGCCAGTGGCCAGATTAAAACAGGTAATCAGGGGCGGGCCAACACAGCTCAACCAATCAGGGAGCAGCACAGTTGAGAGTGACATAAGAATCACAGGGACCGTGATACTCGCCTTACGCATACCTGGCGCTAGCCACCTTTTCTCTGGCCCTTCAGCATGCCTGACCACAAAGTCAGTGCTTGCTGTTGTACCGTAACCCAACCTGGTGGTTAGGCCTGCGCCCTTCCTGCCATCTCCCAGCCTGACCACAAAGTCAGTTCCCAGCTAGGCCCTCAAAAAAACGTAACCTTCTGGGGTGCTTTCTTCTCCCCACTGGCTCAGGGAATGCTGCATTGCCTCCACCCAAAAGCAGGCAGTGGTACGCCCCTCTGCCTTCTTTTACCGCCAACCTATCTGCCACTTCTCAATTGCATCCTGCAAACCAGAATGAAAGATATCCAAACCTATATCACACAGGTGCACTCCGTCCCCTCTGTATAGCCCTCTGTAGCTATGGTGCAACTCCGTGTCTGACACAGCAAAACCCCTACGAGAACACACAAACTTCTCCATGGCTCTATTCACCCTACTCCTGATGCGCTCAATGGCTTTAATGGGGTGCGAGCCTCTCCAAACCAATCTGGGAACAATACTGGACCATACCACTGTGGCCTCTGGCCATTTTGCCATTTTTACCCCCTCAATTGCCTTCTGCAGTGCAAAGACCATATCTAACGATTTCACCCAAAACCATGTACACTAGCTTCGTGGCTGCCCAGCTCATCTGGAGCGTAGTGGTCCCTTACACTGCAGTAGGACTGTTTTCGGAATAATATGTATTGTGAAGAGTAAGTCTGTCGAGAACTACAAATATCTCAGCGGATAGCAGGAGCTGCTGTAGGAATGAGCATTTTGGCTTGTAATCTGCAGGAAGCCATAGTTATGAACTACGAGCCATGGGTGACTGTGGGTACTGTGTGAATGAACTGTATCAGATATGGGTGAAAAAGGAGTTTATTAAAGTGTATTTGAACAATATAATACATTCTACAATCACTCTGTACCCATGATACACAATGTATACTTCCACAGTCACTTCTATTGATTATAGCCTTTAATTCCATTGAGTATATTGTAAATTCATGTCTCACAGCCATCATCATTACAGTTCAGCCATTTACCATCATTATACTGTTTATATTAACTAAAGGAATTGACAATGTAGCAATTTCTCAGATTTGTTCTGATTGTTTACTGGGGACTTTATTGGTGGTTGCTCTAAAGACAGTTATTATTTTCTGAATCTTATTATATATTAATTGACTTTCATCATGCAAGGAACTACTATTGGTTTAAGACCTCAGTGTTGCTATAGTATATATATATATAAAAAATACCTGTGCTCTTCCAGACAAATTATCCAAATGTGTGCCCTGTATAAAGCATGTATTATACCATTGTTAATAAATTTGAGGTTTTCAATGCATATGTTCTGGCCAAATAATATAGTATAATACATGCATTACTACAGGCTACACATTTGGATAATTTGTATGGAGAAATGCAGGTTTTTTTGTCTTAGCTTTTATTTATGCTTTGACCTTACTTTTGGGGACTTGGAGAATCCTTTATTCTTTGCTACTATCTAAGCTTTATTCACTTGGTTTCTTATTTTATATGTTATTGTGAGTTAGCGCTGTGGCTTTCTTTTCTTTTCCTGCTATATTATATACATTGTATGTTTATTGTGACTAGTTTTATGGGCTTTGTAATTCATTACAGATCTCTTATTGATTTTATTTATTTGTAAGGAGCCTCATTTTGATTGTTCCGATTGATATCTTTTTATCAAGTTTTTATAATTAATATTTTTAAGTCACCTATAATTGCTGTAGCTCTGGGATATTCTGTATATATTGTTACATTATATGCTAGGGGCTAGGGTATATAAATCAAAGCTGCTGAGTTATTAATATCTTGTAATTCTGTTGTGCGGCTCATAGTACGTTTATATTTTTTTCAAAGTGAATGTTATATGTTATAAGTGAATGTTATAAGAAAATAGTATTGAGCTTAAGTGTGTATATTCACTATGTTTTTGTTTATCTATCTAGTGGAGCAGGCTGTAATGGACATGGTTTGGTCTGTTCATGGCATTTTTGTAATGATGGAATTGTTCGGAGCTGGGTGTGGGATAGTAGATCACAATGTGTGTCAATGGCTGTAAATTCAAGATTTTATTTATTATTTTACTTAATTTTATATTTAGATTTCCTTCATATTTTTTTTTACATTTTCTAATGATTTATAGGTAGTTGGGCCAGTGTCAACGGGATCACCCAATGTAAGCCATCTAAAACCGTATTGTGTGGAGGAGCAGCTCCAAAGAGAAAAAGCAGACTGCTATTTGATATATTATATACAAAGAACCTTGAGCATGGGTGCACAGGAACACAATATAGCAACACAGTAGTAACAGGTACACAGCAGGGCAATCCCCAGTTGGAGATGTTGGTGAATTCAGAGTGGGGTATGGAGCTGGCTGGCATTGGCTACCCCCTAGGTAAACTTACTGCGTCCAAGGCTGAACTAAAGATGCTGACTGCAAGGTGCTGACTGGGTTTAAGGGAGGGTGACACATAAGGATACAGACAATAACTGCAGTACCAGTCGTATGTTGCCGAACAGGAGCAGGAAACATAAAAGAACTGGAATCACCAGCCTCTGACTTAAATGGATCTGAAGAAGGTCAAACAGTAGTGGAGGAACAGGACCAGCAGAAGGTCGAAGTAGTCAAACTCTAACTACATAGTAGATAGTAACATACATACCTGGGAACTCTCCGGATTTGCCCCGGAGACTCCGGTTCTGACAGAACTTTATCGGGTCTCCGGGGCAGAGGCTGATTCCTCCGGATGTGGAGAGTTTCTATTGAAACTCTGCCACATCCGATTTTTCTCCTGCTGATACTGAAGTTCTGGGGCTCCGGGCAGGTAATTTTTTTTCTCATTTAGCCCTGCTTCGGGCAAGCAGAGCCAGACAGACAGTTCCCTGTCAGTCAGTAGCATCACCCACCACCACCTAAACAGGTAGAGGTGTGGCCAGGACAGATAGGGGTGGGGCAAATGCAGATTAGGGGGTGTCAGTTTAGTCAGGCCTAGGGCAGCACAAACCCTAAATACACCACTGGCTCCGGTGAACGGTAAAGTCAGAAGGGTAGAACAAGTCAAACAGAAGTCTGTAGCAGCTGGATGACCTGATAGTTGGTCTAGAAGGGTCAGCAAATGGTGGGCAACAAAGTACATAAATGACAAGAAGGAGAGTAGTCTAGAAGGAGAACTGGGGTGAGCAATGGAGGCATGGTACCAAGTCAAAAAGTAGAAGAGTAGACAGGAAACAAGGCCAAGGCCAAAACACAGGATATTTAGTGGAGGAAGGGTAAGGGAACTCAGGAACAAGACTGGAAACCACTAAACACGCACTAGAATGCTTTGATCATGGGCCAGTACTGAGGAACTGGCACTTCTTAAAGGCTTAGGACTGAAGGATGAAGTCAAAAGGGTTGAACAGGCCGCAAGAAGATGGTCAAACAGTCGGTCTAGCAGGGTCAGTAACAGACGGGCAACAAAGTACATAAATGGCAAGAAGGAGAGTAGTCGAGAAGGAGAACTGGGGTCAGCAAAGGACTATACAGTGAGAGGTTTTGCAACACCAGTGTTGGTAAACGTGTTCATATATGCAAGTTTGGTGCAATGCACACCAAGGGTAAAATGCCAAATCGCCAAAAGAAGCAAGAACGAGACTCACCACCATAAAAGCCTGGTGCCATCCTGCTGCATCTCTCCTCCAGCTGCCTCAAGGCAACAATGTAACATTCAAAAGTCAAAAATCTTCAATCACAAATAAAAATTGACACTTTATTTCTTCACAATAAAAAACATAGAAAACATATTGGAGACAGTCATCAGAGTATGGTGACCCAATAGACAGAAAACACACCACTACATAATCCACCAGTGCTTAAACATAGACTGATATAAAACTGGAAACACCGTGTTAATAAAACATCGCACATGGACCTTACTGTTTTTTTTTCTTGGTTTATGGACGTGATCGATGCTTGTCTGTCTATTTCAAAGGTGATTTAACATATTATGTATTATTATTATTAATGTTTAATGTTTATTAGTGTATGAGGATATAAGATCACTGAGGTTTACACATGTTTGTCTCTTTCCAGTCTGTTCTCTTTTAGACTGTCTCTTATAATGGCTGTGACAGATTTTCTGTGGTAGCTGGGAGAGATGCATATTTGTGTTCTATCTATAAGTCATATGCTCAAATTTCAAAGAAAATAAGAGACACATAAGTAAGATATGTTGATATATACAAGCTGACCAGGGAAGCAGTGGAAGCAAGGGAGGATGGTGCAAGGAAGGGCAAAAATTAAACAGAGGAAGAGGCCCAGGTCATTAGTTGAGTGGTTCAAGGGTTTCCTGGTATATGCCAGCCTGAACAGTGATACATGACAAGAGCAGGGGGCCAATTTGGTGAAAATACATGGACCTCATAGTAGATGCCTATTTCACTTATGGTAGCTCTGCTTAGTTCATAAAATAACAGAAAAAAAGATAGCACTGTGGTACTAGCACTCTACTCAGATATAGAGAAACCAGTGAGTATTAGATTGTCATGGACAAAAATTGGAAAATTTGTACACAATAATAATTACATGATTACATATTTTTATTAGCTGTTTTTGCTTTTATATTTATTATTTAAGAAGGGAACTAAAACAGAACCTGGGAATTATAGACATGTGAGTTTGACCTCTGTAGTGGGAAAACTGCTAGAAGGGATAAAAAGTGATTATATTCAGGATTACACTGCAAAAAAAAAAATATTAGCAGGATTCAACATGGTTTTATGAGGAACAGACCATGCCAAACTAATCTTTTCAGCTTCTATGAAGAAGTATGTAACAACCTAGATCATGTTAAGGCAGTTGATGTAGTATATCTATAGTTTTCAAAGGCATTTGATACAGTACCACACAGGAGGATGGGGTATAAAATAAGAAAATTGGAGCTAGGGAATAACCTTTGCGATTCGATAGAAAGAGTGTGTGGTTGTAAATGGACAATTCTCAAATACAGTTAAAGTGGAGAGAGGACATTGTCCCATGCATGCAAGAAGTCGTTCAGTGTGCGAGTCCATGTGGACAAGTGAGGAGGGGAGAGAGGTATCGAAGTAGGTGGGCAGCAAATACAAGCTTGCCACCCGCTTCCTCTGATGTCTCTCTCCCCTCCACCTGCTTCCTCCAATGCCTCTCTTGTCCCCAGCCTTTTTTATGCTGCGGGCTTCACAGCCACCCCCAGCAATGGCACTTTAACGAATTAAGATGAGGGAAGCGCTGCAGTCAGAGTGCAGCCTGCTCCCTCAATTGTATTTAAACTTAGATCACATTCATTTATAATGTTCTACCTCCTGTGTCCCATTGCCACTGGTACTTTTGCTCCACTCTCCGTTTGAAGGAGAGTAGAGCAAAAGTACTAATAGCAATGGGACACAGGAGGTAGGGCATTAAAAATGAATGAGATCTAACTAAAGATTTGTTTAATAATAGTCTTTTAATTAAAAAAGTTTAAAACACACACACACACATATATACAGGCAAGGTATGTAGTCCATACCTTGCCTATTAACCCTTTGGGTACCAGAGGGGTAGGAAACATGCTAAGCAATGCTTTCCTACCTCTCCGGTACTCAAAGGGTTAATTGCCGAATAAAAGACAGGTTCCACTACTATATGAGTCAATAAGGTGAATGTGGGATGGAGTTAGTATGTCAAATATATGCAATATATGTCGACATACTAAGGGGGGGGGGTCGAAGGGGGGACATTGTGTAGTGCTTGGTGTACTCTTTCTGTTTAAACCTTCGAATGCCACAGGGGTGAGCAGTGCACATCCCTATGGCATTCAAAGCTGTCCATGGTGCTGAAAGCCATCTCTGTGTTCCCCTATTGGCTGGGTAGGGAAGCACAGAGAATGCTGTTCAGAAATGTCGACCTCGATTTTGGATTTTCTGATTGAACTTGATACTTTGGAGTGCTGTGACTGGCTGTGGTGCTAGGTAACATTTTTATCGTGTATTCTTAGGTAAGATTTTCTATGCGACGAAGGTTTAAGGTTAACGTGTATTTTGTTGGTCATAGCTTGTTAGCCTTTCTGGGTAAGGAAGATTTGAATCTCACGTTACCCAGTCTTGCTTAACTCGCGAAGGCAGTTTTTTCTTCATGTTGGTTTTAACGCCAACATTTGGATCGAGCCCTTAGTTCAGTAATAGCAAAAGCATTATACTTAATATTGTAACGGTTTGTACGACACTCAGACACAGTAGGTTAGAATAAAACACAGTTTTATTAAAAGACACAGTGAAAATTCCCTTAGTGGGCTATAGTGTATCATAGCGGAATAGACAGGAAATTATAGGTCATAGACATATGCCCACACAGGCCCAGTATACAATGAGTTGGATGGTACAGATACTGTCACAGGTCAGGCATAACAAGGCAACTCAGTACAGCATGGGTTAAAGTTCAATGATATAAACAGTCTCTGATGTGGTGTTTTCAGTAACGCCCAGTATGATGGATAACAGCTATCAGGAGACTGTGGTGCGAGAATGGAGACAAGCACCTAGATCTGCAGAGCAGAGCTGAGACTTATACCCTCTGCCGTAGCAGTAACGGAGGCCACACAATACTCTGCAAGAGCTGAACAGACTTGAGCCACTGGCACCCGACCGGTGCAGTAACGGAGGCAACAGTACTCTGCACGAGCTTAGTTAAATTCAGCCAAAGGCACCTGACCGGTGCCGTCACGGAGGCAACAGTACTCTGCACGAGCTTAGTTAAGTTGAGCCAAAGGCACCTGACCGGTGCCGTCACTGAGGCAACAGGACTCTGCACGAGCTTAGTTAAGTTGAGCCAATGGCACCCGACCGGTGCCGTCACGGAGGCAACAGTGGCACTGCAAGAGTTAACGGAAGGCTCAGTAGTAACGGAGGCAACAATAGCTCTGCAAGAGTTAACGGAAGGCTCAGCAGTAATGGAGGCAACAATTCACTGCAAGAGTAAACGGGAGGCTCAGCAGTAACGGAGGCAACAGTGGCTCTCTGTCTGGCAGGCCCAGACTAGGCGGAAGTCAGAATGTCGCCCAGGCGACACGATGAGCAGGAACTGGAGATCTGGACTGGATCTCAGAGCAGGAACGTCAGACAAGTCGGGTCAGGTCACGGAGCAGGAACGTCAGCCAGGCCGGATCGAATCACGGAGCAGGAACCAGAAGCGGAGTAGTCAGACGGGCCAAGTATCATGGTCCCCGTGATTCCCTGTCAATCTGTGACTGTGTTACCTTTGCATTGGAGGAGGCTGATTGGCCCGCCCAGGATGTTCCTTTTTATACTGGCTCTTGGGCACTTGTCAGTTGCCCTTTCGTGGTGTTCCTGATCCTGCGCCTCGTTGCTGAGTTCCAGTGTCTCCTGTGTACCGACCCGGCTTGTCTGACTCCTCTTCTGATCCTGCTCCGTGATTGACCCGGTTCTGGCTGACGACCCTGCTCCGTGATTGACCCGGTTCTGGCTGTCGACCCTGCTCCGTGATTGCTCCGTTCTCCGGCTGATGTTCCTGCTGCTGTATCGATCCGGTTCCTGTTGTCGCTCCTGTCCGGTGTGCTGTTCCGGTGTTCCTCCGGTCGCTCCGGCGACATTCTGAACTGTTTAGTATCTCGCTGATCCTCTCTCGCTCTTCTAGCTGTAGCCTGAGGTTGCTTTTCCATCCGCTATCTGCTGATCTGTGCTCTCCTGTATGTACCAGATTAACCCGTGCAGTGCCTGTAGTCTCCGTTTACGTGCCTCTTATATTGCTTGCCAAGCCTCTGTTTACCATTTGAGCCGCTACTCTCTGAGCCTTCAATCCATGCCATACTATTACTTGCAGAGCTCTGTCTGTCCAGTGTTCGGGGTGCACCGTGACCGCGCCGGCTGGCGCCGGTAGTCTGTCCACTCTTGCAGTAAGGATTCTGTGCGACACTGGAAGGGTGTCCTGGCTCTGGCTCACATGTGCTCAGGGTGTACGTTATCTCCTGCATTTCACAGTGCTTTGGTTCGTAGTAGCTTGTGCATCAACCGTCTATCTTGGCATCCTAAGGGTGTCTTGGCACAATCCAGTTGGCACACGCAGGGTTACTACCAATCCACGTTAAGGGCGATTCCAGTTCTGGTTACTTCAGCTCTGGCAGTAGCATTCCTCCTAGTCCACGGTGGTGGTATTGGCTCAGCTCAGTGCAATAGGGGTCTCCCTTTTTCTACCTTGAGAGTGATTCAGTGTAGACACTTTACTCCTTTCTCTACATTCAGAGACTGTTATCCAGAGACTATTATCATATCCTGGGCGTTGGCCAATCTAAGAGTTACTCCAGTTGCTCCTGTTAACCCTGTGGGGTTATTCCCAGTCTATATTTGTACATATATTCCTAGATTGTATTGCACTTTCTTTGTCTGTATTTGCCAATACTGTTTATACCTGTGCTGGCCTCTAGGGGCACTGTTCTATTATCCTAATTCAATAAAACTGTGTTTTTACTTCATACCCTGGTCTGAGTGTCAGAAAACCGTAACACCAAGTCGGTACACGGGAACACAGCAACACAAGTAAGCGCTGGTACAGGAACACCACGAAAGGGCACCAGACAGGTGCCAGAGGCCCAGTATAAAAAGGCCATACTGGGAGGGCCAAATCACGCTCAGCCAATGGGAGAGCAGCACACAGAGACTGACAGGAAAAAGCACGGGCACCGTGATAAATATTTATTGATTCACTTTAATCAAGCATAGTGACCTGTGATTGGAGTAAAGCCGTTGTAGTTCCATTGTTTAAAAAGGGAGCAAGATCCAAACCAGGAAATTATAGACCTGTGAGCTTGACTTCCATAGTGGGTAAGATACTACAAGGGTTATTAACTGACAGTATCCAGAACTATGTGAAGACGAACAATATCATTAGTAGGAATCAGCATGGTTTCATGAAGATTACATCATGTCAGACTAATTTACTTGCATTTTATAAAAGAGTAAGTAGTAATTTGGACAGGGGAATTGCTGTTGATGTAGTATACTTGGATTTTGCAATAGCCTTAGATACAGTGCCTCACAGCAGGTACTGCATAAATTAAAAGGCTTTGGTTTGGGAGGTGTTATCAGTACATGGATTGAGAACTGGTTAAATAACAGATGGCAGAGAGTTGTTGTAAATGGAACTTTTTCAAATTGGTCTAAGGTTATAAGTGGGGTGCCGCAGGACTCAGTCCTGGGACCAATGCTTTTTAATTTGTTTAGTAATAAGCTAGAAGTGGGAATTGAATGTAGCATCTCAATCTTTGCTGATGTTGACACTAAGCTATGTAAGGAAATACATACAGAGCTGGATGTTTTTGCTCTTTAGAAGGATTTAGATAAACTAAGTGAATGGGCAGAAAAGTGGCAGATGTCATTTAATGTAGATAAATGTAAGGTTATGCATTTGGGCTGTAGAAACAAACTTGCAACATATACTCTAAATGGGAAACAACTTGGGGAATCCTCATTAGAGAAATATTTAGGAGTACTGATAGACAATAGACTTCACAGCAGCGCACAGAGTCACTCAGCTTCTGCAAGAGCAAACAGGGTACTAGCCTGCATAAAAAGAGGTGTAGATGCAAGGGATGCTAATATTATTCTACCTCTGTATAAATCCTTGGTTAGGCCTCATTTAGAATATGGAGTACAACTTTGGGCGCCTGTTCTTAAATAAGACATTACTGAACTGTAAATGGTGCAGAGAGACGTGCAACAAAACTGGTAAAGGGATTGGAGGAACTGAGTTATACAGAAAAAGACTAGCCAAACTGGGTTTGTATACATTAGAGGAGAGACGTCTAAGGGGTGATATGTTTACTGTTTACAAATACATTCAAGGTCAATACAAATAACTATCCAATGAATTATTTAAGCAAAGAGCTGAGCTAAGAACAAGAGGTCATCCATTAAGACTAGAGGAAAGGTGCTTTCGACTAAAACAAAGGCAGGTATTCTTTACAGTAAGGGCGGTAAGGCTATGGAATTCTTTGCCTCGGGATATTGTGCTTGCAGATAATGCAACTGCATTCAAAAAAGCAATGGATGCCTATCTAGCACAGTATTGAAAATTATGACAGATGGCTTCAAAGCAGATAGGATATTGATCCGGGGAACTATTTGACTACCACTTGGAGTCAGGAAGGAATATATTATTCCCCCCACTTGGGGCTAGATTGGAAATGGCTCCAGAGGGCTTTTTTGCCTTCCTCTGGATTAACAGGGGTGTTTTGGCAAGGGCTGGACTTTATGGACGAATGTTTCATCTACTATGTTACTATGTAAATGTCACGGTTTACCAATAACGTTCAGGAGTCAGCACGGTATAGTTAAATGCAAAATGTATTAATAATAGAAAAGTAGAGCACACTATATAAACAAGTAGTAAGCAGAGGGTTACAAGCCAGCGAACACTGCTATCAGGAATAGTAGGCTGCCAAGCTTGACCACTCTACTGGAGACTAGGCCTCAGCCACTGGTAGTCTCTGCAGGAACCAGGAGCAGGAACAGGAACACTGGATCTTGATCCGACGAAGCGAGAGTACTGACTCACGCCTGCAGTCAGTAGGGAGCGATATCTGACTCACTCCTGCAGTCAGTATGACGAAATGGATAACTGACTCACGCCTGAAATCAGTATAAGGAAAGGGATACCTGACTCAAGCCTGCAGTCAGTATCGGAGCTAGTCTATCAGAGCTCCAGGTCCACACTAGATTGGGTATCTGCTAGGTACAAGGAACAAACGTAAGAATAGTCAGACAGAGCCACAAGTCAGCATCAGAGGGGGTAGTCAGACAAGCCAGGTCATACACAGTTCAGGTAGTCAGCCAGAGCCACAGGTCTGCACCATGTTGGGTATCCACTATAGGGATAGACAAAAGAATAGTCAGACAGGTCAGTACCAGGTTGGATGGAAGACTAGCCAGGTCATACACAGAGCCCAAGGTAATAGAACTGCTATGAACAACAACGCAAGGGCAACTGAGTCAGGACTCAGACTGCCCTTTAAACCCCTCCTCAGGAAGTAGGTAGGAGGAGCAGCTGAGAGGAAGGAAGTAGGTAGGAGGGGACTACAGGAAGCATGGCACATAAAACAGAGTCCTGCTGCATGCTTGAAGCCTCGCTCCTGCAGATGACACTGGAAACAAGGTAAGCTGTAACAGTAAAGCAGGAGAAAAACCTACAAGAAACAAACAAACGTAACACTAGAGAGACCGCTTAAAATAACATAAAAAAAAAAGTATATATAAAATAATAAAATTTCTATCACAGAGATAGTTACTGAATTACAGTGCTCCTCCACACCCACAAACACCCGCACCACTAAATGCAGGAATCAGTCTGCTCACAGAAGCACAGTCCCTTTACCAAATAAAACTATCCCTATAAATATCTAGCAGATACAAGATGAAGGGCAATAGACTTGTGCAGGACAAAAAATAAAAAATTTCAGTAAAACTTGATTTCGGCCTAAATTATTTTTTTCATTCGTTGACTCCGCAATTCAGATCCGACCTGTTCGACTCAGACAAATTCAACGACAGTCCGAATTATTCAGTGACTTTAAAATACCTTTAAAACTACAATAAAAAAATGAAAATTAAATAAATGGAACCATTTCCAGGGTCTAAACGAAGATGGTGGAACAGGGTAAGGTGGGCATAAAGCTTTATGGTACTATGGATGAAGTATGGATGTAGTTAAATTTGAAGGAAGATTGAGGATGACAGGTGCAGGGCATACTCAGGATGACTGGAACACTGTGTATATGTAGCCAACAGCAAACTGCAAAACACTGGAGCAGCCAGGACTCAGTAGATGGATAACGTAGACTTCATGAGACTACAAAACTGAGGATGACTGGTGCGAGGCAGACTCAGGATGATAGCAACACTGTAAATGTAGCCAGCAGCAAACTGCAGAACACTGGAGCAGGGACGACTCAGTAAAGACACCGCAAACTTTTTTACAAGAGACTACAAAACTGAGGATGACTGGTGCAAGACAGACTCAGGATGACAGCAACACTGTAGATATAGCCAGCAGCAAACTGCAGAACACTGGAGCAGCCATGACTCAGGAGAGATACAGCAACTGAGGATGACTGCTGCAAGGCAGACTCATGATGACAGCAACACTGGAGATGTAGCCAGCAGCAAACCGCAGAACACTGGAGCAGCCCCAGGTCAGGGGTGTGTGCTCTGCCCAGCCTACCACGGTTCTAGAGCTGGGTAAGCTGGATCACTCAGCATATTATAGTACTATGATACTTTTTTTTCTTCTAATCTGCATCAAACCTGAGAGCAGGGTAACCCAGCTTTGGCAGGTTGACTTTTAAAAAAGGCATTTGCTCCATGAGCTGGGGGACCAACTGAGAGAGCTGGGGGCTAAGTATATTTCCTGTTATGGAAAATACCCGCTCATTCCGGACAGTGGTTGGGGGGCAAGGAAGCAACTCCTGGGCTAACAGGGACAAATTAGGTCACACAGCGCTTGTGTTATCCAAAAAAGTCAAGGGATCTGTACTTGGGGGCAAAGAAGTTTCTGCAAGCCTTAACCTCAAACTCAGCAATTTTTCTATTGATGGCGAGCTGTTTATTTTGTCCGAAGCATAATCTGTCCATTGCCTCAGCATAAAAAGCAGCAGCTGCTCCACCGGAACAAAATGAAGTGCTACTGGCGCTGATAGGTCCCAGAAGACCACACTCCTCCAGCTCATCTGTGGAATCTTCTCCCGCCTCCTCTTTTTTCTTTGCCTCTCACACACCCTCGCTACCAATTGTTCCCTCCAGGCAGTGAGGGAATTGGAACTAAGTGGCATCTTGCCTTTGATTTGAGGATCGCAAATTGTCGCAAACTGTAACTTGGGACATTTGTCCATGCGCTCTTCCATGCGCTGAGTCAGTTCCTTCTTCAGCCTCGTTAGAAGGGCAGCAACATCATGAAGTATATTACTCTCAGCACCAGGCAAGCATTCCCTATGGGCAAGGAAATCGTCCACTTTTAAAGAGAGGTGTATGAAGAGGGGAATGACTTCTGCCAGGCTAGCATTCTCTTTGCTTAAAATTTCCGTCAAAGCACGGAAAGGCATAAGGACTGTCACTACCTATTCCATCGGGGCCCAGTCAGCCCTGTCCAGTGTTCTGTTACTGCCAATGAAGTGGTGACATGACATTGCGTGCATTGCCTTTTTCTGCTCCAGGATACGCTGTAGCATATCTAATGTGGAGTTCCACCTGGTCCCAACATCTTGTTTTAGGCGGTGCTCTGGGAGGTCTGCCTTTTTCTGTTCCTTACTGAGGAGCTAGCTATCTTTGACGCTCCTATGCCACAATGTGTTACGTTTACAATAAAGAAGACTTGGCGATCTACTTTATCGCTAACATTACTACCCCTTTAAGGGTTAATATTTCAAAGATCTCAGGGTCAGTCATAAAAATGACTGTTAATCTGAATGGTGAGTTTAACATCACGGGGGTTTTGAACTAAGTGATGTGACTTCTCCAGGTCTTATGTTATTCTATAAAGCAGTGGTTTTCAACCCATGCCCTCTGTGGCCACTAACAGGCCAGGACTTAGGAACTTCCCTGCTAGAACACAGGTGTGTTGATCAGAGGCTCATTCATATTGATTAACTCACCTGTGCTCTAACAAGTGAATCCTCAAATCCTGGCCTGTTAGTAGCCGCTGAGGGCACAGGTTGAGAACCACTGCTATACAACATACAAAGTTAGCAAAATCTTAGTATATTGGCTCCACAGAATAACATATGGATACAAGAATAACAACTGAAAAACCATAACCACTTTATCAAGCCATAATGCATTCCGTCCTTGAACGCAAGCTAGGTCAATGTGTTGGATACCTCTGCAGCATAAAAGGGTAAAAGGTCCTTCCAAAATATATTGGGATTTCGATAATGTTAATTTGTACCCTGTGGCGCAGCTGGTTTACTCAAAAATTGCTCGCCTGCCTTTTTTACTTATGTCCCCTTATTATGCACATTTATGTCAAATTGTGAGTGAACTGTACTTCTGTCCTCCCAGAGTCCGTATTCACCTGTCAAACAATCACAAGTATGTTTCCTTCTCACGTCACCCTCCTCTGGATTGTCCTAGGAAAGGCTCGTTCTAAGCACGGGATTGGTGGATGCAGCCCCGCCCCCAACCATTGAACTATCTTTATACCAATGGAGATCACGGACTAGGTACGCCTCCTGCGTGTTGCAAGGTCTCAAAAATCTAAACATGGCGGCGCTGCGTGTTGTGGTTGCTCGTGCCGGTGACCGGGTGATTAGGCATGTACTGCAATGGACCCGAGCAAGTCCAGTGGCACCGAGCAGAACGGCTGCTCACTTCACATTCCAGCCGGACCCCGAGCCCACCCAGTATGGTGAGACACCGGGCAGGGCAGACACTGGGCATTGTGTTCATTAACAAGAATAGATATCAGACTATAGAAACTAGACACTGACAGTATGTACCTTTCAGTAGTTTTTGGACGACAATTCCAGTTAATCATGTCAAGTGGTTGAGAACTATTGCAGCCGCTGCCCACCGATAGCCGGAAAGCCACGGTTTGCACACACATAGGTTAAACGTTCTTTTAAGTAAAGTTGTGGATCAGGCAGCGATTGTATTAGAATGTTTGACATTGCGTGTGCTTGAGACCGTTTGGCATTGTATGTGGCTTTACTTCATATGTCGTCCATTATGGGGCAAACTGAATTGTGTAGTGCAGGAAGGTATGGTTGATGTACTAAATAGAGTGGCACAATCTATAGTCTATATTTTAAGAAACAAACATTGACACTAGGATACAAGTCACTGAGGCTGATGCACTAAAGGAAGGTGGTGCATGCAGTCCAACTGCTCCACAGGGGGACAAATGCAAATTCCCATTGATTTAAACTGCAGCTGTCACTTTGGAACACATAGGTGATTTAGAAAGCACCTGTATTTATGGTGTTCATTTTTATGTAAGTTGTAATTTGATATATTTTAGCTTTGTCACTACCAGGAACTTCTAGCTTATTTACATTAACTGGCAAAGTTAATTATTTTGGTATGAAATAAATATGGCTTGCAAAATGTAGGCACTTTTGAACATTCTGTCAAAATCACCAGTTTGTTAAAAAGTTGCAGTTGAACTTTAAATGGCACTTTTAACCAATTATTTTTAGAGGTTGGAAAAATATCTACGATTCAAGGAGTTAAAAGCCACATTTACATCAATGGGGAGTTTTGGAATTCTTATTTATTTTTGTGGTGCACTTGGTTTGCACCAGATTTGCACTACATACCTTAGGATATCCGCCTCATTGGACTTGTTTCATATTGTCACTGATTGATTCTAAGCATTAACCATTCCATTGTTTATGGTTATGGAATTTGAATAAACATGTATTAGTGAAGCATGACAGAACCATATGCAACAAATAAACATATCTATCGATTGCACATTAATATGCTACTTTAGAGAGGTCTCCAACTGATTTCTAATATCAGATGTTTTGACTTTATAAACATTCTGCAGTTCTTTTACCTTAGAATTGCTCTACTTATTTGTAGATATAGCCCAATGTGACATTCAGATAATGTGAAACACTGTGACATTGTGAATGACTATATGCACATAATGCTGTACAGTGTGACACTCATGCATTATTTTTGTAGTATTGAAATGCATTTTTTTTTTTTTTTTAAATTTAAGCCAGAGTGAAATTTCTAACTCATGACTAAAAACATGGAAATTAACTTTATAACTTGAATGAACATTGCATGTTCCAAGCCCAGGATTACTGATGACTTCATGCATAAAAGAATAATTAATTAGCCTAATTTATTTTTATTTTTCTTTAACCTTTTGAGTGCCAGAGGGGTACGGAATGCATTGCATAGCAATGCATTCCTTACCCCTCTGGCACTCAAAGGGATAATTTTGGTATAATTTCAGTTAGTATAATTATTTTATTTTTTTAAATTGTGTATTTTCACTAATCTCATGGCCTTTTCACTCTTTTGTTTTTATGTATATAACTCACTGTGCATTGATTATTTACAATTTATTTCAGTGTGAACTGTGTGAGCCAAGTCGACTCTGCACCTGCTCATGAATAATGACTTTCTGAGTTTAAAAAAAATAAAAAAAAATTACTATGTGTGAGCAACCCCGCAAAATTAAAACTAACAATCTCAGGAACTGGGTGACCTTTTTTAAGTTACAGTGAATAGTCCGCATTAACGTTTGAGAGGGGGAACAAAAAAATATCTATTAAGCGCTAGCCTGCGAAACTCCCTGTGTGCGTAACTGCACATGCTCAGTAGAGACTGCCAGAACAATGCAGTCATGCGCAGTAGAGACTGGTCGAACGATCTGATCTGGAGCAGGGAGCTCAGGACGACTCACTGCCTGTCTGTGCTCCCGGCTCTGGGGCAGCAGCCTAGGCCCCTGGGTGGCACTTTAGTTCGTGTATACGGGCTTTCATATTAGTGTGTGTTAGTGTGTGTATATAAATATATATAATTTGGTGCTGTGCCCTCTGACAAAATAATGGAAAATTATAATTTTCTTCCATACCTGTTTAATGCTCCGTCATCTTTGTTGCCCAGTAGTGGATGACCTTTCAAAAGGACATCAATGTAGCCTAAGCACTTGGCTCTCTCTAGCTTGAAAAATTGGTTTCATGGACAGCACATTCAGGAAACTGTTTGCTACCATAGAGCAAAACGTGAGATTAGCAATAGCTTAGGGCATCTGTATTTCGCCTTTAAGTATCTGGCTTCCACAATTAGAAGAGAAAGAAAGCTTGAGCCATCAGTGTCAAGATCCAGACTCCTAAAATCAATTATCCAACATCTAAGATACAGTTAGCTTTTCATGTGACACCTTGCTGAAAAACGTCCAAGTTTAGCAATAGCTTTTGTGTTATCAGCGACAGCTCAACGGGCCCTCTGGATTACGGCATGACTGAACCTATGATATATAACGGAAAGTGGGAACAGGAACGTTTTCCTGAAGAACACCCAGTTTCCATAGAAGTTTCTAATGAAATAGACGATTCCTGGACAGTCATCCATTAAGGTGAATGGATTCTTCAGGTCCCAGATATGGGGTATGCATTGGAATCTCACACCATCCTTATAATGTTCAGGAATTATGTAATCAAGGAAACGTTCAGAATGCAAATCACATTGAGAGGAATATTCAGGAATTTCTTCAGAAAAGAGTCATAATCTAGTACCGAAGAAACAAAGGTTCCAGGGCTTTTATTCAATCCTTTCTCAGTTCCTATGCCTGCAGTGGATTACGCTGAATTTGGCTTTGAAGGAGACAAATTCCTATATGTTTCAAGCTGGAAACAATCATTTCAGCGTTCAAGACGGACCATCCACAATCGATTCTCACAAGAGGAGATTGCAGGGATGCATACTATCATATCCTGATGGAAACCTCTCACAATATATTCTTATGATTCCACATATAGGGAACCCGTTACCAATATCTGGTTCTCCTATTTGGACTAGCATTGGCACCCGAGAGTTTGCGAAACTGTTGGCAATTGCTATGGCAGCAGTATGCCAACAACAGATTCAAGTGCTGCTTTACCTGGGACTGGTTGATCATAGAGAATTCTAAGAATTGGGCAATTTTAGGCACATTTCTATATCTGGATTTGATATTACAGCTAGGATATATCATAGTTACAGAGAAAAATAACTTCTACCTTCACAACAGTTGATCAGCTGGGAATTAATTTTTATACAGCTTAAGAATATGCAGGCCCTCTACTTGATAGAAGGTTTTCAAGGAATTGAAAGATTGACAGCGAAAGCCTCCTCCAGTATTTTCAGGGAACCTGTCATCAGTGCACCCAATTGTTCTGGGACCAGAGCACACAGCAGACTGACACAGTAGAATTATCGGAAATTCTACAAAAGGGATCCTTACAATATCCTACAAATACATTTGGGTATGGTTCTTCCCACAACGAGAATAAAAGGTGGTGCTGCTTAGCAGAGCTTCAGAGGAGTGCACAAAATGTCCACAAATTTCCTGTCTCATTGGTGGACATACAAGTCAGCAAGGAAGGTTGCTCTCCGTTTCAGCTGGAAATTTAACTTGGCTTATCGGTTCCTTGCCCTTCTCTCATAACAGATTTGGCTCAGAAGTCAATTAGCCCATCTGGTGCTATGATTATTACTTGAGATTAGGCCTAAGTACGGTTTCATATTCCGATCCAAAAAGGTTGATAAGACCACTGATCAGGTAGTACTAGCAATCCTGCACTTATCATGTTAGGGTTCCATTTTCATCCATATCTAGCCTTCTTGTGGCTGACGGCCTGTAGGCTGAGCGGCGTTAACTTTGAACAAGGCTTTCAGAGCCATAGTGTATACCAGGCTGGTTGAGCGATGGCCATCCTTATCAGACGAATCTATTATGGATTCTGGGCTAACCTCCACATGTAGTGTATATATCGAGAGCTCTAGCCACATCCAGCACTTAACCTGTAATTCACATATAAAATATGTGTGTGTATATAAAATCTATTAGTGTTGGTATGTTTCTGCACTTCCTAATTAGTATTCTATCAGATATTTTTTTCTGTGTGATATCTGAACCTTGTTTTAAATGGCTGGTTTGCTCAGTTCTGTTCACTTGGCAGACTCTTTACAGAATATAGTCACTCTCACGACTGTCACTTCTGCTACGTGAGTAGGAGTTATGCTAGCATTATCGTAAGGGTTCCTCCTCACAGGGTTTTTCGTCATGATGACATTTGTTTTAGCCCAGGGATTCATTACGTTCATAAGTGATTTCACCTCAGTCAGAACATGGGGCTTCCTTCTTTTGGTTCTAAGCCAACTAATACAGAGGAATTCCACATCACTTATTTTATCTTATGTTTCAAACATACCTGGATAGAACAAGTCCTTTGTCATCCAATGCATTGTTTCTGCATTTTGCCAAAAGATTTTAAGTCAGTTGCATCAAATCCTCCATTTTGCCAAGTGGATTCAGGACTGCATAAAGTTTAATTTTCAAAACAAAACCACCTTTGTGAATAAGGTTTATGCCACTGGAGCTATATCTGCTTTCCGACAAGAGGTAGGTGCACCTGAAGAGATTTTGCAGGGTGGCTACCGGGTCTTCAGTGGCTACATTTTATAGACACCATATACTGAATATACAAGAATCCGTTGATAAAATTGGGAAGGAAGGTGCTTAAAGCAGCCATTCCTATACAGGGGTAGGTGCTTAGTCCTTCCCTATATACTGGGGGTACTGCTTTGGTAAGTCCCACGGTCTGTTGCCATGGATTGGACACCGTGGAAAAAAGTGAAATTTACTCACCGATATTTTGTTTTCCTCTGTGTCCTTTCACAACACCCCTCCCTTATTGGAGCCGAGTAAGGTATCATTCCTACCTTCTTCCTATGCCTTGTCTGATTATTATAAGTATCTGTTTAGCGAGGTCCTTAAGGTTGTTGTCTCTTTACATGTATCTGACATGTCTGTTGCAGCTTGGACAGTACGTATAACTGAGGGGAAGAGAAGGAACCGTTGCTTTTGTAGTTGTGTGTTTTTTTTTTTTTTTTTTTTATTATTGGTCCTACCAGCTGTGAGACGGAGTCAATACCAACAGTCTATTGCCGTGGAAGGACACAGAGGGAAAACAAAATATCAGTGAGTAAATTTCACCTTTTCTGCTTACTGTCTGCTCTCTGTGTGGTCTGCCCAGATTGGCTGCAGCCAATTGGTGAACAGATTTCAACACTGGAACTGTCTGACAGCTTAGATAGCTTGACACCTGATTGGACTGGAGAAAGCTACTCACTGGTAGACAGAGAGCTACCTGTTGTAGACCCCTGCTATCGATGTTAGATAATTTTCTAACACATTGCTCCTCAATGCACTGACATCATCCCTGGTAACAAGAGGTTAAACATAACTAGTGTGTCTGTGCTCTAGCATTAAGTCTAGATGTGCCACACAATGTATTTGCACTAAAAGACACATACGCAATAGAGAAATTGAACCATTCTGAGGCAAACCAACTACACCACATGGAACAAATAAGCATCCCCTTTATTTTGTGTGAGACTTTTCAACTACTTGAATGCTAGAGGTCTCCAACATAACGTCTCTAGCATTCATGGGGTTAAAAGCCCCATTTAGTCAATGAGATTTTTGTTTTTGTTCCTTATGGTGTACTTGGTTTTGTTTTAGAACTGTTCTGTTCTACTTTTTTTCTTTTGTGCTTATGGTCTTTAGGGGAGCAGTGAGCTGTTTTGTTGAAGCCATGATCCTTCTAATTTCCCTGTCCTTCTGCTCACCCACCTATTCCATCACTGTAGAGTGTGAGATGCTAGAACTTCATACAACATTTCAAAGTTGTGTTAATCACGTCTTTACTATCTTTCACATGTTATGTAAAACTAACTTTACTTTGTTTACTTTGAGCAACTAATAATAAGAAATAACACATTACTGCTGAGTAAAACAAGGGCATTCTGAGTGCTCATATATTTCAGACTTAATAAACTGATAGCGCAGCACCATGGGTATCTAAAAAGGGAATTTTTGTACTCTCCAATAAATCCTTTTCTTAGTCCATTGAGAGATGCAGGGACCATGGTATAGGTGCGTGCTTACAGGAGGAAGGGCACAGTGAACAAAACTCCTCTTACTTCCTGGTGCCTACACCCCTCCTCCAGCTGTCTGTCATTTTTTTTTTTGTTTTAGCAAAGTCAGGAAGGTATTAGACACTTATAGTGCTACTAAAAGAAATCTGCAGGGCATCCTTACCCAAATGCATTTTTTTTTTTTAGCCTTTTAACTCTCCTTGGGCTAAGAGAAAAGGATTTATTGGGGAGTGCAAATGAACAATGGAGGAGATTTATAAAATAGAATTTTATGTAAATTGCCTTTAAAGTGGAGTTAAAATGCATTTTGTTATTTATAAACTGTATAACGTCAGTTTTCTTGCATGTAACTCCAACTAGTAGAAGTTAAGGAAATATTGGCGCAGAGAATTTATAAAGAATTGTCGCAGTTTGCAATTTGTGATAATAAAACTCCATGTGTAGGTGGTTGTTAAGCATTCCAGGTGTTAAAATATTCTTAGTAACGCCATATTTATAAAAGCTGATTTATAAATCAGACCTGGTGTTATCTTAACTTGCCATTCTTTAAGTACAGTTCTTTAAACGGTACAAAGAATGATTATTTATAAACCTCCCTCAATGTCCTCCAAAACTTTGAGGCCAAAACTGGCATCCTGAGATGCAAAAATGTTAACTTTGTGAATGTGTGAACAGATTACCATGTTGCTGTCTTGCATAACTGGTTAACAGTGGCTTTGTTCTACAAGACCCATGACATATAATGGGCCTAGTTGAATGAGCTGTAATTAAGATGTTGGAACAGATTTCAGTCTGTATCTTATCATATAATCTGTTTCTGCTATGCAGTAATGGATGTCTTAGATGCTGGTCTGCCCTACTTAGGGCCATCCGGAATGACAAATAATGTCTTGGTTTTTCAGATAACTGTAGAACCTCCAGAACTGCTTTAATCAGTGAATTTACTGATTCTTTCTCATCCTCATCAGGCCAGGACCACTCTTCCATGGACATAGATGTTCACTATTATCACAGTGTAACTCTCTCCATCATCTGATGAGTATTATAGATAGCTGCATCCTTAGTAACACTCGTAGTCAGGGGACTTTTAGTAGCTACCTGTGGTGTCTCTGCTAACCATTTATCTAATACCTTCTTCAGGGCGTTTGCGGTTGAGCCAAGTAAGGCCTTAGCCCACTCTGGTTCTAAATCTGGGGCAAATTCATTGAGGTGGAAGCCCTGTTGTTATCTATGTCTAGACATTTCACACACACTGTTGAATTGCCTGAGACTTTGTTGCCACAAGATGACAGGAGACAGTACTGCCTTTATTGCTCCTAGCTTTCTTTTCATCCATTTTCTCTCCCATAGTGTCCAAATTACTAAAGTAATAAGTATGGTAATATCTCTCTCTCTCTATATCTATATCTATCCTATATAATAATTCACTAAATTGTGTGTAACGCCATGACATGCACAGTACACACTGCTGCGCGTGCTGCAGTCATGCGCAGTAGAGACTGCCCGCGCCACGAGTGATACAGAGCTGGGCGCTTTGAAGGAGCGTCCAGCTCTGTATCAGCCGTGGCGCAGGCAGTCTCTACTGCTCGTGACTGCCCTGCGACCGGGTGGCAGTGGCACTGTGGCCCGTGTAACGGGCTGTTCAACTAGTATATATATATATATATATATATATATATATATATATATATATATAATGCCTCATTGCATAATTTGTTTCCTCAGGAGACACACACACAGAACAGAATGGCTCATTACATAATTTGTCTCCTTAAGAGATACACACATCCGGGGCGGCAGTAAGGAGGAGTTACTGCTCCCATTGGGTGATTCATCATGCAGCGAGTTGGCCTGCCTCCACTATCCAGCCCGCCCACAACTATACAACCTACCAAAAAACAAAATGACTGCCGCTTGATCCTACACCACAGACAAACACACATACACTATCCAACTCAAGAAAGAAAAAGCACACACACACACCACACACATATATACTTTCTCACACACACTCTCACACACACACACACACACACACACACACACACACACACACACACACTAACTCACTCTGACTCCCAGTGGCCTCAGCAGGACTTGTAGTACAGCCACTGAAGGGAAGCTGCAGCACCAGGGGAACAAAATGGCACTCAAAGGGTTAAGGTAGGTCCTCATTGCTCAATTATTTCTTCACTGTCATCATTTGCCATACAACACAGAGGACAGCAGCCATCAGGTACACACTTACACAACCCTGTGACAGTCAGTGGGTTATCACATTTTACCCCTCAGGGAGTGTGTTCAAACCTCTCACACTGTAAACTTGTATTTCGCTCCCACTTCTCCTCCTTCCCCAGCCTATTACTAACACTTTTCCACATTTTGTTAAGCCCCGTCCACTTTTACCCCAAATTGCCACATTGGTCTCTCCACATCAGCACCACATGAGTCCCCTCCAGGGACTCCACAAGTTAAAGTTCCCAAGTATGAATACACTTCCCACTGCTATTTAACTTTGATATGCCACCCTATACCTTAACACTTTGAGTGCCAGAGGGGTGCACAACGCATCGCAACACACTCTGGCATTCCAAGGGTTAATATGCTGCTATAACGCTCCTTTTTATTTTCTGATTTCCATTTGCACAACCCAAACACACACAGGCACAATACTGCAATTCTGGCCCAAAGTAAAGGAGAAATAAAATACAACATTGCATACCTCCCAAGTCTTCCTCTTTAGGATTTAGTACTGCTTCATACCTCCCAAGTGTGTCTTTCTTTAGGAGATATTAGTGCCACATGTCTTTGTTTATCATTGTGTCTACATTTCACAAATGTACGCCCAACGGTCATAACATGATGAGCAACGCCGTCCCACATTGCAACTATATTAATAACTAGCAAAGGAACTATAATCAATTTATTGTATATAATAGGATCTATTGCTTTTTGGGTAATTTGCTGAAATCTGCTCCAGCAGAGCTAGTTTATGTGCTACACTGTTCTGTCTCTCTGAGGTAAATTCACCTACGTGCACTGGGAGTTGTGTGTTGCTGTAGAGGCCCGTAATTACCCTCATAATGCACTGGATGAAAATAATTCAATTTATATATACTATTAACATGTAGCACTGGCTTCGGGCAATACCCTGAAACGAGTACTACCATAGAGGAATATTACTTTAATTAAAAGCATCCTCTTCCAACGGATAGCTGCTTCATACTTTTCTGCTCAGCCAATGGCTCAGCTTGGTCATTCACCTTTTGTAAACTGCTGTCCCAATGAAAATTAAGTTTATTGTCCAAGGACTCTCCTGAGTAAGTTTATACATTCAGGCAGGTAATAAAACAGTAATAAAGTAAATAGATTAATTTCTCTTCTGATGAAGGGAATCCCTTTTCCTCGTGAGGAATACTCTTTAAAAAATTGACAGACAGTTGGAGGAGAGGTATAGGCACCAAGAAGTGCCTTGTCTCCTGTAAGCATGCTCCTATACTATGGTCCATGCATCCCTCAATGATAGAAACTCCCAATATGTTTTACACTCTGAGGGATTTTGAGCCCTATACTATGGCTCTCCATATTAAAGAAGCACTAATACCTACAAATTATTTGGGGTTATGTCTCTAATTCATATAAAGTCACGTTTTATTTATAAAGGAACAATGACTGCTTTTAACACATTTTCACAAGTTTTGTTTTACCCCTTAATGACCGGACACGTGGCCAGCAGTTAAGTACAATAGAGCATTTTTTTTTTCCTCCAGTGGGTTCAGGGGTCCTCTAACAGCGTGCAACCGTGCGGGTACCCCTGAATTCCAAGATGTACATAGCAGTCATGGGTCCTTATTGTAAGTTTTCCCTTGCTTTGCAATGTGTTGAGTACCCCTCTGGCTCTCAGAGGGTTAAAGAACAAGTTATACCTGACATTAAAACTCTGGCAAAAATACTGTTGCAAATTTGATGCAGTTTGCAAGATTTCTTTATAAATTCACTGTGCCATTTTTTTTCACCCGCTTTAGCTTCATTTCTACAAAAACTCAGCTAGTTATTATGATTTATAAAACTGGCACTGCCAGTTTTATAGATGGCTGAACTTACTTTTTAGCACCGATTACAGCCGTTGTCATCCTAACTACTGTTTTGTAAATTTCCCCCAATGTCCCTAGTGTGATGAACTCTCTAAAACAGGAGTGGACAACATGAGGCCCTCCAGCCACTGCCACTGACTGGGAGGCAATGATGGGAGTTGTAATCTGAATAGCTTTGCTTTGCCTAAATCCTATGCTATTCTTTGAAGCCTCAGCACTAAGATCTCTCAAGTTGGAGAGGCTGCATAGACTTGCACAAGAATTGGAGAGTTTAGCACACTGGACAGTAGAACAGTACAGTCTAATTAACTTTCATCAACATTACATTTAGCCCCAAATCCTTAATATGTTAGTGATATACATAGAAATACTTGTCATTTGCAGTATGTCTGGCATAAGTAAGAGAGAGAGCGTTTTTGGCAGGCAGCAGTGGGGGACAGAGAAGACATCTTGCAGAGCGGGCATCTCTGCGTCTGCGCTATTCGTCTCCTTCATCTCCACGATTGGTGAGTTGGATGCCTTTGTGCAGAAAGGCACCGGAAGGGTCTGACCATTCAGGCGCAGAGAGCGCCTACAGCAAGATCCCAGCCTGTGCCTGCTTGCCGAAAATGTCTTCTTTCTTACTTATGCTGGACTTATACTGCAAATGACAAGTATTTCTATGTATATCACTAATATTTTAAGGATTTGGGGCTAAATGTAATGTTGGTGAAAGTTCCGCTTTAAAAGTTAAAGGGTTAGTAATGTTTCCTAATAGCTGAAGCTCAGATCATTATTTTAACATATTTGTAGTAAGAAGAGCTATATTACAAGTCCTATATACTTTGTAGTTCAACAGTAATTGAATGGTAAAGTGTTCCCCTCCTATCCCTTTTACCTTTTGTAAGCCGCCTCCTCTCATATCTGCAATGTGGCCATTGGTCTGGACAGCTCGCAGCATGGGACAATCTTCTTGCTGTGAGCATAAGGAAAACCCTGCCCCCTTGATGGAGGGCAGGCTTTTCCTCATACGCTCAGTGAAGATTGTCCCACTCTGTGCTTCATCCAGGCTGGCATGGAGAGCAGTGTGGTGTTGGTGAAATGGGAGGGTGGAGGGATACTTTATCATTCAATTACTGATGAACTACACAGTGTACAGACTTGTATTACAGCTCTTCATATTATAAAACTATTAAAGAATGATCTGAGCTTCAGTTATTAGGAAACATTAATGTTGTTTTAAAGCTGTAACAACCTTTGAATGAAAGATTTCGCAGTAGCTGGTACACCCTTGTTTTACTTGACTGAAAAAGTTTTAATATATAGTTTTTTGATTTGGAAAAAACATACTTAAACATCTAAATGATCCCTTAACCACTTAAGAACCCTTGATGTGCCCAGATTGTCATGCCAGTTCTGGCACATAAGGACCTGTGACAGTTCTGGTACGTCATGCAATTCTGAAATGGTAGCGCGGATCTGGCAGTCGTTAAGGGGTTAACTAGCAGTTAATGATTCCCAAAACCCTCAACTCACAAAACCACAAAGAATCTAGTACTATGTTTAGCCCTTTGAGTGCCTAGAGGTTTCCAGGGCATTTTGTCGCAATACGTTGGATTCTTCTCTGGCACGCAAAAGGTTAAGCAAGCAGACCGTTTATGTTAGCACTTGTAACTTATTAACAAATTGGGCTTTGACATCTGTCTTGCTCTCACGTGGATCCCTTTTATGTAGATACCTATTCCTTTAGCAGTATAAAACTAAACTATTTTATATCAAAATAGCCTTAAGTAATATCAGATAGAGTGAAACACAATTATAGTACTATTGTCCTCAAGTTCCATAAAAACAAACAATAATGAAGGCCATACTATTCTAACTGGTGCCAAATCTTCCATATTGCTGTACATTTGGGAGCAGTATTTACAAACCTACAGCTGTATTCAGTTAAAGTGGTGAAGTTCTGGAGCAAACCAGCTGCACCATAGGAGACATAAATGCCAAAATTCCCAGTGATTTTAAATGAAGCTTTTAACCCTTTGAGTGCCAGAGGGCTACAGAACACATCACTTTGCAGTGTGTTCCGTACCCCTATGTCACTCAGAGGGTTAACTCATTGAATACAAGAGAGGTTTTTGAGACCGCTGTAGCATTCATCAGGTTTAAATTCCCATTTAAATCATTGGGGCGTTTTAATTTCTTGTGGGGCATTTGGTTTGCTCCAGAATTCAACTTTTTTTTTTTTTTTTTTTTTTTTTTTTTTTAAGCCTCTTGAATCTAGTCTGTAATGAGACTGATGTGCTAAACTCTTCATAGTGTTCTGGGGCAAACTGACTGCATTATAGGTAACAAATGGAATACACATTTAAACAAATGTTATTGTAATCCATTAAATGGTAGCGTCACCAGTGCAGCATTGCAAAGCGGTGGATGGGAGACCTCCCTGTTGTTCAAGTGGGTTAAAAGCCCCATTTAAATCAGATGGACTTGTTTTTGTCCCCTGCAGTACGGGTTGGCTTGCTTAACCCTTTCGCGTGTCGGAAAGGTATCCAATGCATTCGTTGCCTTTCTGACACTCAAAGGTTTAAGATCTTTCACTACATAAACCATTGACATACTGATAAGTGCATGTGGTTGTCTGAGCTTTGCTTCTGAGATTCCACAGTCTGATATAAACAAAGTTGTTGCCAGTATTTAGGTATTTACATACCTAATGTATGTACAAAAACCAGGACAATCTCAAGGTGCCAATGTTTTCTTTATATATCCACGATGACATTTTTATCTAGTGTTTTAGAATCTTCTTGATAAAACAAAGAACAAGATGCCAGTTCCTGAATGCAGATTTTTGTGTAAAATATACAAATCACTTTCACATGACCACGTCTCGCTAAATCTTGTTTGTGTCAAACTGTGTGGCTTGCTGTTACAGCATCACATACTACGCCATGCAGTTACACCGTAATTCACTTTAAGAACCTGTACCATATAAGGTTACTGGCTAAATGGGTGATCCATACAACACACTTGTGACCTTTATCTGTGCTTGCCTAGGCCATGCTGAATAAATTGGCACTCACTCAGTGATAGGCAACCAGATTCGTCACAGGTGCTGCTGAAGGACTGCACATTATGGCTAAGTCTCAGCACTGCACTATTGTATTACTTCTTTCGAATTTTCTTCTCAGTTGTAAGATCCCTAATTTCTAAAGCTTATCTCTTTTTCCTGTTTATATTGTCTGCTGTTTCTGTATACATGTCAGTCAAACAGTACTACAGAATGCTGTCTCTAAAAATAATTGACTCTAATGAAATACAGGGATCATACATTACTATTTTTGTTTTATAATCTACCTTTCGCCTGCTTTACTCTTACAGGACTTACTCAGAAGATGAATCTCTTCCAGTCTGTACAAAGTGCTTTGGATAATACGTTGTCCAGGGACCCAACTGCAGGTACCACATTTTTTTTTATTGGAAAATATTAAACTTGAAAGAAATGTCCTCTTGTTTGAAACCGCTCTGTTTAGCTCATATTTTGTATTCAAATAAATATATAGAGAAAAAAGGAAACATTTAGTGTTACTAATTGTGGAATGCAAACACATTCATAGGCTGCAGTGCTGTACAATATGATCTCAAATGAACCCTTTAAGTGTCAGAGGGGTACGCAAGGCATTGCGTTCCCCTCTGGCACTGAAATGGTTAAAGAAATATTGTAATAATTATACACAGTGATGTAATGGATTTAAAGGTAAGCATTTACAAAAGGCTGAATTGGCTTTTTTTTTTTTTTTTCTCCCAGTAAATCAGTTTTTTCCCCCTTCAACTTTGTCACATTATCTAGAACTTTTAATGGGAAAAAACAATTATTGAAGTGCAAGGACAACACAAAGTTATTTTGAATATCAAGGAATTGAGAGCCCGTCCTTTTAAAACAAAAAGAAAAAGCCATTTCAAAGTGTGGAGATCCTCTGATTGTATAATTTGCATTGACGCTATAATGGCACATGCTACCTAGATATCCTATATAATAATTTGCTAATGCATGTTTGTCAGAAGCCGTCATGCGCAGTACAGACTGCTGCACGCACTGGAGTCATGCCTGCTCCACGACTGATAACGGAGCAGGGAGCTCTGAATTCAGACCATAGTGGTGCACAGAGAGGACTACGGTCTGAATTCATAGCGCCCTGCTCCGTTATCAGCCACGGAGCGGGCACTCTGTACTGAGCATGACTGCAACATGACCGTTGCTGCCTGGAATTGTGGCCCCTGTAGACTGGCTGTTCAGCTAGTTGGGAAATATTTAAAATGTTAAGGCAGGTAGAAAGAGCATTAGCAGAGCACATTAAAATAGAAATGAAGCTACAAATAGGTTTACCACTAGTAAACTAGGAAAAAGAGATGGTACTCCTGTTTAAGGGGTCGTTTTCTATAATGCATATTCTGTTGCTGAAAAGTGGTAAATTGCACCTGAAAATGAATTGTGGTTATATGCAATAAAAACCTTATTCTCCTTGCTAGCATCTGTTAGAATTTTTTTTTTGTGTGTGTCTTGAGGGCTCCTACTAATAATTAAGTATTATCTGTAAATCAAGTGAGATAACAGCATTTTGAGCGCAAGAGCAGTGACTGCTAATCATGCTTAGTTGATTGACTCCTATTAAATAAATGTTCTCTGAACAGGACAATTTATACATACATTTAAAAAGAAAGTTTATCATTTTGTTTTACGTATGTAACCTATAATACTATTTTACATATGATAACTATAGAAATGTGGTATTTTCACGATGGTGCACATTTGCCTGCTTTCTAACAGTGGTAAATCATGAGGCAGTAGGAGAAGAACTAAGGTATGATAAAGGTGTATTAAAGCGGAACTAACACCGCTAACAAATGTTGGCTGTAATAATTCCCTATCTGGCGACTAGCTGCTTAGTAATGCTAGTCACCAGAATTATTACCTCTTCATGAAGAAATTTGAAGTGATCCTTGGCTGACAGGCAGGACGGAGCGCGGACATCTTTCCCTAGTGACGTCCGCGCGCCTGCGCTGTCAGTCCCAGATGGCTGTAGGAGGCGTTGCTAGGAGCCATTTGGCTCCAGAAGGAACTGACAGGTCAGGCGGGCGGACGTCACTAGGGCAAGATGTCCGCGCTCTGTCCTGCCTGTCAGCCGAGGATTACTTCAAATTTCTTCATGAAGAGGTAATAATTCTGGCGACTAGCGCTACTAAGCAGCTAGTCGCCAGATAGGGAATTATTACAGCCAACATTTGTTAGCGGTGTTAGTTCCGCTTTAAGGAGGATATAATTTATTTTGCCTAGCCTATGCATAGAGATCTCTAAATCTTGAAATACTTTGATGCATACGCTCTGTAATGGGAACTGGAGAGATTACCACACTTGAGAGGTTATCCCTCTTTATCCAACTTTAGTACATAATCCTTGTGGTCTGGGGTCATGTAGTTGAGCACATCTGTTCCATAAAATAGTAATGTCATTATTTTGGATCATACTGTGCAGTGTGTTGCAGTTGCCATTCAACACATTATTTAAAACTGTGACAGCTTTCTTAATAGTAAACACATTTTTGATAATTTTCTGTCATGTTTTACAGTAATATTTGGTGAGGATGTTGCTTTTGGAGGTGTCTTTCGATGTACTGTTGGACTTCGAGATAAATATGGTAAGCCTACCTAACAACTCCAAATTATTTTATAACTGCACATATTGTGTCAAGGTTGTATACTGGCTACCACTGTCTTCATCTTCTAATGCAGTGGGTTTCAACCAGGTAGCCATGGCACTTTGATGGACCTTTGGGCACCGGTTAACCAACTTAACTCCAAACACCCATGTAATTTGTTGATGAAATCAGAGATGAAATCACAAATGTCGTAATAAGATCTACTTAAGAATTCACAAATAACATTGATTACATCACAAATTACCTCATCATTTGTATTGCTGGTAACATCAGAAGTAACCGAGCTAATAATGTGCATCATTGATGAGCATCAGCCCTATAATACAAAACTTCTTTACAAGCAGTTAAAATGTTAAAGGCAAATTTTTCCATTTAACATCCACACTGTCAAGAAGGAACCACTTAAACAAAGTGCTTATCTAGTAACACTGCAGGTTGTCACTCAATAGCAAAACAGCACTAAAATAACATTATAATTGTAGTAGTGTGTCATTGTCACTTTTGAAATCATTTGTGTGATCATGTCACTTTGAGGTTATTTGAGATGTAGTCAATGATGTCCATATATGATGACAGGATGCCATTTGTGGTGTCATGTCTTTTGCTATCAGCAAAGCACTTGAGGAAGTGGCGTTAAGTTGGAAAACTTAACCTATATTTGACTGGGTTTTGTGTGTTTGAGTGAGAACCTAAAGCTGAACTATCATGGAGATGTAAGTGCCCCTGTATTAATAGTTAGTATAGCTATAATCATTTAACTAGTTTTATAATGTTTCTTATCTTCAGGCATTATATTGAAACAAAAGTTCTTATGAGACTCACCTCAAGACAACCGCGCTGAAGTGGGATCTGTGCGCCTGTGCTGTCAGTCTCTGCTAGTATGCGTAAATCCTTCTAAGCCCATTCACATAATTGATGAAAAGAGTGGGCCTTGAAGGTCCTCATATCAAATAAAAGCTAAAATTCATAGAGTTCAGGGTTAAGGAGAGGAAAGGTAAGGAAATACAGTGAGTGCCCTCTAGGTTGCTCTATTGGCAGACTTTCTAATCATATAGGTGGTCAATACCGAAAAGAGAAGAGCACACACGCTCTGAGTGTAGACTGTCAATACTTTAAATGAACCATCACCGTTGATAATCGCCTCTATTGTGCTCAGTGGTTCTACTCACTTGTTCCTGAGTCATATACTAGTATCACGGTGCCCCGTGCTCCTGGTTGCGGGCGGCGACATTCTTACTTCCATGTTTGAATGCCGCATTTTTTATTGGTCATTGTAATTGACTCCACCCAGGGCCAACCCTATATATACCCTGTCATGTCTATAGACTAGCGCCCTTTCATGGTGTACCTGTACTTGAGCTAGTTCCTGATGCTGCTTGTTCGTATATGACCTGGCCTGTCTGACAATGTTTCCTGTGTTCCTGATTTGCTTTGATTCCGTTACCGACTGGACTGGCTGAGTACCCGCTCTGTTGCTGACCGATCTGGCTGAGTACCCGCTCTGTTGCTGACCGATCTGGCTGAGTACCCGCTCTGTTGCTGACCGATCTGGCTGAGTACCCGCTCTGTTGCTGACCGATCTGGCTGAGTACCCGCTCTGTTGCTGACCGATCTGGCTGAGTACCCGCTCTGTTGCTGACCGATCTGGCTGAGTACCCGCTCTGTTGCTGACCGATCTGGCTGAGTACCCGCTCTGTTGCTGACCGATCTGGCTGTGCACTTGTTACATTGTTGCATTGACTAGTTGAGCATCAGCATCCGTTGCTGACCGTGCTGGCTAAGACACAACGGTTGTGGCTGGCTGTGCTGCACTTACCCGTTACGTTGCCGACTGTTGGGCTGAGCGCTCACTGCTTCAGCCATCCATTCTGGTATCTACCGCCTCTAGCGGTGTGAATGCATGGAGTACCGGATCTCGGACTATGTCACGGTTTTGTAAAGAACGCTCAGACAGTTAGGCAAGGTTAAAAGCTTTATTGAAAATAATTAACAATCGCCCCACTCGGGTCCAGATGAGGTCCGTACCAAGTACTTTCCAAATCTGACTCGGGTCAAGGAGACAACACACACAGTAGTGATACTACGAGATAAATGTGATGATCTTGGACTTGCAGGCAGAATTCGTAAATAGTTTCAGGAACAAGAATATCCTCAACAGCCCCACACCGCAATAGGTGACACAAGCGATGGGTAACTGCAGGGCAATCCCCTAGTGGACTAGGGAAATCGGAGGCAGCACAGACAGTGTACAGGTAGACACCTGACCCTAATACTCTAGGGTTAATGGAGGCAAGACTCCGGGAGAGAACTGACCCTAGGGGTTTAGGGTAAACGGAGGCAACACGGACAGGACTCTGGTAGTGGCTTGACCCTAGAACGCTAGGGTTAATGGAGGCAACACAGACAGAACTCTGGCAGCGACTTGGCCCTAGCACGCTAGGGTTAACGGAGGCAACAGACACTGGCAGTATACTGACCCTAGACCACTAGGGTGAGCGTAGGCAACACGGGCAGAAGTCTGCCACAGACTGGACACTACTACTATAGGGTTACTGGAGGCAACACAGACACTGGTGAGTGATTGGGCTCCCACAGGCTCCAGGAGACTATAGGAGTGGTTAGGCCTAACAGGCGATATGCGGTAAGCGAGTGGGAGAGAGCAAGGCACGTAACGTAGCCGGTCAGTAACCAGTGTCGCCCTGATTGGTACACGGAGGTAGTCAGCCAGTCCCATTAGCAACGGTACCGGAAGCTCAACCAGGTCGGCACACACGGAATATACAGCCAGTCTAGATGGACAACCAGACACTAGCCCAGCCAGGCCGGTGCACCCAGAGTAGTCAGCCAGTCCTTAGTCGGTGATGGAATCAGATACTCGACCAAGCCAGTTTGGTACACAAGGAGTTAGTCAGCCAGTCCAAGGTCAGCAACGGAATCAGATCACAGGAGCGTCAGGAACTAAACATAGTCAGGCGAGCTGGGTCATACACGGAAACAGGAACAAGAACTTCTAGTCGCTAGATATGGGTACACCACGAAAGGGCACTGGTAGAATGACAGAAGGGCGTATTTAAAGGCAAACCCTGGGAGGAGTCACCAACACAGAGCCAATCAGAATAAGGCCAGGGTAAACCCGGAAGTAACAATGTCGCTCAGTACATATCACGGGCTCTGTGATAGACTATCTATAGTTCGGCCGTGTTACTCACTATTCTGACGTGTCCATATACCACTCCTTAGCTGGGCTCACTTCCTGTGGGGAGTTGCAGGCTGTTCTCTGGGCGCTTGCCATCTGTGAACCTTGTGGTACCGAGGTATCCTTAGGTCCGGTTCACTTCTCTCCAGCCTTCACATCTGCTGCAGCCTTTAGACTAAAGAGCCAGCTGTATGCTGATATACTGCTTTGGTACCCTGTACCTGGACAACAGTGGCCTTCAGTGTTCTGATGCCTCCATTTCACCCCTAGTGCTCTAGGGTCTCTGCTACCAGTAGCTGTGTCTTGGGCCTCCCTGTGCTCTTGTATGCTGGGGTCCTTGCCGCCAGCCTCCGCTATTGAGCCTCCAATTAACCCTAGCGTTCTAGGGTCCGAGTAGCCAGTCGAGAGCCTTGGGACTCCTAGCGTTCTAGGGTCCGTGTTGCCAGTCGAGAGCCTTGAGGCTCCTAGCGTTCTAGGGGTGGTCCTGCCAGTGTTCGTGGTCAGCGTGCCAGTGGTTACCCTAGTGTTCTAGGGGTCAAGTTGCCAGTATCCGTTGGTCTCGGGCTCCCTATCATCCCTAGTGCATACTAGGGTTCCTAGGTCCTGTGTCTCATCAGCAGGTTGTTGCCGCTAGGGAACCTGCCACCTGTTTATTCTCTCTGTCATCATGTACCATCCTACCATTGTGTGCTGTACTATCTCATTTTGGCCCTGTGTGGGTATTACATTTATGCTGTTTGTTCTTTATTTTCAATAAAGATATTTTAACCCTACAACTCTTGTCTGAGTGTTCATCAAAAACCTTGACAACTAGCCTCTCTGTATAATCACATCCACAACCCCCAGTGCAGGTATCTGTGAGGCTTACTCCTCGTCTTTGTCCTTCGTCCCTCTAGATGGGATCTTTCCTGCACTCCTGATGGAAAGTGACCTGGATCTTTGCTATCTAGTACCCGCAGAGCCCCACTGGAGGAATATAATGGGTATGAGATGTACCTACAACCTAATCCTACATGGGATAAAGAACTCCTTGGAGTGGACCTCAATAAATGGAGACTGAATCAGATCACTATTATATCCAAATATATAAAATGTATTCAAGTCTCTAATTAGAGCAAACCGATACACATAAACATAAAATATATATGTTCGCAAACAATAAAAACATGTAAAATAAAACCCCTGTATTTTACCCTACGCGTTGCGTAGCCAAAAGCCACTTTGTCAGGGCTCCCTGACGAAGTATAACGAGATTTGACATCACATGTAAACAGGGTGTCGATCATGATTGGAATTGATTCAATTTTTGATAGTGTCTGCTGTGTCCTTTACATGTAAACTGAGATTAACAACATATTGTCTCAAGAGGAAATCTATATATTTACTAGCATTTTCTGTAAGACTTCCATGATGGTAATAGGCCTTCCAGGTGGTCTAAATGATTTTTGTGAGCCTTGGGCAAAAGGTATAATGTTGTTACTCTGGTATGTTGAATGTGTGCAAAATCCTAATCCGTGGAGAAAGATGGGGCTAAACACTGGGGTTTGTAAAGTTACATCAGCTGGCAGGGAGAACAGGTAGAATTGTCCAGGTTCATGAAGGGAATGGCTTGACTATAGCAGCTTGTATGCTGTTGTCAAACCATTCCCTGCTAATGTGTCTTTAGTCTGACAGGTTCATTTGTCGAAGAGCGAAGTAATGCGTGCTGGGTTTCCTTCCCTACATAGATTACTCCACCCATTTCTGGTGCAGCTGACACAGATCCAGAAACAAAGTATGTGAGGGAGGAACTAATGGCGCAATGCAGGAAACATGCACAATCGTTATTTCCCATGTGAAAACCACTAGGGAATAGGTTTGCGCATTATTTTGTTGAATTGCGCATGCAAATTCAAGATTAACAAACGGTTGTGTAATTTATTTTTGTGGGCGTGGCTAAGATTAACGAATCTGTGTGAGTAGAATAGCAAATGCACCTAATGCAATAACTGCTATTGCGAATGAATTTCTAAGTCGGTGTAGTGTTGTCGTAAAATGGAATTTTTCATGCGCAATTCAAGAAGCATTCGGTATTTAGCTTTCTGGATTAGAATATGCACAAAATCTATCTGAGCACAAAAATGCCTTTATCTGATGCGAACATTTCTTGCATCGCTCCATAACAATCTAAGTGTCAGAATGGGAGGTGCATCCTTTACCATTTGAGTGCACCATTATCTACTTAATACCAGAAGGGGCTTCCACGCCATTAACCATTTGAGTGCCAGTTGGAGGGGGTATCTCATTAATTATCTTAGTTGCAAAACAGGGGATGGGGTGGTTTGCATTATCCATACCCCTGAATTGCTCCACTTTGGGCTTAAACAAAAGGCCCCTTTGATTTTAGAGTTATGTTGTCTTATTGTCACTAGATGGCAGTCCAACTCCAGATTTGTGGCTATACCAGTAAAAGTATGTCTCAAGTGATTTGTAAATGTGCTTGTTACATACAGTCAGCACTGATTGTTTTAAATATATTTGTGAGTGTATAAAATAGTTTTATATGTATCATTTTTATTCTATATGTGTAGAGTATGACGATACATGAGAAACATTGGAGCAAAGTCAAATTTCAATAAGGCAACTATGTGGGGTAAGGTTTTCCTATTAGGCACTGAAGCCTGTTTTACTGAGCTACAACTCTGCGTTTGCAAATAGCTGTATTCAAGCTGTGCTCCTTGAAACCCGAGCTCTCCCTGAGGAAATTCTAGGGGTTCCATGAAACAAATATAAGGGTAGACAGAAGAACAGGACTGAGAGGCAGACAGTGGACATTTGGTTCTGTGCCTCCCAGTCGACATGTGGAAGACTTAAACTTTTCAGACAGTTCAATTCTGTTTTCTGTTAAATTTTTCTTGGAATTGGCCCTATAAACTAGTTCCCTGTACTGAAAAAAATGATTTATCGGTTATCTGTCATGTGATATGTTGGCATAATATTTAGTTTTATGTCACCTGCAACAAATAGACTTCAAGTGTACGTGCCATTGATGTTACAACCTCTTGGATTCTATAGTCTGAACAGGTTTGCAAAGTAATGGTTTGAAAACCTCTGTTATCCAAAGAGTTAACCCCCTTGGTGACCAGGGCTTTATTACAATAGAGAACCAGAACAATTTTGGCCTTTTTAGCATGTCGTGCAACCATATTTTACCTCTAATTCACTTAGTACACCCACACCGTTCATATACTTTATCAAAAGTGGGACATTCTTTTGATATATTTATATGTATAACCCATCATTTAGTTTGATCGTAATATAAAAAAGAGGAAATAAATTGAAGACCTTTTACATATGTTTTCTTATCATGATTTGTATTCGGTTTGTGCATCTGGAAAACAACACCCCCAAATATATTAATTTACTTATTATGAATATGGGAATATCACACTTGTAGGATAGATATTATTACTACTACTATTTCCAAGCTGTAAGTTTTCAAAATTTGGCATGCAAGTATCATAGCTTAGTTAATGGTTTCAGAACAGAAAAATATCCCACAAAAGTATGCTTCTGAAAAGTGGACAACATAAGTAATTCATCAGAACTTTTGCGCTTTTCCATGCAGCTATCCTTCTGTAAACATGTATCAAAACAGTAATATTTGGTTTCTAGCATTTTTTGCACTTACATGACAGTGTTGCTGAGCTTGAAATGCACAGGATATTTGCGGATGTAAAGAAACCTTCATTAGCGTTCAGCTATATAACACACGGCACTGTTTCTTTGGATTTTGCTTATTGCTATTTGTGAATTTACAGCACCAGTTCAGTGCTTGAGCTACTGCTGCAGTACCAGGTGCCTCTTGAAACAAAAACTCATAATGACTTGATGCTTATACTGTAAAAATCTATACTTTTGTAGTTTGGTTAGCCATTAAATAAATAAATTAATAAATACTAAAGATATAATATACACATTATGTAGCAATCTGCAACCTTTTTATACTAAACCCTAATTTTCTTCATAATGAGGTAAGGCTGCGTAAGTTGATCAGATAAATTCCCTTCCCCCCCCCATATGCCTATTGTAGTCTTCAGTGCAGACTTTTTTTTTTTTTTTTTTCCTTCAGTAACTAAGCTTTGCTGTGGACTAAGACTGGCACAATGCTCATCATAGATGGCATTTAGCCCTTTTTTTGTCTATAAACTCAAAGCACTCTGCCCATTTCAGCCAGGTATTTATAAGTTGGGGGAAAAAAGGAATACAGATCAGCAAATGCTGATCTGCTGCACCAGATCATGTGAATTCAGAGGGGGAATTTTTTTTTTTTTTTTTTTTGAGAAAAATACACATAGCATACTATTACAATGGGGTTAATGTTAAAGTGAGATCACTCCTCCAAGTTCTATGTTATTTTTTGGAGCCAATGCACTAAGGTTTCTCTATCTTTGGAGGTCTAAGGTTTCTCCATCTTTGGAGATCTTCGTGCATAGGTACTATAGAATAACAAAGGAACTGAAGAAGTGATTTCTCTGGAGAAGTCATTTCTGATTTATCACCTCTCTATTACACATCTGAGCATAACTGCCAATGTAGCACATTGTTACAGACACTTCTCTCTCTCTTTCTCTCTCTATCAAACTTTCAGTTAGAAGGGAGACAGAAAAGAGACAAAGGCAATGTTTTCTAACATTGCCTTTGTCACAGGGTTCCATAGCACCTGTGATAAGCTGTATCAGCGATCATATGTTCTTCTGTGGTCTCAGAGCAGTTGGCAACAACCTTCCTGCTGTGTTCTCATCATGCCTGGTGGCGTGACGTGTGTTTTAACCCATTGTGTGGCATTAGTCATTGGTCCTTAAAGGACTGAATTGTGTGATGGTCCTGGCATGTCATTGGTCCTTAAGGGGGTTAAAGTTTGCAGATGGATTGCACTTTGAAACTAAAGCGTTCCACGTCAGCTAAAAGTTTGAGAACCAATGCTTTGTGCAGGGGACTCCTTCGAATTACCGGCCTATACTGTTGTCTGGACTGTCTGATCCTCAGGGATGGAAATCTATTTTCCGCAGCTTGTATCCTATTCTTAAGGACGCCGCTTCCCAAGAGGGACAATACAAAATTATTTCAAGGTGGTATTTTACGTCTCATTGTTTATCCTGTATTTTCCCTGATCAGAGTGATGTCTGTTGGAGGTGTGGGGAGGTGGGAAGGAACATGTCCCGTATGTGGTGGTACTGTACAGTCATACAGACTTATTGGTCAGAGGTGTGTAAGGAGATTTTGGGGTTCCCGGTAGACCCTTTGCTTTGTCTGTTCTCTTATGATGTCCTGCTCTCAGTGAGCAATTTCCCTTTGCTCCACTTCATGCTTCAGCTGCCAGACTGAATGTCTCTGCTCATTGGAAACAGAGTGAGACGCCCCCTCTGGTGGCTTGGGCCACCAGGATTCGTAGATACCGAGACATGTAAAAATTACATGTCTGGCAGTTGCGCAAATGGGAAATTTAGGGAAACCTGGACACACTGGGAGACATCGAAATATCATGCATGAGGGGGTAGACTCTGCCCTGGCATTGGACTCTTCTCTCTGTGGCCCTTGCCTTGGGGGTCCCTACTGTGCTTCACGTCCTCAGTCATTGCGAGGCCTGGTCGAGTGTATGTTTGCGCCCCTGGAGCCCACCTTTTCCCCTCTGCCCTTCCTTTGCCACCCTAGTCCCTCCCTTTCTTTCTCTCTATCTTCCCTTCTATTTGACAACCTATCCAATCTTCTTGTCTGAATTCCTTTTCTCATGACCTTTCTCTTGGCCATCACAAGCCTCTTCTTTCTTCACTTTCCTAGTTTTGTGGATCCCTCCTGAGTATGTCTACTCCTGGTGGTACTACATCGACTCGACTGGGGTAAGGTCTAGTATCTCTCCGTCTTGCCTGTCGGTTACATGATACGGTGTCTTGGACATTCTAAAATTTGTGTTGCTTCCAAGAGGTCTACTCCTCCAACCACTGAGGATCACAGTCCATTCCCTGGGATTTACTTGCTGGTCAGACCTGATTGCTGTTTTGGGTATAGTTGTACTCCTGAGCCTCATACTTATATTAGATTGATGCATGTAACATATGTGACTTAGTATCAACAATGTTCACATGCTAATTATTTTGCACTTTTCACTATATTTCATTGTTTGTGTTTGCCTCGAATATATGACTTTTTCTATCAATAAAAACATTTAAAAAAAAAAAAAAAAAAAAAAAAAAAAAAAAAGTTTGAGAACCGATTCTGTAGAACTTTCAGGGATATCCTATTATCTTAAAGGTCATTTATCTTGGTTTTGTAAGTCTGTTTCTTTGGTCGCTCCATAATGACTTCTATCAGTTGCTTGAGAGGTCTTAAAAATGACCATTTTGGCTAGTAGCAGGTTTGATTCAACATAGAAGTCTGTTGCTCACAGCCTCAGAGTTACTGGTTGTATATGCAGCCCCAATAGAATGCTGGTGTCAGGCTTGAAAACCCTTCATTTGAGTGTGTGTGCGCGCTGCTCACATAGTCCAGAGACTGAACTTCGAGACTTCAGTCTTGCAGTTTAGTCTCTCTTCAAACCCTCATTCATCTTGTTCTGTCTAGCCCAAATTGTAACCTTGGCTTTATTAGCAGATCTGCTTCCAAGGAAAGAGGCCTGCAGATATGGTGTTATCCATGTGATAGTTGTCCTTTAGTCATCTTTTCTGGGATGTTAAACATTAAAAAAAAAAAAAAAAAAAAAAGGTGAAGCTTGTGTTGATTTTAGTTTTATTTTATCATACGTTTTGTATAAAAAACATGAACTTTAATTATTTTCTTTATTTAATTGTTTTAACAAGCCAAGGAATACTTGAAAACATTACAAAGTGTACTGGCATGAGAAATACATTTTGTTAAATGTTAGTAATGTAGTGGGTTTTAACGCAGACTAACCGCTACAAAACAGGACTATTAGTTATGTCTTAGCCATTGTTTTCATACAGTCCAGAAAATGTTCAGTTTTTAATCAGCATTTCTTTCATACAGGAAAGTGATTAATTTTTTTTAAATGGATTAAAAAAGAATCTTCTCATCCAATGTGACTTCATCATCTAATATGATATTTGTTCCAGATATTGTAGAATTAATGGAGTTTGAAATAAGTGGTTATGTGAGGTTAAGTTCAATTAAAGAACATCATTGTGTAGGCAAAAATACAAATACAAATGCATAGTTTGTTCTATTAAAATGTGTTTTATTTATGATACTGAAAGGGATAGTCTTAATTAAATAAAAAGTAATAATTTAGTGCAGAAAATAGGAATAGCACTGATGGATTTCTTATCTCTGTGCATCAGGGGCTCTGCAGCTGAGCCGAGATCGCGTTTATAAAAAAAAAATCTTTCACTGAAACTGTCTTCTACGTGTGCCTGGTCTGCAAGCACACGTGGAAGGCCGTTTTAGTGAAAGATTTCTTTTTTTATAAACTCGATCTCGGCAATGCTGCAGAGCCGCCTGATGCAAGTAATACCAGATATCCCTGCAGTCAGTGTTCAGTCAGGGAAGGGGGAACTTTGAGCACTATCATCTCTCAAACCATAAGGGTTTGAGAGATGACACTGGGGGCAATAAGTTTCTTTTTAACAAAGCGACAATATTGGAATTAGTAATTTGCAAGTATTACTATCCCTTTAAGCCCCTGGTTGTTAGGCCCATGAATTCACGAGGCTGTCAAAGTGGGATTGCTAGGCCAACCTTGTGAATTTCATGGGCTGCCTATATTGGCACCCACACCATCTTTCCTTGTTTCTGGCCATTGACCCAGATTGGACACCAACCACTGTGAGGAGGATGCTGACCAACAATGAATCACAGCCAGATATCACTAGGCTTGGAATACCATATCAGCCCAGGGATAGCAGCTAGCTTTTGACTAAATTGCTTGTTATAGTTCCAACAACCATATATCCCCCCCATGTACTTCACAAGTATCGCATATTAAATCAAGATAAGGTAACATCTCCGCACACTCTTCAGTGTGGTTTTGCCATAGAGCGTAACCAAGAGGCAAAGGCTTAAAGCCAATTGCAGAAAGTCTTTGCAACCTTGGCTGTCCCTTCATTGCACCTCTTAGACCAGTGCTGTTTGTTGACTGTCTGCAGAAAGTAATAACCATATGTTGATGATGTACTCGTTTGCTATTTTGACTTTGTTCTTCAGACAAGTGCATGCTTAAAGTGCACATATATCTGAAATAAGGTTCTTTATGCACGCTGGCACTTACCTCTTTCACTAGTACAGGCTGCACAACCATTCCCGATCTCTCGACAGCAGCTTCTTGACCCTTCACATCTAAGAACAAAGTTACTGTACAAAATCTCCTACAGACCCCCAAGACTCTGATCCCCTACTCCCTGTCCCTATCCAGGGACAAGCACCTAAGACGTGTGTGTGTGTGTGTGTGTATATGTGTGTGTGTATATATATATATATATATATATATATATATATATATATGTGTAATAATATATAAACTGTACAACCAGAGAATGATGCTCCTGGACAGGATACAATGGCTGAAACTAGGACTGGCTGAAGATCCAGAAGTGCTGGGTAGCTAGTGAACGTGGCAAAGGCTGAGGGAGCAGGGTGGCTGGAAGAAGAGTAGTCCAGAGTCAAGATCCAATTATCAGGGCAGGCTAAGGTGAGGAGAGTAATCAGGTTCAAGCTGGAGGTCAGGGTAGACTGAGATCAGGAGAATAGTCAGGTTCAAGCTGGAGGTTAGGGCAGGCTGAGATCAGTAGTGGTCAAGAGGCAAGCCAAGGGTCAAAATCCAGAACAGAAATACACAAACATGGATGCTGGAACACAATGAAGTTCCGGAGTCAAAATAACTGAGCCCCGACTCTGTGAGTGCTTCTGCATATACAGGCCTTGACGTAATCTTCGGATCTCTTACAAGCTGGATTCGACGTGCCCTGCGCAGAGAGACACCTTCACTGTATCTGGAAGACTGGGATCAAAGGACTGCGGCAAGGGAGGAAAGAGGAGAATATCGCATTCTCCCCTTGCCGCAGATCAAACCCGGGCAGCTCCTACACATACCTGGTAAGTACTGACACGTGGTCTGCTGCCACAAAAAAACCACATCCTACTCAGACCTCTATTGCTACAGCGTCTTGAATAAGAACTATGTATGTGAATTTCTGATGGTCACTTGCCTGTTAGGGCACTGCTGGCTGCTCAGTCATGTGAAAGGTGAATTATTTCACATTGCTTGGGAAAAGTGGATCCTGAATGGGGTAAGGGGGGAGATCACAGCATAGCCAGCATGTCGTGAAGACATCAGGATCAATTTAATCCCTTGAGGACCAGGGAGGGGAAACTATGCCCTGGAAGTAAGTAGCTCTTATTTTGTTTAACCGAATAAATTACCTAGGAACGTGTCCTTCATACAGCACTCAGGTACATCTTATACAGTTTATTATGAAATAAGTGTGTTTGAACACTACTTCTAGGTATTTCAGTTTACAAGCTTACGATCCATTCACGTGTAGTTAAGCCTATTGTTTTTTTGTGAGGAAGTATGATGCAGAGTTCACTATATACAAAAAGCTGCAGGTATAATGCAAATTAAATTTAGCTGTACATGTACGCGACTGCTGTATGAAGGACACTTGGCTAAGTACAAAACAAAAGAAAATACGAGGAGAGCTGCACTGTTAATACTTGTATTCTGGTGCAGTGTTATAACCATACTTGCTTAGGAAATCACACCGGTTCCAGAGACTGGACACTACTTTCACAAGCCCTGCAACAGAACCCAACTAGTGAGTATCCACTGGATCGACAGGTGTTATCCTCCATATGAGAAATTTCACAGCAGACCAAACGATGAAAAAAATAATGTAATTTATTGCTAAAAACAATTAAAATCCCTCAACATGTTTAGTGGTTACAAACCATTTCATCAGGAGGACAAAAAATACAAAGTTTACCTACTTTTTTGTGTTTGGATTTCTAGACGTGGCTTGCCAAATACATAACCCCCTATGTGAGAACTAAAGAAGCCTGTGCACCTGGAAGCTGGAGGTGGTTTTCTGTTTCACAAAACACTCGCCTATATTGACTACTCCTCATCACTAACTTGTTGGTTACGTTCAGATGTCAGTGTGAGACTGTATCGCTTACTGTAAACAGAAAACACACGTCTATATTGACTACTCATCACTAACTTGGTTACGTTCAGATGTCAGTGTGAGACTGTATCACTTACTGTAAACAGAAAACACACGTCTATATTGACCACTCCTCATCACTAACTTGGTTACGTTCAGATGTCAGTGTGAGACTGTATCACTTACTGTAAACAGAAAACACACGTCTATATTGACTACTCCTCATCACTAACTTGTTGGTTACGTTCAGATGTCAGTGTGAGACTGTATCGCTTACTGTAAACAGAAAACACACGTCTATATTGACTACTCATCACTAACTTGGTTACGTTCAGATGTCAGTGTGAGACTGTATCACTTACTGTAAACAGAAAACACACGTCTATATTGACCACTCCTCATCACTAACTTGGTTACGTTCAGATGTCAGTGTGAGACTGTATCACTTACTGTAAACAGAAAACACACGTCTATATTGACTACTCCTCATCACTAACTTGTTGGTTACGTTCAGATGTCAGTGTGAGACTGTATCGCTTACTGTAAACAGAAAACACACGTCTATATTGACTACTCATCACTAACTTGGTTACGTTCAGATGTCAGTGTGAGACTGTATCACTTACTGTAAACAGAAAACACACGTCTATATTGACCACTCCTCATCACTAACTTGGTTACGTTCAGATGTCAGTGTGAGACTGTATCACTTACTGTAAACAGAAAACACACGTCTATATTGACTACTCCTCATCACTAACTTGTTGGTTACGTTCAGATGTCAGTGTGAGACTGTATCGCTTACTGTAAACAGAAAACACACGTCTATATTGACTACTCATCACTAACTTGGTTACGTTCAGATGTCAGTGTGAGACTGTATCACTTACTGTAAACAGAAAACACACGTCTATATTGACCACTCCTCATCACTAACTTGGTTACGTTCAGATGTCAGTGTGAGACTGTATCACTTACTGTAAACAGAAAACATAATTTGCTCATTGGTAACATATGTCCAGTTTGTGGTTGTGTTTTTTTTTTTTTATTTTTTTTTAGAATTTAAAACCCTGGGATTAAATCCCTAGTCTTTTAACCCCTTAAGGACCAGCTGTCCTGGGACTTTTCTGTCCCATAAGGACCGCTTTGATCCTTGCCGACGCGCTGGTACACGTGACCTGTTGCGTGTATCAGAGGGCCGCTTTGAGGCCTGAAAGAGATCTTTCCAGTCTTGGAGAGGTCCATTTTAGGCCCTATTTCTACTTACATCGCTCCTGGTGGAGGGTTGCAAGTAAAAAGTATGTGACGTACTATGACCGTCATTGGTCCTTAAGTATTTAAGAACCATGACGGTCATAGTACATCATGTAGTCCTTAAGGGGTTAAGTGTCAGATGGGCATGCAATGTACTTAAAGGATTAAATGTAAAAACTGAAAAAGATTAGTGAAAAGAAAGAAAGAGAACCCTCTCTCTAACACATTCTGTGTGAACATTGTAATCTATTTGAGGATGATTCTAGAACAGGGAGTTGGAGGATAATGATTTTCCTGCCGTCTGGTACAGGAGTGTTAAATTCAATGTCTGCTGTACAGGTATGATATATATTTAGGAAGCGGGGGTGAGGAAGACTGCCTTTTCTTTTAATCTCTGCATTAGGATTGATCATTGTAATGACATCAGTGCTGCAGCACTAAATATTATAAATTGCTAAATAATGTTGCTGTCCTGTCATAAGCGACTAAAGAAATACAGAAAAATGTAAGCAAATAGAAGAATGATTCTTGAACAAACCTGCTGTATTGTAGGAGACCATCCAAATGTACAGTTGAATTAAATGGGTTTTAACCCCCTGAATGCTAGAAATCTTCAATATACTGATTCATAGTTCATTGACAACCTCTTTAGCAATCAAGCAGTTAAACCCTATTGTGCATTTTATTTGTCTGCCGTGTGCCAAAAACACGAGGTCCCTTATTTATAAAAGCAAACTGAATTTATTCTGGAGTAACCCAACTGCACCATAGGGGATAAATCCAATGTGTATAGAATATCACCAGGTTTAGGAGCCAGAGACCATTACGTGGTAGACGAAGCTCCAGTTCTCCCTGGATTTTTCCACCCTTTGCCTATATTTTACCAAAGCATTGGGTTGATTTTATTTCTAGGAGTTTGTATGCTGTATTTCTAGAAAAAAATCAATCCTAAATGTTCACTTGCCCATGTGAAGCTTGTTTTTTATCAATTTTGTTTGTCTGAAGTAATTTGCTCTCAAAGGAAAGCTATCACCATCTATAATAACCCCTACTTACCTTACTATAGCTGGAAAATCCCTTGCTCCCTGGTTTGAGAAGACATGTCCGTTCAGAACTAGATATCATGTCCATGGATCTGGACATGGCCATTGCTAGCAGGAGCACCGGACCTCAAACTGTTCACTGTACATGGTAGTCTTAACAATTAAGGACATTGCCTTGCAATGTGTTGCACTGTCCTTTGGTTCTTAAAGGGTTAAGTAGGTGTATGTACTCTGCCTGCTTCAGGCAGTTATCACTTGATAAAAAGCAAAAGGGGAACATGCGTAGAGGCCATTAAGGATTTATTGGCTATAGAAATATGTGTGTGTGTGGCTTATTATTAGCATGTATTGGTTATCCTTTGAGGCAAGTTAGCAGTAATCAACCATAAGCAACTTTATGGTTTCTACAGCTTATTTTCTGGCACTTAGAGGGGAAAAAGCAGGTTATGTCATCAGTTGTTCCTACCTAGTTTTAATGCTGCTCTGCTCCTCCTGCCTTAGTTGAATTTAACCCTTTGAGTGCCAGAGGGGCACTCAAAGAAGTAAGAAATACAAAGAGGCTTCATTACTGGTTCAGACATCTCTGAGGCTTCAAAGGGTGATATCTCATATAAAATTAACTCCACGGATGCTACAGAGGCCTTCTATTCCCCGAGGGAAAAATGCATTGAGATCTTCCTCCATGGATGGGACATTCAAGACTATAGCGCAAAATCGTAGAGACCATTAGGATTATCTGGCCATAATAAGATAATTTAGGGATTTTGAATGGGACAAATAAAAATTGCCATTGGTTTGAGTGGGACTTTTAGCCCTTGAATGCTACAGAGATCCCCAGTGCATTGTGATGAAAACATACGTTGGCGCATCAATATTAAGCTAAAGGAACAGTAATCTTTATGGATGCCTTTGTTCTTTTTTGCTCAGCCTTTAGTGTAGAATTCAATAGGGAGTTATTTTTATTGGCCTTTAATATTTTCCCACTATATATTATTTATTTTTTTTTTTTTATTTATTTATTTATTTTTTTTAATTTGTTGCAAGGCTGTTAGTTTTTCCATTCAAATAATTTATTATTTAAGTCTTGTTGCCCAAAACTGTATTACATATTATAGTTGAAGGCAAATATTTATAAAAAGACGTGGAATTCTCTTCTCAACACATGCATCTATTCTGTTTTTTTTTTGTTGTTTTTTTTTTTCTTTTGTAAATATTTATTTAAGAAAAAGTCAATACAGAGGTAAATAAACCAATTCGACAATAGATATCACAGTATCACTGTTAACAAATCGGCAAGTTGTCCAAGTGTGGACTTCAGAACAAATGTTGAGAGAGTATAACAGGATTCATGTGAGATTAAAGCAAGGCTTATGTATCACAAGTGCATAGGGCCGCAAGAGTAAACTGTGTAGGTCTCAAAAGTAATGTAGTATTAAGTAAAAGAAAAAACTGAGAGGATTAGCTTATATAAATATCCCTAATACTTGGGGGTATTAGACCAGATTAGTGGAGCTTCATAAGGATGACATAATAATCGACTGAAGAGTGCACAGGACAACCTACCCCTTATGCCAAAAATACCGTGGAAAGAAAGAAAATGATAGTGTAGGTTGAGGGTAAATAAGGAGCTACCTACACAAAATAGGATAAGGGTAAGGACAGGAGGGAAGAGTGGGGATCGGAAACACCAAGTGCAGCTCCAGAAGCGTCAAAGAAAAACAAAAACACCTGTTGGCGAACTGATAGACAGTATCCAGCAATCACCAATGTTAATAAAATCACTGAATGCCAAGGGCCCCGTGTATACTGTCATACCTAACTGCAGATCCGAAGCCATAGTGAAGCAATATAATGTGAAAGGTAGGGAAAAACAATTATAGGGCCCCACAAAGTGGTAAATCAGGTCGAAGATGTCCATCTGCCCCATACACGTTCAAATTGACAAAAAGAACTAGTGGCAATCGCATGACATTTCTCCATGCATATAAGGGATTCTACTCTTTGGAGCCATAGATTTGTCGAAGGTGGTTCAGCCGATTTCCATAGGCTCGGAATTATTGCTTTGGCTTTATTAAGCAGCGGAAAGACAGTACAGCCTTGCAGGTTACCTTTAGGAGCAGTATGAAGTTGGGGGAAGGAGAACAAATAGTGCAATGGATCCAAAGGGATGTCAACTCCTAGTTTCCGTCTTAGATATTTCCTCATCCCCTCCCAATAGGGAGCAATATGTGGGCACGTCCACCAAATATGAAATAGCGATCCCAAACCAGTGGAGCATCTCCAACAGAGAGGAGACGAGTTTGGGAATATCTGGGATAATTTGAAGGGAGTAGTGTACCATCTAGTGTATAACTTGTAGTTCACCTCCCTTACCCTCGTGGACCTAGCATGAAAGATCCTTCTCCCAAAGTGTCCAGAAATAAGGCTTTGGGAGGTTTGAGACTACACTAAGAAGGGAGTATGAAAAGGACAGAGGCTGATCACTAGTGTTAGAAGAGTCAATTGCTGTCTCCAGAGTCGTGAGATCCCTTGTCCCTGTTGCTTCCACTGTAATCCGTTTCACCCAATGTCTGTCCTGGAAAAATTTCCACCATCGGATTGTACCTCCTCCCAAAGCTGAACTTAGATCTTCCATAGTGAGTGGTTGAGACAAATGACCCAAGGCTCCCAAAGTCGCACATCTATTCTGGTTTTTAACAGTTCTGGTATCCTGTTGGCTCTTTCACCAGCTCACTCCACATTTGCCTAACGGTACTCCCGAATTATACTCCCAAGTATTGTCTCATTTAGTGGATATGTAGCAACCCAACCCAAAAGTGTAATCTATTATATTTATAGTAAAACCGGTCTTGTCCGTTCAGTTCAGTCCATATCTCTCTCCTGAGGAAAAAAAAATACCCCCCCCCCTTTTTTTTTTTTTTTTTTTTTTATAAATATGTATTGTCTTACTTAGGGAGTTCTAGGGATACAGACAGCGATTTAAAGGATCTTGAATATACTCTGGGACCGTGTACTGCCACTTTAATAAACATATTAAAAGCATTAGACCCATAACTATAAAACATGAGGCACTTTACTTAAAGTGGATGTGTCACCTATAGACAACATCCCATAAAAAGTTAGGCGACATATCCAATACCATGAAAACGTTATTTATTTTTTATTTTAAGTTTTGATTTCGTTTAAATTTAACTTCCAAAAGTCTCTGCTGCAGCCATTTCCGTGTAGACAGCAGTTGACTGCAGTTACAGAACTCTGCCTCTGCTCTCCTCCCTCCTCCGATGATGGAGGCTTATGTCCGTAAGCTGAAGCGGTCTCATTCGCATAGATCGATATCTAGCCATTGAGACCGCTCCAGCTTACAGACAGAAGCCTCCGTCATCAGAGGAAGGAGGAGAGCAGAGGCAGAGGGTTGGGCTGCAGCCCAACTTTTGTAAGTTAAATTTAAACAAAATCAAAACTTAAAATAAAAAAATAAGGTTTTCATGGTATTGGATATGTTGCCTAATTATTTCTGGGATGTTGTCAATAGGTGACACATCCACTTTAAGACCAACCTATGTGAATGACCGGGTGATTGATTGATTCATTCATGAAGCTTCTCATGAATGAATTAAACCAGTGACTGGGTTCACTACTATGAGTCCTACTGGAGCTGGCTTAATAGCGGCTCCAGTAGGGAGAAAAGGAAGGTAACAAATGCCTTCTTTGTCGCCTGCGTTGAACATCTATTCTACTGGATAGGTGATCAATGCTAGGGGGTAGCAGGAGAGGTCCCGAAGCCCTCCAGTAGGTCTGAAGTTTTTTTTTTTTTTTTTTTAATAACAAATTAATATACATTTTTTTTACACATATAAAGGCAAGGTGTGCAGCCGCATACCTTGCCTTGTAACCCTTTGAGTACCGGAGGGGTACGCCCACGCATTGCAAAGCAATGAGTTGCGTACCTCTCTTGTGCTGAAAGGGTTAACTCTGCAATACATATACAAGGGGCACTCTGTGTTGAATAACAAAGGGGGTAGTTAGTATGTCGAAGGAGAGCACTCTGTCGAATTACAAAGGGGGGGTAATATGTTGGAGGGGGACACTGTCTGATTTCTATCATGTTGTGCAGCATGCGGAACAAAGCCATTGTGTGTTGGCTCCATACACACTGCCTGACACCCCCAGCATTCTTCCCTTGCTCAGGCAGTGCCCATGGGGATATGTGGCTAGTAGTGAGCAAAGGGAAAAGGCTGGAGAGGGCCAGACAGTATACATGGGGATCTGTGGTTACCAGTGATCATGAGACCAAGTATTGGGGCCAAGCAGTGTATATGGGGTTCTATGGCTATCACTGGACACGGGAACAAGGCTTGGGGGCAAGTGGTAGCCACAAATCCCCATAGATGCTGAGTGTCCCTCAGTCTTGTTCCCCTGGGAGTGCATGTATAATATATGATAAATAGCTAAGGAGATAATTGTGTAGAGATTGGTGTACTTTTTTTTTTTTTTTTTCCTCTTAAGAGGGAAGTTGTTACTGAATACAGTATGAAATGTCATTCTTTTAGATACCAGTATCTTAAAGTGGTGGAAATGTTAAAAGATTTTTGTTTCTGTAGTGCCAATTTCTGAAAATTAGCTTGGGGTAGAGACACTATACCTCCTCTTCCTTTTCTGCCTTATCCACCTTTTTACTCATTTTTTTGTAGTTTATATATAATAATTTTTTATGAAAGCATATTCTTTAAAAATAAATTGTGGCTTGCCCAGTTTTTGCTCCCGCTATCTCCTACAGTAGGTCATCCCATACCAATGGGGTATCATGTTACTCCTGTTGCAGCTAGCTACCAAACCTGATATGTAACCCTATACTTTTTCATAGATTTTGAAGTATTTTAAAAAGCAAAACTTTTTTTCTCTTGTTTATTCCCTATAGTACCACATTTTGGAGGCTTCGTGGCAATCCAGTCATGTGATGGAAAGCAAATATCTCCTTTCGAAAAGTGGAATTGTGTATAATTCTCTCACGCATATAAAATTACAGGGCTACATGTTTTGTTCTGTTTTGTTTAAGTCTTAAATAAAGGTGCAAAGTTAGAAATTATATATATATATATATGTGTGTGTGTGTATATATATATATATATATAATCAGCATTTGCACTTCACAAAGATGTCTTATGTAGCTAACGTGGACTTGTCGCTTAAAGACTTGTTAAATGAATGATAACCGAAAAATACATTTTATATACATATATTATCTTCAACTACTTTTTTTTTTTTTTTTTTTTTTTTTTTTGTAGTTATCTCCTTAACAGTGAGGAAATTGAATTTTTGATTGCAGGGCATTTTCTGACTTTGATAGAGGAAGTGGGGATATTTATACAGTGTTGTAAGTCTCCCTGTAGTACTAATCTCTATGCTGTGGATGTTTCTTTTCACATAGGTTTACTGTTTTTTGTTTTGTTTTTTACATTGTATCTTTTTTTACATTGTTGTAATTGAACATGAAAAAGATAAGTATTTAGGCAGTTTGGCTTTGCATATTCTGATCTTGCTGAATATTTAAAGTTAAAATAAAGGGTTACTGTTTTTTTAGTTTTAAAGATAATTTAAAAACTGCCTATATTGTTACAAATGAATGGCCAATATAAACCATTGTTGAGAAACTTGTGGTGGCATTTCGTGCTACTCATTTTTTTATTTTGGGTCAATATAACCACACCCTGAATAGAGGCAGAACCTAAATATTAGGAACATTTGTAATGGCACAGAGCATAAGGTTGATACTGAACAAAAATAATTAGCATATTGTGTAAGGAATTGGTATAAAGTACAAAACTGCAACATAAAGGTTAATTTCTCCAAAACTATTTTCTAGATTTCAATTTTCTACTTGTTTTAGGGTTACTGGTGCAATTTTAACCAGGCTTTTCAATGTTGTGGCCATGGGCAGCATGCTGCTTCATCTGTGCTAAACTGCTGGCCCATCATTGTACACTTTTTTCAAGGGTGTCTGTGTGCTGGGTGGCGGATGTTTTAAAGGTGTCCTTGAGAGGCATCTTGCATATATTGTATATGTGTCAGTCACAACCCAGCATTTAGTCTTAAGGGATCTATATGACCTGGCTATACCTTGTGCTTTTTTGCCTGTGTAATGGTTGTATTTGTATAGTAGTTAGGGACTTTTAAAGAAACAAACTTTTCATAAAATTGTTAGTCGTTTTTCTGCTGATTAAAACAATATTACCCACAATGCTGGGAGAGTTTTCATTCACAACTATTATAGTTTATACTTTTCTTGCCAGCTGGTGTCCGCAATGCATTTTTTTATAATGCGTTCTATGGGAGGGCTTCAATTTTGGACTTGGACTTACTGTACCCTCTCCAGTAAGTGAAACAGGGCTACCTGGAGAACACAACAGAAAATTATAGTTAATTTTTATTGCAAATCATTTTTCATTGGGAAAAAAAAATAAAAAAAAAATCTGTCAACATTGGGAGTAGCACCCTTGTTTAACTTTGCCAGGAAGCTTGGTAACATAAATTTTGTTTTCATTGAAGGTGTTTACTTGTTTAATTTCAGTAGAGCAATGTTCTCTTTCTGACAAAGCCTGAATAATTATTTGCCCGTGCTGACATTGCCTCCCTCCTGCTTGTTCCTTCTGAGATTGTCAGAGCAGGGCTCAAAATTTCCACTCGCCAATGGCGAGTGAAAATTTATCCCTGGCGAGTAGTAATTCAGCCCTGGTGGGTATGTTTTGGCTTGCAGTGGCGAGTAACTTTTCAGGTCTGGCTAGTAGCAAAGGACTTAAAATTATAAACCCTGGTCAGAGCATATACGCTTCAATGATGTTGGTGGAATAAATGTAGAAGTATAATCAGGAAAAGTCCTGTCAAGATGGATGCTTCCATCGAGGTGATGCTTTGTAAATATGAAGGTTGTTCTTTTCTCTGCAGTAGAAAGTAGCATGAGGTTTTAACAAACACTACTCAACTTTTAAATTGCAGCACCAGTAATCCGGTACAGGATTCACATGAAATGTCATATATGTATAAGGGCAATATGAGAAGGGATTAACAAGGGATTATTCAGTATGTGCTTTTCACAAACCAATAAAAGTGGCTAGACAGGCATACTGCCAATAAGCTGGTTAATAATTTCTTGGGGACTGTTGGTCCATGTGGTATGGATTTGGACATGGAACTCTTCCTGCAGGGTGGACACAGAAGGTTTCTGGGTGGAGGTGGTAATCCATAAGGTCCCTCTCATGATCAGTGGGGGACAGTTCTGGGAAATGTGTAGGGCTATGGCAGTACATCCAAACCTTCTAGGTTTCTATGTTAACATGTTTAATGTGTGGTCATGTATTTTGCTGATGTAAAGTTCTAGGAATGTCACAGAAAAATGGTTGTACAACCAGGTCTTCATACTGGTGGGCAGTGAGTTGTCTGGAATGTGTGCTAGGGTTGTGCATCTGCCATGTGATGCCACCCCAGACCACTCTACTTGAAGGTGACTCGTTGTACTATTGACACATTTTTGACAATTTTTTGTCCATTGTGATGTCCTAGATAGAAGAGGGACTCGCCAGTAAAGAACTCAGCTCTCCATTTCTGATTTGATTTTGCATCATTTTCATTATCTGGTCCTGTGTAAAGACCGTAGTGGCCGTGGCATTGGTTATTTCTCCTGGAGACAGATTGTTGTGAAAAAGATGTTGAATGGTGTTGGTAAAAACAAGTGTTCTAATAGCTCGCTAAACTTTGCCTTGGCTGGTGCTCCCTGTTGTGAAGTGGCCATTCTGTGCCATTGTCCAGAGCTGTCGATACTCATCGGCTGTGGTTTGGTGCTCTTAACCCAATGAGACCAACACTGTTACATCGTTTAGACATCATAGCCAACCTGTGTTGTGATGGGTATTCAAAAATTTTACAATTTTAGGATCCTAAACACTCATAGTCCTGCTCTGGGCATGTCCATGAAGCATCATACAGCCCAAAATACAGCCTTAAACATCATCAGCTAACGGCTAGTCTTCCTAGCTTAACAGCTTTTCTTCTGTGTCCTATCCCTGGCTATGCATTATGGGTATTGTCCTTGCCTGCTGCCAGGGGTAGGACCAATTGAAGTCCTATAAGAAAGCTCCTTCACAGCAGCTGGTAGTCTTTTTGGCCCTACCAAGCTGGATCTGGGGCTATAGGCCTTTGCGCTTGGTAAAGATTTTTAGTTGTTAATTTATCAAGTTTCATTTGGTTACCTTCGTGCTGTATGGCCAAAAGTCAGTGCTACCGATGGGGGGAACCACACACACACGCGGACCAGTAGTTTGGGTCAGCGCTATTTCACATGCCTCATACCATGCTTTACATGCAAAGTTTGGGAAGACTGATCAAGTAAGCGCTTTCTTTTTCATAATTTTACACATTAAGGAAGCATGGGACGTTAATTGTTTTGCCAGTGTGTGCATTTATAAAAATATAGAACCCTTTTTGGTTACCAGTTCATTGCATGTCTGGGTTCTCTAGGGTAGACTTTAAGTCCTTGTGTGTTTCTTTTAATAATCCTATTTAAAGTAATAGATTTTAGCCTTTAGTGTGTCTACCCTTGCTAAACAGCCCTCTAGTAAGAATAAGCCTTCCCCAGAGGTAATTACCAAGGAGGATAAATCATTGCCTAAAACAAAGAATTTTGTTGCCTGTGACAAAACGGATCCCTTCATGAGACAACTCCAAACTTTGCAAAGAATATCTTAGAAAGGCTGCAGGGCAGGATATGCCTACACAGTTTCAAGATATCCTGGCATGGATGAAGTCATCCATGCAGGATACATTTTTAGCCATTCAGGAAGCCTCAACCCTAAGAATCTTCTGCGTCTTGAAGATCCTGAGGAAGGTACCTAGAAGATAAAGGAAGTTTACAGGCTATTTCTGAGTTCTCCTCAGATGAAGGAGAGATTACTGAGGAAACTCGTTCTTTCACTCTAGACAGAATAGAGCACATCCTAAAAAATATGAGGAAAACCCTTGGGCTATCGGATGCTCATTTAGAGCGGAGTATTCTTGAACAGGTATGACTAGAAGATTTACCAAAATATACCCTTTCAAGGAACATTAAATAAAATATTTTTACACTTCTTCAAAAATTGATGCAGCCATTGCTCGTTTGGCCAGAAGAACTGCTATACCTATGGATGATGGCTCTTCCCTTAAAGATGCTATGGACAGGAAGATGGAGACAGCCCATAAAAAAAGCAATACTCTGTCTTTGGTCATGATTTGAGGTCAGCCACTGCATTATCCTGTACCACTAGAACCATCAGAATACGGCTCAATGAACTCGAAGAAAAGGCTGAGTTTTCAGTTTCTCACTCAAAGCTGATAAAAGAAGTTGCAACCATCAAAGAAGCGGTCAGATTTTCCTGTGGTGCCTCTTTGGATATCCTCAGACTTGTGGCAAGATCAGTCCTGTCCATCAAAGCAAGACAATGTCAAGGTAGCTCAGACAAATAATGACTCAGACAGATACTTTAAGATCAACACCACTTTATTAATAAAAGATATACAGATAAGCACTTCCCCCCCAACCCTTCCCGGGGTCAGACGTGAGGACAGTGCTACAGGCCACTATCCAGGAGCTGAACACCGAACCTAGCCTGCACTACTGGAACCAGGACTTAAGAATGGGAGAGAATCTAGCCTATGGTTCTTGCAGCCTACCCGAGATGGAGAGATGGTGGCTAGGAGGCAGTAACGCTACCCTAGAAAGCTAGGGTCCCAAGCAGACAAGCGAAAGCCTAGAACGCTAGGGTCCCAAGCAGACAAGCGAAAGCCTAGAACGCTAGGGTCAAAGGCAAATACCCACGGTAAGACCTAGAGCTCTGGCAAGGCCTAAAAGCAGCGGACTAACACTGAGAGGTAGAGACCAGACCCAGGTACCTGCATGGAGAGAGTCAGTCAGTCCCAAGGTACACATGCAAGCAGAGTCGCACAAGGCCAAGGTACATACACGGATCGGGTAGTCAGACAAGCCAAGGTTCAGGCACGGATCGAGTTGTGACACAAGGCCAAGGTTCATGCACGGATCGGGTAATCCGATAAAGCCAAGGGTCATACACTGATTGGAATCAGCAGCCAAGCAGGGGTCACAACAGAGGGCTGAATACTTTAAGCAACACACTGGTACATCACGAAAGGGTACTGAAGCTTAGTCTAAAGGCCACATATAAGGCCTATATAGAAGGCGGGACATCTATCGGCAGACCAAACAGACCAAATCAGTTGGTCACGACCAATATGTCCAGCAGCCTTCAAGGAGTGATACGTATCCAGTAATCTGGTGTGAAGGGACTCTGGCACAAAACATTTACCACTGGGCTTATCCACAGGAGCCGAAGGTTGAGAGGCCAAAATCTCCTCTTCCAGGTGGGAGGTAATACTAGTCCGTATAGTAGCCAAAATACGGTCGGATGGAATGGTAGGGACTGGCATATTCTCAGACTCAGGATCCAGCCCGAACTGCCTGGAAAAAGCATCCTCTCTAACATTCTTCGTGCAAGGAAGATACGAAACCAAATAAATGAATGTGGACAGAAACAGCGCCCATCTGGCCTGTCGTGGAGACAGCTTCTTTGCTTCAGACAGATATGTCAGAATCTTATGGTCCTTGAGAATCAGGATTGGAGAACTCCTCCTTCCAGTAGGCAACCGCATTCTCGAAGCACGAGGATGATGGCTAGGAGCTCACGATCCCCAGTTTTGTACAGACTCTGAGCTTTGGACAATTTCTTAGAAAAAAACCCACATGGAAGTAAGGTTTTACCAGGAGCTGAGCGCTGGGACAGGAGGGCGCCTACTTCCGACTCAAATGCATCAACCTCCAAAGTAACTGGTAGGGTGAGGTTTGGATGTGACAAGATAGGAGCCCTTGCAAAGGCAGACTTCAAATCGTCAACCGCCTGAAGTGATCTGGGGGACCATTCATACAGGTTTGCCCCCTTGTCTGTGGAAAAGTTTCTTATAAACTTCCTATAATAGGTAGTGAAACACAAAAATCTCTGTGTGGCTTTTAACCCCACTAGACAGGCCACTGCAGAACTGCCGAAAGTTTCTGTGGGTCTATCACAAGTCCGGATGAGGGAATCACATAACCCAAGAACATTGCATGGGATTTGTGGAATTTGCATTTTTCCATTTTACAGAACAACTTGTTCTCCCTCAAAAGTTGCAAGACCGATGCAACATCTGCCAGATGTGCTGCTAGGATCGGTGAATGGATGAGGATATCATCCAAATAGACCACTACACATCTTTGTAGTAGGGTAATCTCAGTACATCCTTAATGAATTCTTGGAAGACAGCCGGAGCATTGCATAAACCGAATGGCATTACCAAATATTCATAATTTCTGCTGCGAGTATTACATGCCAATTTCCATTTGTCTCCCTCCTTGATTCTTACAAGGCTGTAATCGGCCCTCAGGTCAGCTTGGTGAACACTGTAGAAGCCTTAATTCGGTCGAACAATTCTGTAATCAAAGGCATGGGGTAAGCATTTTTGACCATATGTTTATTCAGCCCTCTGTAGTCAATATAAGGCATTAGCTCCCCATCTTTATACACAGATCGGGTAGTCAGACAAGGCAAGGTACATACACGGAGCGGGTAGTCAGACCAACCCAAGGTTCAGGCATGGATCGAGTGGTCAGACAAGGCCAAGGTTCATGCACGGATCAGGTAGTCAGAGAAAGCCAAGGGTTATACACGAATCGGCAGCCAAGCAAGGGTCACAACAGAGAGTGGAATACTATAAACAACGCACTGGTACACCATGAAAGGGCACTGAAGCTTGTTCTAAAGGCCGCATATAAGGCCAACAGAGAAGGCGGGACATCAGTCTGCCAATTTAGTGCCGAAGGTACAAAATAGTGAGCGCAACGCAGTGACACGCGCCTTCAACAGAGAGGCCAGCAGTCAGGCAATGACCAGCCATGCTGCCGCTCATCCATCAGTGGGGACAAGACAGGTAACGCAACGGGAGGCAAAATCACGGGCACCGTCATAGGCTAGCATTATAGCTAAAATCATTGAGTGCAGATACCTCTTGACAGGAACAAAGTTATTTTCTCCCACAAGATAGGAGACCAAGGTCCTCACTGGGAAGGTCAGTTGTATTCAAGACCAGGAGGCAAATTTTACATGACCCCAAAAAATATCAAGCAAATAGATATGATCAGAGAAGGCAGTCATCTCCAGTCAACCAGAGGAGGATTCAAGAAAGATCCCTCCCAGAGGTTCCAGTTCAAGAAGGAATTTCGGTGAGGAGGAGCGGGCTCTATCTCCAATCCCAGTGGGGGTGCCGGCTGGAATTTTTCATTCATGCTTGGCCATCAAATCCCATTACAGACAGATGGGTTTGTCAGATAGTAGAGCCAGGGTACCTGCTGGGGTTAGTCCCAGTTCAATCAGTCTGCCTGACCCAGTCAAAGCATCAGAACTCAAGAATGCAGTTTGGGATCATCTTTGTCAAGAGTAATAGAACTGGTCCCTTCATGCCAGAAGAATTCAAGAATCTGTTCTGTGTTGTTTCCCCAGAGTTTCTGGGGTCTTCAGAAAAATTCTGGATTTAAAGTTCCTGAACACCTTTGTTAGACTTCTGCACTTCAAGATTGAATCTGTAACCACAGTCTTAAAGGCAATTCCGGAAGGAGCATTTATGATGACTATAGACCTGAATTATGCCTATCATCGCATCCCAGTCAAGGTATCCCAGAGAAAGTATCTGAGGTTCATACTCGAAGGTCATAATTACCAATTCATGGTTCTGCCATTTGGCCTCTTATCAACACCCAATCTTCACCAAGGTGTTGGCAGTTTCCCCTACAAAGTCTGAGATTGAGGAATCCTTCATCCTCTATCTGATTGATCTACTTATTGCCTCAGGATCCTGGAATCAAGTCTTGGATCACAACTTTCTTCAGAAGCAAGGTTGACTAGTAAAACTTCCAAAGTGTCAACTTGATTCCATCACAGAGGGTAAGTATTCTGGGTAGGATCCTAGATACTACACAAAGGATGGTATTCCTGACAGAAAACAGGATTCTCAGGATAAGGACAGCAATCAGGAAGTTCAAGAAACAGTTTCTATTAACAGCCCGGGATTACACAAGGCTCTTAGGAATGCTGATATCTTCCAGTCCCACGGGTTGGGGAGACATGAGGAAAGTGGTCATCAGCATAAGTTCACCTGTGCTAGAGCTGAATGCAGTAGCCAATTCCTAGAAGCATTTCAGACCACAGTTATATCTAAAATCATTTCTGGTATATATATCCTTGTTTATATATTTATATATAATTATAACCAAAAGTCTCTACAGGGAAGTGGAAGAGATCCTTCATTGGGCAGAGAGAGATCTAAAATAATAACTAGTATTTATATAGCGCCTTTCTCCCAGTGGGACTCGAAACGCTTTCAGCGCATGCTCTCGAAACTAACCAAATCGGAGGCTGAAATAATAGATGTTATTATTAACTCCTTTATCGACCTCGGAAGAATTAAGGGCTAAGTTGACCCTGCTGGGATTTGAACCTGCAGCTTTGCGGTTTGAACAGGCTCCATAGTCAGGGACTTTACCACTGAGCTATATCAACAGCTCAGTGGTAAAAACCATACCAGCCTCCCACATTACGGGAAGGTTGTATCTTCAGGCAGGTTTCCTGAGCAGAACACATCTGGACCAAGGGGAATGGTCCCTAAACAGGAAGATTCTCTCCAAATTGCCAGCAAATGGGGCATGCCAGTGGTAGACTTGATGGCTTCCAACAGTATTACAAAATTCAGGATGTTCTTTTCTCGATGGAAGGATTCAGATTCCCTAGAGTAAAATGCCCTAGTTTGGACCTGGTGGTTTGTGTTCCCTCCAATTCCCATGATCCAGGGGGTCCTAAGAAAAATAATCTGACAGATCGGAAGTAAATCTCATTGCTCCTCATTGGCCAAGGAGAACCTGGTACTCTACTTTAGTGAAACTGCCAGTGGATCATCCCATGTCCTCTAAGACAGACAGAATCTATTGTCCCATGGACCAATTTTCCATCAAAATACGGCCTTCTTAAAGCTGAAACCTTGGAGGATGAACAGCAGATATTACGTCAAAGAGTACTGTCAGAACCAATAGCCAAAGTCATTGCCTCTGGTAGAAAAGACTCTACATCAGCTATATATTGCAGGGTCTGGAAAGGATTCAGGTCCTGGTGCCTTGGGAATGTGCTAATACTGTCAGACATTCATTCTGTCCAAATACTGGATTTTCTTTATAAAGCATTTGAGTCTATTTTGAAACCTGCATCCATAAAAAAAAATACATGTGGGGTATTGAAAAATCCAGGCCTCTTTGAGGAGATAGTTCCTTCATGGTACTTGAATATAGTATTGGAACAACCACCTAGCGCTCTCATGTTCGAGCCTCTAGAAATCTCTTCTATCAAAGCCTTGACATATAAAAGTATCTCCTTAATGTCTATCACTTCAGCTAGGAGGATTAGTGAGCTGCAGGCCTTATCCTGCAAATCCCCGTATCTGATTGTCCACCAAGATAAGGCAGTTTTTTTAGGATGAAACACTCCTTCAGATCCAAGTTAGTTGCCTCATTCCATTTAAATCAGGAAATTGTGCTTCCCTCATTTTTTCCTAACCCCAAGAATGAAAAAGAGAAAATTCCACAATCTTGATTTAGTACATTGCATCTCTTGCTATTTGAGGCAAACTAAGGAATTCAGAAAAGCAGACTCGTCTGTTCATTTCCTTGGAAAAGTCATAGGATTCTCAGCATCTAAAGCCTCTGTAGCTAGATGGATTTCTCATTGTATTAGATTAGCCTACTTGGAGGCCAAACTCTCTCCCCCAGTTAAAATGAATGCACACTCCACGAGATCCTTGTCCACATCCTGGGTATGCAAGGCTTCTGCCTCTCCAGAGAAGATCTGCAAAACTGCCACTTGGTTATCCTTCTAGACATTCATCAGGCACTATATGATTGATCTCCAGGCCTCAGCTGAAGCCAAGTTTGGGGCCAAGTCCTTCAGGCAGTCATCTCTGACTAAACTGGTAGGAGAATTGTCTTCCCATGGTACTATTAATTTCCTGGAATAAATAACTTCTGGACCCTTTTTGCACTGCTTTGTTTTATCCCATAATACATAGCCTAGGATAAGACGCAGAAGAGAGGGTGAAATTTACTTACCTATATCTCCCTTTCTTAATTGTCTTTCCGTGGCTCACCATGCCTATAACCTGTTGCTATTTGTCTTTCAGCTTGGACAAAAGTAAAGACTATCAGCTGCGGTGAAGGGGCTCCCTAAATTCTATTGGTCCCATCCCAGCACATTGGCACTGCCTGTCGCCAAATGACAGAGGCCCAAATAAAATCATCACTTTCTTGTATAAAATGTGGTTTGCCGTGTTTTATAGTTGAAAATGTGAGATGTTATAAATATAACTGTTGTGCCCCTTCTTAGAGGGAGATGTTTAGTACATGACAAATTCAAAAACAGTTGAAAGTCAAGTTTAGATAGTTGAACTGAACTGAGGGTAAACCCTCTAAAGTCTGACCTCTATCAGTTGCATTCAGTATGTTCATGGTAAGAGATGAGAGGCAGACAATCCAGCAAGTAGTTTTTTTTGTGTAACTTTCCAATAATTAATACTATAGATGCAATTTTGGAAATCGCATGTACTAAATTTTTATATTTTTAATTGAACACGCGAGGAAAAAGTCTGGAAACATGCAAATGTTCCTCTGTTTTTGGGGAGTTGCTTGACATACAATTTTGTCAAAGACTTTCTAATAGTATGTATTCCTAATTAATTGTGTTTTCTGTTTTTTTTAACAAAGTTTTAACAGGAACCATAATTATCAATAACAGTAACAGCTTTTCATTCCTTGTGTTCATTGTACAGCTATAATGATAGCATCTGTACATAACTGTAGGTGATTCTGTATGTCTCAAAAATCTGATTTATTGGAGTAAAGTGCTATTATTTCTTTTTCTTTTTTCTTTCTATAGAACATGCTTTATGGTTAACTTTCAGAATTCGTTCTTATAAATATGCACATTAGGGAAAAGTGAATTGCAACAAACTGCCCTGTGACACATATCAAATCAAAACTTTTTTTTTTTTCTTAATTTACCCCTATAGCTAGTTAATTGCGGTTAAAGTTACATCGCTCAGAGTACAGGTTCCTCATTGGCTTCTTAGCCTCAGTGTTGGTGCTGTGAGATAGGCAGCTGATGTATCCTTGTGGCTGATTTTTCTTTTCCACCAATAACAATGAGGCTGGCACTCGTAATTACAGCTCTTGCAGGAGGTGGGTCAAGAAGCTTTTGGGGTGACCCTATGTGATTGTTTAAAATGTTACCTTAAAGGCCAATTTTCAAATGTGGTTATAAATATCCTGGGGCTACACTATGCTGTCCCAGAACAGCTCCTAATACCTCCTACTAGCCATGTTGAGGGTAGAAAAATTCACGCTTTTTGGCTGGAATGCATACTGGAAGTCTGTGGTTCTAAGCCCCATACATTGGGTCTATGGGAATCTTCTTGCGCAGGAATAGAAAATTGTACAATGCAGCACTAATACATTAGGGGAAGTATTGGAGGTCTCTCTTCAGACCTCTGTTGTTCTCCCTGATGGTCTTGCTGGGGCTCACAATGCAGCACTGAATCACTGGGGGCAGCATTGGAGGGTTTTTTTTTTTTTTTTTTTCTTTTTTTCATCAATGACCTCTATTTGTTAGTGACATTTCTGTGCTGGGCCAACATTACCACACACACTGCTATGAATGAATCTAGAACAGTGGTTCTCAATCTTTTTTGTACGGGGCACCCCTGACATATAATCTAGAACATTCAGGACACCCCTGACTTATTTAATGTACTGTATCAAGGGCATAAGAAGGGTACAATACATAAATATACTGTTATTATTAGGTCTTTTAATCATAATAACACAACTAAACATATTGTGCATAACGATTTCAATAAATCTTTATTTAAAAATCCATTTTTATTAGTCTTCATAGAAAACATGGATTTTTCCTGCTGAGTCTTATTATACAGATCAATTCTTTATTCAAAATGTATATTCAAAACCTATTACAGTTGTCCACAGCACTTTCTATGGAGATTTTTAGTCTTACACTCCTGCTTTCCCATAGAAAGCAATAGAAAAAACTTGCCCTCTGGAATCTAGTTGGCACTGTTGCGAACCATATGATTTGGAAAATACAAACTGCTGGAACTTGTAATAAATCCTACAATATTTACTTTTTTATAATATATCTTTACTGCATCTTTAACACCACAAACCTTGCTTGATCCTTAGAGCACCAAATCCTCTTACAAATCTTTTTATTCTCCAAACATGTCTTGAATCCGTGCATTGCAGGCCTGTTTACTGTGGAAGGGGCTAAATACTATGTATTTCATCTTCTAGTTAAATTCTGGATTAGGCTTGCACTGCTTAGCACTGCAGTTCACAAGGAAAGTAACAACTAATAATAAGTTACTATGGGAAGAAAAAATAGTCTTTCTGATTTTTTTTTTTTTTTTTTTTTTTTTTCCATGCATGACCTGGTCCCTAAAGGGCTAAGTAGTTTCATGTACTCTGCCGCCTTCAATTTGAAAAATAAAAAAAGTATCCAGGAACTGTCCATAGACATGACATCCAGAACTGATTGAAGAGGTTATTTTTCATACCAATTAACAGGTACAAAATTAATAGGGGATATTAACCCCTAAAGGACTCATAACGTGCCAGGACTGTCATGGGTATACGTCCCTTAAGGACCCATGATGACCACCGGCTTTTTTTTTTTTTTTTTTTTTTACTTCTGGTTCAGGGCTCCCAGAGTGTCGTGCAGCCGCGCTGGGAGCCCTGAACACCATGACGTGCCAGGACCGTCACTGCTCCTTAAGTGCCGGACCACTGTAATGGTCCTGGCACGTCAGTGGTCGCGAAGGGATTAAGTGCAAACCACCCCAGATTTTCCTGAACCTTAACCCCTTAACGACCCATGACGGTCCTGGACCTTCATGGTTTGTTTTGCATTAAGGACCCATGACGGTCCTGGACTCTCATGAGTTAAATGATAGCAGCGGGCCTCCATGCACGCTGCTATCATTAATTCCAGGCTGAGACTGAGCTCTCTGGTACCAGAGCGTTCAGCCTCAGCCACTTTCACTAGTCCCTGTCATGGCAGCCGCGATCACATGTACCGGCATTGTGAATGAATGAGGCAGTATGCTTTGCATACTGCCTCTGTGTCTCTCCTCAGCCTGTCTGTCCCTTATGATCAAAGTAAGGGACAGAGAAGCAGAGAGGAGAGATCTAATGGAAAGAGAAAATTAAGCAGCTTGGGAGTATTAACCCCTTCACTGCTGTGCTGGAGGCTGGCTGGTCAATTTTTGACCTGCTAAAATCAACTTTAAAAAAAAAAAAAAATCAGCTTGTGAATTGCCAAAATTGGAAGTGTGGTTGTTGTGGAGCCACATAATACATTTATACACACCGCCAAATTTAATCAATAAAAAAAGTGGGAAAATAGGGTGGGAAAAAGGGACATGGGGATTTTCACCCAGGGGGACAGTGCCCACTTAAAACTGCCCATTTTGTACGCATGACTGACTGATCATACCTTTCATGCAGTCTCCATAAAAATTTAACCCATTGTGCCCAAATGATCCCAAGAGAGAAAAAAAAAAAAAAGCAATCTTTTCTAAGTTTTCTTTACTTTTACTAAAATAAATGGTGGGCTATCCAGATAAGTGTGGTATCAAAAGAAAGCCCTACTTGTGCTTAAAAAACTGTATATAATTTTCATGGGTAAAATAAAGTACTCAGAGGGAAAACACTGTTAAACAAAGACATAGTCAAAAAGGTCAGAATTGCTCTGATCCTTAAGTGAAATCCACCTCAGATTTTCCTGGTCCTTAAGGGGTTAAGATTTTGTAGCTACAGTAAGATAAGTGTGTGTGTGTGGGGGTTATTATTAGATGTTACTTCCCCTTTAAGTGACCTTGTACCACAGTGTCTCTTTGTAATGTGTAAATCTCTGCGTTTACCAATATAACTTTTAGTAAGCAAGGACAATTTCTGTTCCAGCTGAGGAGAGCACCCTGGCCATAACAGTTGTTGGTATACAAGACCATTTATAAACATGGGCAGGTTAATTGAAATTGACAGCACCACAGCATTTTCCTCCGTTGATGACGCAGATGGTTTCATATAACCTGGCCTAGTGCTTTCACCTGTATTCAAGAGTCAGCCTGTAAAACGTGCGTGCCGATTATTTCAGCTGTCCTTTTGACGCAGGCACCAAGACAATATCCTATAGCAAAATAAATTGTATTATCATTCAAATGAGGTGGTATTAAATCTGTCTTCTTTAGCTATGGAATTTTTAACCATGTCTGTGCCAGAAGAATGTGTGCAAAGAGTGGATAAGTAATGTGGTGGTCACCTTTTTAAGCACACATTTAACCCCTTCAGTGCCAGAGTATTGAGAATTTTTGTGGTCTGCTTACCGGACACATTCTTGCTACCCGTCTTTTTTAGGTATGATTTCCACTGGTAACTTTCTAGTTAGACATGGAAAACTGTATTTTTTTTTTTTTTTTTTTGGTTTGTTTGTTTTTTATTTATTTATTTATTTTTATTTTTTTCAGATCAAATTCAGCTTTTTTTGTGGCACCTCACAAGAATTACATTTTGTATTGTGTGGCAAGTTATTACAGAAATAAATTAATTTACTTATTTTGCTACTCTCTTAAACTATATATTAACCCTTTGTGTGCCAGAGGGGCATGCAGTACAAGACAATATCCTAAAAAAAAAAAAAAAAGTTGTAGGGTTTATCCCCCTGAGTAAAACAAAGGTACTCCCACTGCTGAAAGGTGTTTTATTCAAAAGTTATTACAGCTCAAAGCTGAATTTTTTTAGGTGCAATATCACAGTGGCCTGAAATTGCAAATGGCGCTGTTGCTACACCATCCTATGGAGAGCTCTGGTCCAGGATACCTGCACTAAAATGGACCTAACTAATAGCTATATAAACGAAAGGTATGCAAGTCTTAACTTTTTTGGAAAGTAGACATCTGCCTGCATCAAATTAGGGTATTTATGCCTTTTTTACATCTACTTTGGTGTACACTGTTATTTCCATAAAATGGTGCTATAGGGATTTTTTTTTTTTTTCATATTTCAACCACTTCAAAGATATATGAAAATATTTGAAAACCTGTTCAATACTTTCTACCAGCCCATGAAAAATGGTACCCTGTTGGTATGGGTTGACATACCATAGGAGGTGCCAGAAGTGCAAAACTACACCTGCCCCTTTTCTTTTGTGAAGTGACTTGCAAGCACTAAAATGGCCATTGCCATTTCAGACATGAGAAAACTGTCAATAAGGCATAACATTTTGAAAAGTAGATATTCACCCATATCAACTAGGTTAAAATACCCCCCCCTCACATACACTAGTCAAATAGTGTATGTGGGGGGGGGGGGGTAGCCAGTGGGTCAGAAGGCTGGGCGGGTTGCAAAGTGGCATCCAATACATTGCAAAGCAGGGTGTTGAACACCCCTCTAGAACTTTTCATTTTTTGTAATGTATTTTTAACACTTTGACTGCCAAAGCAGTATCCAGTGCATTGTGATGCATTGGATACCTCCCTGTTACTCAATGGGTTATATTCAGACATCACTACCAGATAGTAGTGGGCAGGTTTGGGAAAAGTCTTCCTCATCACCCCTGACATGACTTGGAAGACTTTGCCTGAACTCTTCCACTCCTACCAGGTAGGAAGGAAACATGGCAGCCATATTACTCTCCAGTGTCACCTATATTGATCTCCCAGCTGAATTGGCTGGGAGATCAATAGCTGGGGGGACATCAGGACCTGATGCCCGCCACAGGGTCTCCATTTTTCTGTGGTCACTGCATGTTGGTTATACTGGCTTATGGAGTGGCTGCTTTTTGACCATATATTGTAGGGCTGTGCCACTCTAGGAATTAAAGTTTCTGGTAACCAACTGATTGCTAGAAATCTCTACAAAGCATTGCATATGATTCCAGCACCCAAATGGTTAACAAAGATGAATAGAAAATAAACGGCTTTGATTTCTAAATCCCTTGTTGTATTAGCTATATTTTATTCAGAAGATTATTTTTTTCAGTTAGATTTTTTTAAAGAAAAAGACAGTAATGCTTACTTTAAAAGTGAACTATATACGTGTAGGAATAAAGGCTCTTAATGTGTTTGACAGAAGCACTCATCTAGGCATGAGACCTTCAGTATTTCACCTTCTTGGTGATTGAAGAAGTGATTGGAGGGAGAGAGAAGGGCAGTTAGGAGAGTTGCAGAGTGAGAGAACCAGATGGGAGAAAATAAAGGGAGCAGGAGGTTGCAAAACAAGTGCTGTATGTAATTTACCCATGTGACAGCAGCCCACTGATGCAACGGAGATCAGCAGTGGGAATGACTGAACCACACATACTGAGCCCCTCCTCCACCCTTGTGCATCCACACTGGCAGATAAAGGGATGGAAAACATGAGGCCTTCCAGCTTCTGCCAGAGTACAATGCCCATCATTCCCTGCCAGTGAAGGGAGTTGTAATATGGCAGCAGCTGGAGGACATTATGTTGCCACACACATTGACCCTCCTGCCTTGTTCCACTCCAGTGGTAGCCATAGAACCACACTTATTGACCTGCAAATACCAGCCTTGCCCCACTTCACTGGTAGCCATAGTATTACACATACAGAGTCTGACCCCCTGGTGGGAATTCTCAGCCATATGAAGAAACCGGCAAAGTTCTTGCTTGAAATGCTTGGGGTTTAGCGGAAAGACAGACATTTTATGGGGTTTCTGGTTGTGGGAATTTCCACAGAAAACACAGAAAATTGCAGGTTTTCATTGAAAATTCCCATGAGAAAAAATGTTTTGCCAGTTCTTTTATAGATTACAAGCTTTGTTAGCCATGAACAATGTGGACTCTCTAACAGAGAAAATGGCATATATATCACATTAATTAATTTTATTCTTAACCACAGGCTCAACAAAGTTAATTCGCTCTTCTCTCAGAAATAGAGGGTATTAGAATATATGCGAACGCATGTTTGCTTTCGTCAGATTTTCCCCTGGGGCCTAGTTGTTTCCCTGAGTGATATTGCTGTATTGTCTGTAAATGGTTTGATAGTAGGTAATAGCCTTTCTGAATATAGGAATTATTGGTACTGTTCCATTAACTGCCTTACCTCTTGTCTCTCAGTACAATTAGAACAAAAAAGGTACCAAATGGTCTCTGTAGGACATTGAAATGCAATTTTAGGATAGGATTTAGTGATATAACATAAAATAGCAAAATGTTAAACAGATGCTAGATGGAAATATATTATTGATAATGTATCCCAATTTCATTTTTAAGTGTTAATTTAAAGAGTGTGATATCTAAGTAATACTCCTAAAAATGCTATATTTTGGCAGTAGGGGCTTGCTGTTCGACCCACTGCCATTGCTGGCATTAACATTGCAACCGTACCTAGCTGCTTTCCAACTGAGACATTTCACTGTGTGAGTCACAGGGAGTGTCTCACTAGGAAGAATGACAAGTAGGAGTTGCATTGCCAGCCTCGGCTCAGGTGGTCATTCTTCTGCATCAGCTTATTCAAAAGTGTCTGCCATCTTATAAAAGGGAGGAAGGGAAGCAATAATACAACATAAATAACTTCCAGTATATAGTGTTTCTTGGTGCCCAAATCCTCTTCTGTGGAACAGAAGAGCTTGCATCATTATGAGCACAACTTTTCCCTCCATTCCACTATGCCACCACTATGCAGCCTGAAGCCTTTCTCTCAGAACTTTAATTATCAACTTTTTTTTATAAATTTTTTTTTTTTTTAATAAGTGGCATAAAAAAAGTTAAACCTAATGCTTGACCCTAGGGTTGCTACCTTTTCTTCAAAAAAATACCAGCCAAGGCATTCCCTCCATAGACTTAACACTGGAAAGAAGCCAATTTTTTACTTGCCTACCGGTAAAATACCAGCTGGGTGGCAACTCTACTTGACCCTTGGCTGAGCTCAGGGGGACTTTTTGTGTTTTTAAAGTGAAACTTGTTGGCTAATGAATTTGGAACAATGGGAAAACAAAAATGATTATGTCTGAACTTGCTAGAGAGAGTTAATTTGTGTTTAAATAAATAACATAATAAGCATCCATTATGTTTTTAGCGTTCATATCCCTGGTGCACAGAATTAAACAAATTACATCAGTGCAACTTCTCTATGGCAACTGGCTCTTTACTTTCTGTTCACTTTCCAGTTCTTGGATGGTCATCATGTTCTTGTAGAAGAATGATAACCTTAGCATGGGATGACCATACAGCAGGGAAGCACAGGGATATTTTCATTTGTGATGTAAGTGAATGCTAAAACATTAATTTCCTGTTGGGTGTATTACTTTGTTGGCTGAGGTCTCAAAACTAGGTTAAAAGTATTGATGTGTGTATACAAAAACCTGTCGAAACATTTTACATTGCTGCTTTCCAGCTTAATTAGTTGGTTAAAATGAATAATGCCGTGGCCCGTTCTTATTTGAAAATGCTAAAGTAGAGCAATTCTGTGGCAAACAATCTGCACCATAGGGGACAACTGATAATTCCCTGTGATTGACATGGGACGTTTAGCCCTTTGAATGCCAGAGGGGTACGCAACGAATTGCAGAGCAATGTGTTGCGTACCCCTCTGGCACTCAAAAGGTTAACTCATTGACTGCTAGGGAAGTCTCCAACTCATTGCTCTGCAATGCATTGGTGATCTCTCTAGCATCCAGCGGATTAAAATCACCTCCACTAAAGTCGCCCTGCAATACTGATGCAGATGGCGGCTAGCTTTGTAATCATTATTTTATCTCTTAAATGTGCCCACCAATAAAGTTATCCTTAAGCTTCTGAGACTGACGGACAGGCAGCACTGCGGACATCTTGTCTGCGCTCCTGCGCTGTCAGTCTTCTTCAGCCTTCACAGGCATTGCACTGGCCTAGATGGCTCCGGAAGAGACTGACGGCGTAGGTGCACAGGCTGCAGTAACCTGGATGTCAGTCTCTGAAGCTTAAGGATAACTTTATTTTTGGGCACTTTTGAGAGGAAAAATAATTATTACAAAGCTAGTCTCCACCTGCATAAGTATTGTGGAGGTGGTAGTTCCGCTTTAAATTTGTGGGAATTTAGGAGATTTTTAATTTGTTCCTTGTGGTACATTTAGTTTGTCCCACTTTAACTTGCTGAGTTAGCCCCCAGCATGTTTCCTATTACTGTTCTTCTTGCATTTCCTGCTGGGACAGACATTTGTGGTCTGCTCGTGCAGAAGGGCAACTTGGTGGCATAAAATGATCCAAAAGAACAATCCGTTTACAAACTTTTTCCCAGCCGTTTTAATAAATGCGTAAAGCACAAGCAGAATTTATATTTGTGTGTGTGTGTGTGTGTGTGTGTGTGTGTGTGTGTGTGTGTGTGTGTGTGTGTGTAAACTGTATTTACAATCAAATGTAAATAGACGACAAAACCTCTGTTCAATGCTGATTTGCTCTGTTTGTAGCATGGAATTAATTGTATGCAGACATTTTGAATAGAGAGACTTGGCAAGAAAGCTTTTTAGAAGTTCTGCATCTTGATTATATGTATATTATGTAGGTGATGTGCCTCATAGTTGAAAACAGAATCTTAATACAGCATTAAAGAACCTATCCCTGATACTTCTAAATTTCTCACAAACCTTTACATTAGACCGTTTCTCATCTTTTTTCCACCATTATTTGAATTTCTCGTTTTATCTTCCTCCTGCTCATTTCTTGCTTTAAATATCCTATGGATTATTAAAAGCCAGCCCCAGTGAAGGAAATTTGAAGGGACAGCATGATCTGAGAGAGAAATTTGCGCAGCTGGCAACTAGAGTTGGAGAAATTGAGATCAGAGACTCTGCCATCATAAGAATTATATTTATCTATTTTTAATGTTTTTATGTAAAAAATAAGAACCTAAACCAGATTTATATTGCTACTGTACTTCAATTCTGTCTTGAGAGACATTTTACCTTTTAACTTTTTGAGTTCCAGAGGGGTGTCTAAAGCATTGGCTTTCAAAGGGTTAAAGTCTGTGTTGGTAATGATGCTCAAATCTACCTTTCCTCTCCTTTTCTTTTCTGCACCTTGTATTATTTTGTGCTATGTATCTACTATATTTTCTCTGTGCAATGTGGAATGCAGGAACCATGGGGTAAAGGTCCCCTCCGGAGGGCAGGGCACTTTGGAAAACAGAGAGATGGAGACTCCCTTCTTCTCTCCACTTTAACCCTGCCCCCTGCATCTAGATTTAAGTGAACTGTCACAGAAGAGGCTATATGGGTACTGTTGTCTGAATTAGACCACCTTTTTTTATTTCTAGTATATGGGGCGGTATAATTCCCCCATTAGGCTGGCTCTCATTAATTGGCTTCCTTGTTCATTGATTGCCCAGTTCACCGGTTCATTATCAGGACCTGAGGAGCTTCTCTAGTCTTTACTTTACTGTTGAGTGCATCTAAAACTGTTCATTATACTACAATGGCAGCCTGAAGACTGAAGCTGCAGGTGAGTTAACATCTTAAGCCTTTGAGTGCCAGAGGGGTACGCAATGCATTGCAAAGCACCACTGAGTGCATCTGATGTGTCTGATTCCTCTGAGGAGGAATTATTGGTGGACTCTGATGATGACTGTTCAGCTGTTCCTTCATCTCAGTTTATTGGGGACCCCTTCAAGGCGGACCCCATTCCCTCAGCTGAGGGCCTGATCAGGACTGTGTTGTCCACCCTGAACATTCCCTTGGTGCAGGAGGCGTCTTCTGACCCCCTCTGATGTTTTCCAGGAGCCTGTTAGGCCCCATGCCTGCTTTCCACCTAATCCCATCCTTGACCGCTTTGTGTCAGAGGAGTGGAAATTTCCAAACAAGAAACTATCTGTGCCTAAAGTTTGCTAAACTTTATCCGTTTTCTGAAAGGGCCCTTACTCAGTGAGTTCATCCCCCTAAGGTAGATGCCCCAGTGTCCAGGCTTTCAAAATCCTCTCCATGCCAGTGGCTGATGCTTCGGTTCTTAAAGACTGGACTGACAAGAAGCTTGAGACCTCTCTCAAGGCTATTTTTTGCAAGGGTAAATAGGGCTGTGGCTGTTTGGACTGAACAGCTCAATTCTGCTGTCCGTCAGGGGGCCACTACTTCTGACATGATGCTGTACGTATGGTATCCAGGGCATCTACCATGTCTGTGGTGGCCAGACAGGCACTTTGGCTTAAGATCTGGTCAGCTGACATGGCCTCCAAGAAGGCTCTGCTGTCTTTTTTGCCTTTTCAGGGTTCTGAACTTAAGGATCTCATCAATGAGGCCACTGGTGGGAAAAGTCCTCATCTGCCAGTGGTCCTAAGGAAGAAGGCACCTGTTAAAAGGAATCTGCTTTTTTGTTCCTTTCAAGCAGACTCGCACCAAGTGACCCAGACGGTCCCTCAGGCTCTGCGCTATGCATCCAAGCCTAAGCAGCAATGGAGCTCCAAGTCCTCCACGAAGCCCAAGACTTCCAAACTTCTGCATGACTCGCCGAACTCGGGTCCCCACCCGCAGGTAGGTTGCCGCCTACGCCACTGCCTCTCAGCATGGCAGGCCTCTGTGGTGGATCCTTGGGATTAACAGGTGTTGGCCTCAGGATTCCCTTCACCTCCCTTCCTCATTCAAGGACCTTTGTTTCTCTTTCTTCCTTGGGAGCAGAAAAGAGACACCTTTTCGAGGAAGCTATACAGGCTCATTTGGACAAGGCGGTCCTGGAGCCAGTTCCCCCTCAGGAGAGGGGCTTGGGATTCTACTCCAACCTCTTTGTGGTTTCCAAAAACGATGGGGGCTGTCATCCCATTTTGGATCTGAAGGACCTCAACTCCTTTGTGGTCAGGTCCCAGTACCACCATGAGTCTCTGTGCACAGTGATAGCAGCCGTGTCTCCTGGGGAATCTCTGGACCTTCAAGATGCATATCTGCACATCATCATTCATCCAGAGAGTTGGCAGTATCTCCGCTTTGCCTATGACAGAGCGCATTTCCAGATCTCTGCCCTCCCCTTTGGCCTGACCACGGCTCCTCAAGTCTTCAACAGAGTCCTGGGAGCATTGATCTCCGTCCTACATCGGAACGGCATCAGAGTGACTCCATATATGGACAACCTTCTCCTGAAGGCCTCATCTCAGGATCTCCTTCACCAGCAGGTGCAGGACAGCATTCATGCTCTCTCCCATCAAGGGTGGATCATCAACTTGGGCAAGTCGGACCTTGTTTCTTCTCAGAAGATGGTCTTTCTGGGCCTCCTCTTTGACACTCAGAGGGGGATCGTGTTTCTGACAGACGAAGTGGATCATCAGATTGCACTGAAGGTCCAAGCTATCCTGTCTCAGGATCCGGTTCCAGCCAAGAAGCTGTCCTCTTTGGTGGGGAAGTTCATTTCCACCATAGAAGCAGTTCCATTTGCCATGGCTCATACCAGGGAACTTCAGAGGTTTTTGATTATGGCCTGCAGGGGCCGTCCAGATCTACTGGAAAGATCCCTGTCTCTCCGTCTTCAAGTGGAGCAGAGTCTCTTGTGGTGACTCAACCTGAACAATATCCTGAAAGGCAGACCCTTTCTGGTCCCCTTTTGGATCACGGTGACGACGGATGCCAGCCTCTCCGGATGGGGAGCGGTACTGGGGCACTTGAGTGTTCAGGACAAGTGGTCTCTGGAAGAATCTCTCCTTCCCATCAATGTCTTTTGAGCTTCGGGTGATATTTCATTCCCTACATCACTGGACACGACCACTGCAGGGTTGCCCAGTAAGGGTGCAGTCTGACAATGCCACAGCGGTAGCCTACATCAACAAGCAGGGTGGCACAAGAAGTCTTGCAGCTTGGTTAGTGGTCAAGGCTATTTTTTCATGGGCAGAGGAGCATGTACCTGCTATTTCCGCACTTCATATTCCTGGCGTATACAAAGTTCTGTCAGACTTCCTCAGTCGACACACAGTGGACCGCAGGGAGTGGGAGCTGCATCCAGAGGTGTTCAACCTATTCATCCAGCAGTGGGGTCTATCATGCATTGACCTGAGGGCATCCAGACCCAACAGATTTCTACCTTCTGCTCTCGCTGGGCGGATCCCATGGCTCTGGCAGTGGATGCCTTATCGATCCCGTGGACGTTTCCTCTGGCTTGCATCTTCCCTCCTGTTCCTCTGTTGACCAGAGTTCTTCAGAAGCTGCGACTGGAACGCTGCTCAGTCATTCTGATTGCTCCGTACTGGCCATGACAAGCTTGGTTTCCGGAGCGTCTGGACCTCTCTGTGGTGGAACTTCTTCCACTTCCTCCCCGTCTAGATCTTCTTCTGCAGGGTTACCTCTGGAAAGAATGTTCATCGTCTGGCTTTGACGGCTTGGAGATTGAATCCTCAATTTTGAAGAAGAGAGGATTTTCTTCCGGGGTGGTGGCTACTATGTTTAGTGCCCGCAACCCTGTTTCATCTAAGGCCTACCATTGGTTTTGGTCTACCTTCCTGGCTTGGTGTGCTGTCAGGGACCTGTCTCAGGATTTTGACCTTCCTATCGTTCTTTCCTTCCTACAGGTTGGTGTGGATAAGGGTCTCAGTCTGAGTTCTCTCAAGGTTCAGACTTCTGTGCTCTGTCCTTTTTCAGGGGCACCTTGCTATCATTCCTGATGTCAAGGTTTTCTTCCAGGGGGTTGATCATACCCATCCGGTGTTTAAGCCCCCTGCTCCTCAGTGGGATCTTAAGATGGTTTTGGGAGTCCTCCAGAGTCCTCCCTTTGAGTCTTTGGCTACCATTCCGCTGCGTTTGCTGACGTGGAAGATGTCCTTTCTCCTGGTGATTGTTTCTGCTCACAGAGTTGCAGAGCTGCATGCCCTGTCCTGTAAACCACCCTTTCTGATTTTCCACAAGGACAAGGTGGTGCTTCTGACAGAGAGGGATCTTCATCTGTTGGATGTTGTGCATTGTCTCAAGTTCTGTGTGCATCACACTGAGTCCTTGAGGCAGTCGGACTCTGTTTGTCATTCCTGAGGGTCCTAGGGCAGGGAAGCCTGCTTCCAAGGTAACCATTGCTTTTTGGATCAAGTCCATGATTCGTAAGGCTTACAAACGTCGGAAGAATCCTTTTGCCTTCAGGGTCTGTAGGTTCATTGGCGCTCTGGTGACTTTGGGGGCCTACGCCTGGTCCTTGGCCTTGCCTTTCTTCTCGCCCTGGGGAACTTAATGGTTGGACATTCCAAAGTTACCAGTAACCTGTATCGGACGACAGTGAAAATAGGATTTTAGTCTTACCTGTTAAATCCTCTTCTCTTAGTCCATACAGGTTACTGGTCTCCTACCCTGTCAAGGCACCATGCTTGGCGCTACTTCGGCAGAACGTGGGTGTCCTTTCGGGTTCAGGCTCACAGAAGTCTTCCTTTACCTTCTTACTTCCTAATTGATAGTCTGCAAATCTTACTGGTTGGGGATTGGCTAGCTGCAAGCTAAGGAGAGGAGGTAGGCTCCACCCAGCAGTCACTTCTCAGAATTGTTCTTGCCTATTAAAAGGACTGATCACCTACCCAAAGTTACCAGTAAAATCCTATTTTCACTCACTGTATTTATGCAAGACACTTTTCTGCCCCTGTTTAGAGTTGGGTTCATTAAATTGGATGATCTGCTCTTGATAGCGCTCATATTGGGGACCCTGTCCAGGTCTCGATAGACCCGTTGGAGAGCCATAATTTGCTTTACATGCATTTCAAAAGCAGTAGCCTATGTTTACTAGGTTTTCTAGAGTGAAAAGGGGTGCTCTTTCAGTAGCCATATTTCTTGTGATTGTACATGCTATACCTCAGAGAGGTAAAAGCCTGAAAAAAGAAAAAGAAAGATCCTACTAGAGGCACTCAACTTCTTCAAATTTTTAATAAAAAATACATATCATATAAATACCACAATTAGTATCAAAAAATAATATATAGTGAAGCATGGTAACGGACCCACACCAAAAAACAAAAATGATGAAAATAAATCCCCTTAAAAACAAAACTACAGATATGTATTGCCTAATACAATATATCTCCTACTGGGAAACACATAAATAATCTAGGCCCAAATTACAAAAAATGGTATGCATACCAAAAAAATGAACAATATGTGTAATACTCCAATTAGAGATATAAGTGGAGAGTAAAGTCAGTCACATAATAGCATCAAATGTAGCGAAAAAGCGATCCTAGAAGCCATGCAGCATGCTGAATGAGTGCAAACATAAAGCAAGTTAGTACTTCAAAGCCAGGAATAAAGCTTCGTTGCAGGTAAACATAAAGCCAACATGTACCACAACGTTTCTTCAGACACTATGCACAGACAATAGCAAGAAAGAACACAGCAACGGTCTCACCGCTCTGTTGCCGTTCCCCACTTCTCCGGTCTTCCGTGTGCAATCAACATGTCACTCCTGGTACAAGTAAGGTGTTTGTGGCTTAAAGTAGAAACATAACAATGTTCAACTTGCTCTCACTCGTAACAATGTATCCGCTCATACACTGAATCCGCCATGGTTATAGCAATAGTGCACAATAATCCGCTTGAATGTGTTGATATCGATCCACATAGATTATATCATCATAACAATGTATCAGTTATGCGCTCAAGCCGCTGCAGTTATCACAATTGCATCCGTTGATCCGCTTCAATGTGCTGATATCGATCCACATAAATAAAAGTAAAAAGCAAAACATAGGAATAACTTCCACCAACATGTTTTGCCCCACATCATAGGGCTTTCTCAAGGTGTAAACAATCAAAATGATTACCCAACCGGTTTAAATCTCTCAAAACCGGATGTCTGTAGTTTAAAGCTTCCAATCCTATCCATCTCTTCCCAAATCAAATGATCCACATTTAAATTTAAAGGGGATGAATACCATTGAAGCAGTCACAGTGCACAGAACAACCACACTCTTAAAGGAGACTCATTTCCCACAACTGTGTTGCCAAAGATCCACATTAAAATTAACCTAAAATTAATCCAATTGAATGTGACGGCGAATGATAGTTTGAAACAGATTGTGGGGGAATACCCCTCGATGGTTGCAAAAAGAGTGAGTAATTTGCGTGACATGCTGGTGCAATCTGAGTTTAGAAAAGAAGTTTTACTTGATTGGTTAGGAAAAAGAAAAGTGTCGGGTATGCACCAATGTGGAGCATGCAAAGCATGTAAATATGTCAAGGTGGGCAGATCCTTCTCTAATGGATTAAAGAATAAGGCATATCTGATTAAACAGTTTTTAAATTGTAAATCAGAAGGTGTAATTTATATATTGAGTTGTCCTTGTGATTACATATATGTGGGTAAAACCATGAGGCAGTTGCGGAGAAGGATTCTTGAGTTTGCTCCAGAAGGAAACAAGATGGATTTTTGTATTGGAAGCAACAGGAGAATTTGGTTTAAATGAAGAGATACAGTACCACATGTTCTTATGACTCCTGGGTAAGCGACTGTCTCGTGGTGTCCCTTAAATAGGTGTAATTGGATTAATTCTTTTTTATTTATTTATTTAGATCTGTGTGCACCCCATGCATGTTTGTGCCTGGTATACTTCTCATGTTTATTTAATTGTGTGCTCATCTAATTTTTGTTTTTTTTGAGGTAAAAGCCTGAGCTGACCTTGCTGGGACTAGAACCTCATGGTCTGTACAGATTCTACAGCTGGTGCATTAACCAACTTAGCCATCTCTCCTTTGCAGTCATATAACTACTTATAGATATTTATGAGTAATTTTTTCTTTTCTGCTATTTGGACTGCTTTTATCCTTTTAGTGGGTTTCTTCTGGGCATGTCAGAAGTATTATGGGGTCCCCTTAACCCTTTAATCATTTGCTCCTCATGCCAGACTAGGCTTACAATGGAATATTGTGGTACCTTATACCCATCTTGCACTGTGGCCACCAGTTTAGATTAAGGCTTTTATCTTTTCAATCTCTTCTATCCACTCATCTTTTCAGGAGGTCCTAAATTCTTGGTCTGGTAGATGTCCTATGTTGTACTTTTAGGCACCTAAACCCTATTTTGGGAGATTGATCTCTCTGTTAGGGATTCCTCTGTGGAGAAGGTGAGACTAATTGAATGAGGTTCCTCCGTATCATTGGTAGAATATCTATAAGGGGGTCCTCTAAATTATTCTGTAGTGGAGCCTTTTCGCTTCCCATTGAGTCCAGGCTTACTGACTTACAGACTTACTGACCAAGGGACTTGTGTTCCACCCTCAAGTGGAGAAGCTGGCGTTGAGAGGTTGGCTCTTGAGACCAGCACCTTGTCAAAAAAGGATTTTTTTTTTTTTTTTTTAAATGTCATTCTTACCATGCTCAAAGCTAGAAAACTGGTTTTGTGCAAGGCATATCCTATGGTTTGGTCCTCCCTCTTCTATCCAGCGGTGTGCTGATCATGCTTCACACTCACAGGCTTCCAGTGATTCTGTCCTTTCTTCACGATGTTCAGAGAGGTCTTGTTCTTAGTACTTTTAAGGTGCAGATCTTGGCTCTTTCTGTTATTTTCCAATGGCACATTGCTTTGCTCCCTGATGACCTTTGTTCAGGGGTAACTCATACCTTTTCATTCCCATTCCTCCATGGGACTTGAACTTGGCTCTGGAAGTACTCTAGAACTTTCTGCAGAGGATGACATAAGAAGAAAAACACTTCAATGTTATTATTTAATAAAAGGCTAGAGCGTTCCTTCATTTCTCAGCCATACCCAGGGATGGCAGTAGGAAGAGTTAAGTAAATTCCTACCTGCTACCTCCTATCCCATGACTCGGGGCTATGGTATGGACTCCACAGTTCAACAAAAACCCTGTGGGCGGTGAATTTGCATGATGGAAAAGTCTCAGTTTGTGTGGGGTGCTGGGGGAAAAAGGGGGACATGTCCCCCTGCACTCATATTGAAATCACTGCAGGACTATGCTTTGTGATACAAACAGGTTTGTCTCCAAACTTCACACGCCAGCAAACTCTGATTGCATCTGTAACCTCCCTTAACCCTGCCATTCTCCTGCATGTGTAATAACTGCCCAAAAAGGTTGCATGCTTATGGGATCCCCAGGGCACTCGTACTGAAACCCCCCCCCCCTTACTGACACTCAGCTACATGTCTCCAGACACCCCTTTATTGTCTCTGCCCCCCATTACTGCCACTCCTGACATTCCTCCAGCCGTTATCCCTTGTCATGCCACTCGCCTGCATCATTCAGGCTTCCTTACTGCCACTCACCAATATGCTTCTGAAATATGCCTCTGAGCACACACTAACTCACCCATATGATTTTGGACACCCTCTTACTGCCTTCATCCACATGTCTCTAGACCTCCAATTAAACACACCAGCGAATCCCCTTCATTTTGACTCTCCCGGCCACTCCTGTATAAAATGACTAAAGCACAATTCACAGGGCAAGTAATTTGTACAGGAGATTTACCGCTATAGAGTTGCAGTCTCAACTGGAATTCACAGAAGTGGTGACTGAAGGAGTGCCTAATCCCACAGGCAACGCTAATTTTATACTAAATTTGTCCACGGACAATGCTTTGCTTCTGTTGCTAGTTTATTTATAAAGTGACAACAAATTTCTTATTACTGTTTAAAGTAGCCATTAAACATTTTATGCAGATTAGCCCCCATATGAAAGCTATTTCTATTTTCTTACCTATTTAAGGCCATTTTAAATGGCTTACTGAAGAGCATATTTTAAATAGAAATGTTCCCTTTTATCTTTTTAACACAGCATTGAACAGTATACATAAAATTCCATATTTTTGATTGTGGTGTCTTGCTTGAGCTGCTTTTGTTTACACTTCTTACTATTTAATATTTGCTTAAAAAATAAATCTTTAAAGGTCTCTTTGTTACAGGTTATAGTCGTGATTCTCATCTTTAGTCATTGTGTCACACCAACAGGTCATGTTTTCAGGAGATACTTCCTTGTTCACAGGGTGGCTCAGTCATTGTGATTGCACTGCCTGTGCTTAACGGCTCTCTGTAGAATTTTTCCTGTATGTGTTTTGGGGACTGGAGTTTAGAATCACATTTTAACATAATCCTAACCATTCTCAAAGTGCGGTATTCCAAACTACAGGAGATATTTTAAATCATATATTTGACTTGTTTTGATTCATAATTGAGTCCATGTGTTGCCTTTTGATTCTCTTTAAAAGAAAAAAAATTGCCACAGAGTAAAGTTGAAATTTCCATTATAGTGAAGGACGAAAACACTTTATGTATGAAATAGAAAGTAAAGTGAATGTTTGGAAACAAAAATAATGAATTGGCTGCAACAACAAGAACCAGAACCCGGTGTTGAATTGTTTTTTCTATGTAAATGTGTCTTCCTTAGAATTCTATTACCTTAACCCTTTGAGTGCCAGAGGGGTACGCAACGCATTGCAAAGCAATGAGGTGCATACCTCTGTGGGACTCAAAGGGTTAACCCTTTAAGGATTGGAGCCATTTCTCTCCATAAAGACCACATAAAATGTTATTTTCTTGTCATGTTTGTTCAGCATGTGAGTATCCTTTTGACACTAAGGACCAAAGAGGAATGCAATGTATTGGTCTGCAATGTGCTGCGCACTCCTCTTATTCTTAAAGGGCTACTATTCCTCTAAGAAGTTCACCTACTTTCATTGTATTGATTATTTTAAGCCTTTGAGGGCCAAAGGAGCATTGCTTTGCACTCAGAGGGTTAATATATCATAAAATATAAAGTGGGATTAAAACATTTAATAATCTTGGCTATTCTGCTTTGTGGTCCCCAAAACGTATTGCAGAACTGTTTTTATTTATATATATATATATATATATATATATATATATATATATATATATATATATATAAATAAATAAAAAGTATGTTCCTAAAAATGTGTCCAAATATGACAGCACTTGACCACACAAAAAGCATACATGTGTGCCATCATAAACCAGAACTTGAGAGCTACAGTGCTCTGCTAATTAATACAAATTTTGTGGTATACCTTTTGTGAACTATATAATCTCTTGCTAAATAAATATTTTTTTCTTACTCTTTATTGGACATACACCCTGCCTCAATATTTCATAGAAACAGCCTGTATTGGATTAATATTTGAGAGAAGTGACCCCTATCAAACAGTATTTTCAAAGCTTGTTAAAATAGTTTTAGGCTTGTAAAAGTAGGAAAGATGTTTTATATTGGTCACGAATAGCACTGCTGAGGCTTGTATGGTGAGTGCAAATGGCCAGTCAGACTGATTCCCATGACACAACACTAATCCACTTTGCAGTTACACAAAGGCCACATGCACAGTGGCAACAGTGAACTAATAATGGGGCATACCAACTGCACGATGAGGTATAAATACAAATTCCTCTTCGATTTTAACCCTTTGGGTGCTAGAGTGGCATAGCGTTGGATACCTCTCTGGCACTCAGAAGGTTAAATTGGGCTTTTAAATGTTAAGCTGACAATTTTATATAATACCAGCTTGCTCGACTATAACTAGAGATGCACCGATACCACTTTTTTAAGACCAAGTACGAGTACCTATACTTTTTTCAAGTACTCACCGATACCATTAGTCATTTGCCGGTTTTCCATGTACCTAAAGCATATATATATATATATATATATATATACACACACACACACACACACACACACACACACACACACACACACACACACTGGGGTAAAAAAGTATTTAGTCAGCCACCAATTGTGCAAGTTCTCCCACTTAAAAAGATGAGAGAGGCCTGTAATTTCCATCATAGGTACACTTCAACTATGAGAGACAGAATGGGGGGAAAGAATACAGGAAATCACATTGTAGGATTTCTAATGAATTCATTGGTAAATTCCTCGGTAAAATAAGTATTTGGTCACCTACAAACATGCAAGATTTCTGGCTCTCACAGACCTGTAACTTCTTCTTTAAGAGTCTCCTCTGTCCTCCACTCGTTACCTGTATTAATGGCACCTGTTTGAACTTGTTATCAGTATAAAAGACACCTGTCCACAACCTCAAACAGTCACACTCCAAACTCCACTATGGCCAAGACCAAAAAGCTGTCGAAGGACACCAGAAACAAAATTGTAGACCTGCACCAGGCTGGGAAGACTGAATCTGCAATAGGCAAGCAGCTTGGTGTGAAGAAATCAACTGTGGGAGCAATTATTCAAAAATGGAAGACATAAAAGACCACTGATAATCTCCCTCGATCTGGGGCTCCACGCAAGATCTCACCCCGTGGTGTCAAAATGATCACAAGAACGGTGAGCAAAAATCCCAGAACCACACGGGGAGACCTAGTGAATGACCTGCAGAGAGCTGGGACCAAAGTAACAAAGGCTAAATATATATAAAAAGGCTTAAATATATTTTAAGTTTTTCTTCTAGCACTGTCAAATTTTAGTGCATATTTTTTACTCAGACTGACAATAGTGATTACACCAAGGAGATGGTGGCAGACAAATATGGGGCAAAAAGCTATCTTAAACCTGAACTAAAATGAGGTAGTTTCTTTTTCCTTCAGATCACTGCACCTATAGGTCTCGCAAAGTAGGCAGGTCCTCAAAGGGGCGACCTGTGCCCATTCAAAAATTATTCTCACATGAGTAGTGAGGAGTCAGACGTTTTCCTGGCTCATTATTTTCCTTACTCGTTAGTTTAAAGGGACCGTAATGTCCCATAAAAAATTGTTTGTTTTGTGGATGTTAAAAAATTAAACTATATGCTTAAAATCCTATCCCTCCACCGTCCCCTTCTGATGTCCGCTGTAAAACGTACAGCAGGAGATTCGAGTCTTGCAACTCAAGGAGGCTCTTCAGCAGAGACAAAATCACATTTTTTAAAAAATAATTACTTCATTGGAACGGTCTACAAAGTGTGCTTGCAAACCAGACACGCTTTGTAGACCTTTCCAATGAAGTAATTCTTTTCCTATAACATGACTTCGGCTCTGCTGCAGAGCTGCCTGCTGGTCCCCGGACTGGGATCTCCTGCTGTCAGCAAAGCGCTGACATCAGGAGAAGAGAAGGGGGGAAACTTTGAAAGCGAATATCTCTCAAACCATAGCGATTTGAGAGAGAGGATTTGTAGCATATAGCTCAATTTTTTAACATCAATGATATTTTGTTACATACACCTTTAACCCGTTTAGGACCAAGTGAGCGCACAGTATAGTGCAGTACCCCCTCCCCCCATCCCTAAACTGTTAATACATTGGGTCATGGTAGTGATACTTTTTCAAGCTTGGTAGGTAACCAGTTGCCTTGAAAGTGTTGGTGTACTTCAGATCTTTGTCATTATGCATCAGTTTTCTTCAAGTGGACTTACAACAGCCACATTTTTCCTGATACTGATTTTTGTGTATATTTGTAAAATGTACTTTCCTCTTGTTGGTAATGATTGATATTTGAGGTAAAGTCTAACTAGATTTTCTATCTGTTACCACGAACAGGTAGTATGTAATATTTTTTATTTTTACTTGTTTTTTCCAGGTAAAGACAGAGTTTTCAACACACCCTTGTGTGAACAGGGAATTGTTGGATTTGGCATTGGAGTTGCAGTTGCTGGCGCTACCTCTATTGCAGAAATCCAGTTTGCAGACTACATATTTCCAGCATTTGATCAGGTTTGTACAGCCTTTTTATGAAATGTAGAGGTGACACATTTCAGTATATTCACAGGGTTTTTAAGGAGGAAGTCTAGCAATCCATTTTTAGAATTCTGTTTGGTTAGCTCCCAGTGTATTTATTTCAGAAGACAGATTAAATTGCATGCTTTGGCTCAAATCATGGTATGCTGGGCTTTCTCATTCCTTACTCTTTACTCATTCTGAACTGTCCCATCTAGTGGCCTGAGGGGATCACACCCAGTAAACAAGTAAACTGGCATTTTACACTTTAACCCTTTGAGTGCCAGAGGGGTACACAATGCATTGCGTACCCCTCTGGCACTCAAAGGGTTAAAGTGTTAGTAATGTCCACTAAAGTGCCCTTGTTTGATTCATTAAAGCTTTTTAGTATGTATAGCACTGTTCGCGATGTCTGTACCTCTACCGTTTGGCCGCAAATTGTTCTTGAAGTCTTCCCCTCCCACCCCTTTTTGTCAAAGTGCCTGTAAGTCTGTTGAAGCTGAATTTGTGTCAGCCGACACAACGGATCGCGTAGAGGCACAAAATTCATAGCAGGCTATATGAAACCCTGCCCCCTCAGCAGTGACGCATCGCCTCCTCTGCAGAGCCGGATCTACTTTGCTTCATGCAAGCGCTCCTTACAACTCATTTGCTTCCTGGCTCTGATGAGAAAACCCATCTGCTTGGTCTAGAGCTTGGAGTGACGTTGTCGGCACACAAGGAGCACTTTAACCCCTCCCATCCGGTATTTCATTGGAGCGCGTGTCCAGGACAGCCATGTAACGAGCACACGCTTGATCAGAAGATTTTTAAAGATGGAGCCTGGGCTTCCTTTGCCAGGAAACATTGAAAGGCAATATCTTTACAATTAAGGAACGCTGTGAGAAACTATCAATAGCAATACCCTCTACTGAGCATGGAGTATCATACATATATTTTTCATTGCAGGACATTACGAACGCTTTTAAAGGGGATCTATCACCCCTATACAAGTTAGCCTTAATAGTTAGAGTATATAGCGAATAAGTGTAAAACTGTAGTAATTTCATTTTTTTGAAATGTCTATTTGGCCAAAATCATATATAATAATTTGCTAGGATGTTTGTCAGAAGCAGTCATGCGCAGTAGAGACTGCCTGAACGCACAGAATGCTGGGAGTTCTGTGCTGGGAGAATTCTGTGCTTTCGGGCAGTCTCTGCAGTGTATGACGCAGGGCAGGACCGGCCTCTTAACCCTTTGAGTGCTAGAGAGGATTCTGTGCAATATATCCCTGCTTTCTTTGACCTAGAGGTGCTCCAGTTAGTCTTGAATGAACCTACAACATGCTGTAAATTAGAGCAGCGGTTCTCAATCAATTACTTCAAGGAAGCCCTAACATGCAATCTGGAATTTCCAGGATTCTTCCCCCACACACAAACATTTCTGAAGGGCTTAATGAAGGGAACATTACGTAAATGTATAGTTATTGTTAGGTCTCATAGTCAGAATGACAGCATAATAATGCCCGTAAATATACGTTAGCTACTCAAATTAACCATTTGAGTGCCAAAGGGGGATCTTGTTGCATGCCACTCTAGCACTCAAAGGGTTAACAATCTTTACCAAGTCTTCATAGGAAAAAGTGGGGCACCCTGAGCTGTGCCCATCACACACCAAAGTGCCATGGCAACCTGATAAAGAGAATGTAGCTTGATTACATGCAAGACTTCTCCCTCTTCCTTTTTGGTAGAAGTGGCACCAATCGGAGACCAAAGAACCAGTTGATTAGAGTAGATTAGGGGTAGTCAACTGTTGGAACACCAGCTGGCTGATTTTCTAGGTATAGACATGGTCCTTTCTTTTCTGTCTGGCATGTCATGCAGTATACCCAACTGGTATACTGGCTATCTATGGTACACACTGAGTGCCTTATTCATCAAGAAAAAGAGGTGCAATTCTAAGGCAAACCAGCTGTACCATAGGGGCATTTTTCAAAATCCACATTGCTTTAAATGATGTTTTTAAGAATATGACTGCTGGGGAATCCTACAGTGCATTGAGAAGCAATGTGCTGGAGATCTTTCTAGCATTCAGTGGGTTAAAAGCCCCAATTAAAATGTGTTGATTTTCATTTGTCCCCTATGGCACAGTTGGTTTACTCTAGAATTGTTCTTCTTTAGCTTGATGAATATGTGTGTATATTTTTTATGTTGAGCTGGCCATCCCTATATGAGCTAGCTGTGTAGAGCTGCTGATCTGTGTATGCCTGTAATCAGACTGAGGTGAACACCTACAGACCACTGGGAACACAGCTGGTTTGATTACAGGCATTCAGGGATGGCCAGCTCAACAGATAGCTAGCTGATCTGCATTTATTGGGTGGGGGAGGTCAGGGAGGCCACCGCTGTTATATTGAGCAATCAGGGGGATCCCTTAGACACCAGGCATGGCATCAAATATATCCAAATATGGAGGGGAAGAGGTCCTGGGTTCCTGATCGGAGACCAGGGATGGAATGAAAGAAACGTGTGCAGTCTCTATTTGCAGTGCAAGTTTGATGGCAAAATGAATAGAACCAAAATGTTACTGAACTGAGCATGTTTTTTCTCAGTTTGCAAATGTTTGCTAATTTTCTAGGTAATGCGTGACTAAAATGACCACCATTTTGTGAGAGGGTTAGCAGTTGGCACATATTTTCATATGTCTGGCTAACCTTTAATTTAGGGGCATGTGCTAACGTTGCTGTTAATTTAGAAGCATGTGCTTCCAGTAAAAAAAAAAAAAAAAAAAAAAAAAGTGTTAAAGCGGAACTACCATGTCACAAAATGTTTTAGCTTAACTAATTCCCCTTCTGGCAACTAGCTGCTTAGTAGCGGTAGTCGCCAGAATTATTACCTGATTTAATAGATATATACTTTATTCCCCAGCTGTCAGTAGCACGGAGCGCGGACATCTTGCCAGAATGACGTCCTCGCATCTGCGCTGTCAGTCCCAGCCGGGTCCAGGAGGCATTGCTAGGAGCCAGCCGGCTCTGGCTGGGACTGACAGCGCAGGCGCATGGACGTCATTCTGGCAAGATGTCCGTGCTACTACTAAGTAGTTAGTCGCCAGAAGGGGGGGTTAAGCTAAACATTTTGTGACATGGTAGTTCCGCTTTAATGTGTTTTTTTTGCATCAGAACGCGAGCACTCGTGTTATGGCTTCTAGAAAATAGAGAGTGCGCCACTTTCTTGCATTCCACCCCATGTTCTCTCTAGGGATTGAAATTAGTAGCTGCAATCGTGCAGTTGCAAAAGTAGAAAAAAATATATAGGCAATTTAACGTTATGCATTCTGCCATAACATGATGACGTAAACATAAAGGGAGGCAATCCTTCTTCTCTTTTTTTTTTTTTTCTTTTTAAATAGATTTTTATTGGGAGACAAGCATCATACAAATAGTTTACAGCTAGTCAGATAACAATAATCTGAAGTTGATAAAAATCGAGAATAGGAACCAGAGTAATTGAGTGTCGATTAAGTAACATTTTTCTGGTGTACTGTGGGGATCTGCAGGAGAGTGGTAAACCATGTAAGGTGATGGGGAAATAAGGGAGAGAAAGGGAAAGGGAATAAAAGGTGGGGATGAGAAATAGATGGAAGAAAAAAGGAGGAGCTGTGGTTAGACCTGGGACTGACCAGGGGTCCATGTCCAGAGGAGACTTGCCAGGAATCCACAGAGAATCTATAGCTTGGATATTAAAGCCCATTAAATATATCATAATGCCAAGGGTCTCAGATCAAACAAGGTGGGGGGATAGTACAGCAGCAAGTAAGCAGGCAGAGCTGGGGAGAGTGGAGGGGGCCAAGGTAGTTGAACAAGATAAGCCTGTGTGAGAGGAGGATAGCTTCTGTTGGAGAGTCTATTTAGACCAGAGGCAAGCGAAGCTGTAGATATGGCATGACATCTTTTCATAAGGATCATAGAATCTACTTTCTGGAGCCATGCTGACAACCAGGGAGGGTCTTGAAATTTGCAAAGGGATGGTATGAGGGATTTTGCTTCATTAAACAGAGGGAAGATAGCCCGCCATATTTGTGAAAGGAAGGTCAAGGTGATATTTGTAGTAGAAAAGGAAAAGTAAGAGGTCATGTGGAAGATGTATGTCTAGTGCCAATGTGATATAGGACTGAACTGCTATCACGGTACTCGTGATTGCCCTCCGTAAGTGCTGTGCTGCAGGCGACATTGCCATTACTTCCTGGTTGTTGCACTTAGGCAAATTCGCTATTCTTATAGGCTGATGGTAATTGCCAGAATGAGTCTCCGCCTACATGCTAAGCCTTATAGTCTTCAGCCTGCAGATGTTTGTCTCAAAGGTTGTGAGGTCTCTAGTCTTAAATCCCATTTTGAAGTACTATGATACCCAATGTCTGACCTGAAAAATCGACCACCACTGGATAAAAGGGACACCTAGCTTTTCCAGTATGGCTTTGAGAGAGAGCGATTGCGTAGGAGATGTGGAGTGTTTGTATCATGTCAATGCCCTTGGCCTTCCTGCGTGTAAAGTGTGTGTGCTTGGGGGTCCTGCTGGAAATTCGGAATATACCTACTATGGATTTGAAAGGAGAGGGAGATTGGAATAAGGCTGAGGTGGAATTCAGTTCATGCCAAGTGTGAAGCAGGTGTCCTAGCACTAGATGGTTAGAGCATTTTCAAGGAATCCTTTTTGGGTTTGACCAAAGGAGTTACATGTGGTCTATAGTGCCCATATATTGAGAGAGTGTAATCGTCCACCATTTTACAGAAGGGTGGAGCGATGTCAAAAAGCTTCCATAAGGCCATGGTCCACTGATCTTGTCAAGATTAGAAAGGTGGAGGCAAGGTTTTTTGTGGGCTCAGACAAATTAGCTGATTTTGGATTGTAGGGTCAGTATATGAAGTCTGATGGTATGTGGATGGAGAGGGTGTTAAGTAAATATAGAACTTTGAGGAGAATCGTCATTTTAATGATATTTATCCATCCCGACCAAGAAACTGTTAGAGAGGACCAAGTCTTCAGGTCAGTGGAAATGTAGTCAATGAGCTGATCAAGATTCAGATTAAGAAGGGTAGAGGGAGCTGGGTGATATATGAATGCCAAGATATAGTATTGAGGAGTTGGTCCAACGGAAGGAGAAACGTTGTAGGGAAGATGCTGTATGGGAGACAGTGTTTGGGTTTAATATTTCTTATTCGGTATAATTGATCTTCACTCCCGATAAGAGGGAATATTCGTTTAAGATTTGCAGTAGTGACAGTAGTGAGTTCTGGATTGGTGAGCAATAATGGGACATTGTCTGCAAATGCTATGGTTTTGTGCATTTTGTCCTGAGGTGATCCCCTGTATAGAGGCCTCTGAACCTATGGTGTTTAGGGATAGGTTGAAGAGTAATGGAGAGAGAGGGAAATCTTGTCTGGCATCATTCCTTATTGGAAACAAATCAGAATAAATGCCATTCACTATTATTCTTGCTGATGGAGTCAAGTAGAGACTCATGATGCTCTGGATCACATTGTTAAATACAGCTTTTGATTGCTATGTGGGATAAAGACAAGACAGTGGTCATGTTGTGGCAAGTCTGTTGTCCAGGAAGTAATCTGCTTTGGTCAGGTGAAGGAGGTGGGGATGAATCCTAGTAGCAAGGACCCTTAGCAAAGAATTTGAGATCAACATTAAGCAATGATATGGGGCAGTAGTTTCTACACAAAGAGGGTTTAGGTAATACTAATATGTTAGCTTTCAATGCCTGCCTAGGGAGTCCTTCCATAACTGCATTAAAAGAAAGTCTTATATGTGGGATGAGAGGCTTGAAAAGTGCTGTAGTATAAGGCAGAGAATCCATCCAGACCCGGGCTTTTTTCCAAAGTTAGACTCTTAATCTCCCATATGAGTTTCTCCTCTGTGAATGGCTGTTCAAGCTCTTCACGTGTACGGGGGAAGATGGGGGACTTTATATTTCAGTAGAAAGTAAGAAATATTCTGTTCTTGTTGGTCTCCAGTTCAGACTTGTACAGTTTGCTGTAGAAGAGTTTGAAAGCCTCAGCTATCTGAGGATATTTGGAGTCCAGTGAACCCTGTGCTAGTTTTATTTGGAAACATTGGTCATTCTCCCACAGGCCTTGATGAAGTGGGCTAAGTTTTTGCCACATTTGTTGTCATGTAAGAAAAGTTGGTATTTATACAACTTATGTGATTCATGAATGGCTGGCTGCACAGAGAAGATTATTGAGGGTATCTCTGCCTGTCTTAAGTTCTATTCTGTCAGTCTCTTATAGGGACAATTTGTATTTGTGTTCTAGGAGCCAGAATCTGGCCAACTGCATGTCCAGAGTAGTGCTTGTTTTCTTTTGTTGGCTCTGATTTTGATGAGAAGACTTTTAATCATGCTTTTGTGGTATTCCCACACCATGGGATCTGAAACATCCTGTGACCTGTTCAGAATGAAGTATTCAATTGCAGCTCAGGAGAGGAAAGAGAGGACAGCTGTATCTTGGAGGAGTGTTTTGTTGAGTCGCCATACTTGCGGGGAAGTGTGAATCTCTGGGAGGGAAAGGGTAGATGAGACTGCTGAATGATCTGACCATGACACTATCGATGTTGGATGCAGTAAGGTGTTGAAAGAGAAACTGGGTGGTGAAGTGGGGAGCTGAATAAAAAATGTAATTTTTCTGCTGTGTGGCATGATCTCCAAGTGTCTGTTAGATGAAGATCAGCATGTTTTCATCTCAGGTGTTGAAGATGTGGGATCTTAAAGGGGGAGCGCCCTGTGATGTATCGAGGTCTGGATCTAAGGCCAGGTTGAAGTCTCCTTCAAAGAGGAGTCGACCATTGGCCCATGTATCACATTTGTTGAGAGCATTCATAAGGAAGGATATTTGAGACTCGTCAGTGCCATATAGGTTCGCCAATGTGTGAGGTTTGTTGTGGATAAGACCTTTGAGAACGACGTATTTGCTTACTTTATCTGCGATAGGCTCATCACTCCCATGGGCTTTAGTTGAAACTATCACAGTTGCTGATAAAAAGTATGTGAATGGGAAGTGGTGGTTAGAGAAGTGAGGTCATGAATACAAACCAGGAAGTGAGGGGTACAATCTTTTTTAAGAGCCGATTATTCCAAGAGAAAAGTTCCCCTTTAATGCATGGAGGCTTTCAGGCTGTTCATGTCTATATTATGACATATTGTCACATTAGATTAGACTCCAGTCAAGGTGCAAATAGCTCTCTAGATGTGCTGGTCAAGTAAGAGCTGGCATTGGGTGACATTAATGCTAATAGCAAAGTTTTATGCCTATATCACTATAACCTCTCTTGAGACATAAAAACAAAAAGAAAAGGACAGCTCAACACTCCTCTAAAGTGCAACAAGGGTTATTATTTTAATGCTATATACCCTTTCCCTCCAAAATGGGCATTCACAAACAACAAGGCTACCACCATCTCTAGGATATCAACCTTGGCCGGGTCAGACCTGCAGTCCTGGTCACTTGCCACACTCTTTTCTTGTCCCTCCTTGAAATACATTGTAGCTCTCCTCTCGGTCTTTGCTCAGGATATCTACTCCAGAGTCCAGTTTGTGATCTTTGCTCAAAACCTCATCTTATTTAGGAAGTGGGTAAAATATTGTAATAGGCCAAGGGAATAAGTAAGGGCAACTGCTTTATAAGAACAATAATTTATTAATATGAAAAATATGTATGTATATAACAGGCAATATTGTATAGATAGTACACTGTTGGTAGAAGCCCAACACATTTTGCTATTAACCTATTGCTTCCTCGGTGTTTTGTGTTTTTGAGTATTATATTAATGTTTATATGAGAGGCAGCTAAAAAAATTTTTCTCAAAATATTTATCACTGGATTTTATTTAGTGGATAAATAAGTATCATTTGAATGGTAATGGAATAGTAATCCTTTGGTATGGGAAAAGAATACTGTAAAGCTTTTCGTGCTGAGAATCACAAAGGAAATCTCACTGATGCAAGACATTTTGTTCCACAGTTATTAGTTTAAATTGTTGTATAGTTTCATTAACCGTTCCCCCTGGAATCCAGACGTTTATTCTATGAGAGAGGTGATCCTCTGGCTGCAGTTCACTATGTGTTGTTTGTTTATTTAATAAAACTTCTGATCATTTAAGATGTTGCATAGTGCCCAGCTTGACCACAAAAGCACAGTCAATAATATTGGTGCTATTAATCACTTAATGTTGACGGCTTGAAATAACATCCTACTAGTTTAGTACATTGGATATTTGTTATCGTAACCAGATACTTTTAGTTTTGCCCACATTCTTTGTCTATGGCGGTTAAAACCAGCATGACTTGCAACTGGATTACTGAAAAGAATATTCTGGTGTAAAATAATCATTGGCATTTCACTGAAAGACATAAGTAACACATTCAAGTATACTTGTGCAGTGTAAACTCATTATTTGAAAATTACCTCTGGTTTTCTTATGTACTTACTTGAATTTATTGCTATGCCTTTGTGGAACTTGGACAATTGTTTTTTCATCTGAAGATTCTTATTTACAGTAGCACGGCTTCTTAGGAAATTAGGTCTGCGGTTATGGAATTTCTGATTTGTTATACCTGTCAGTGAGTTAATTCAAAACAGCAGTTTTAGCTATATTGGTGAAAATGTACTTTAGTCTCCATCTTTTCCTGGAAAGGATAACAATTCAACAGTTATTATGGAGCAAACCAACTGTACCATTGGGGAAAAATAAAAATTCACATTTGTTTACATTTGAGCTTTTCACCCCCAGAGGTCTTCAAGGAATTGCAGAGAGTTATTTTTTAATGGTGGTGTTAAACATTTTTTTTCTGATGTTATTGATCTAAAATTGTCCCTCTCTTTGTTTTTTAGATAAGGCCTTTGGGTTTTCTCATACTTCTGGGAAGCTGGTTGTAAATGTATTAGTGAAGCACCACATATTCTGCTGCTCTGTATAGATGGGGAAGGAATAATTACTAACAAGTAGGCAAGCTTGTACAAACTGATACAGAGGACCAATTCTGTTCTGGGCAGGCAGCAGACTCCTGATGGCTGCTGTTTACTAAGGACACACTGATCATTAACCCTTTCAGTGCCAGAGGTACGCAACACACTACGAAGGGTTAAGACAGGGGTGGACAAAAATGTGTTGTGCACACCTCTGGCACTCAAAGGGTTACAAACTCTGAAGGCAGACAAATGTTTTTGGATGCAGCTGGGTGTTTTAGCAGCCAATGAAGGGAATTGGGTGCACACTTGTACAGAAAATGCTACAAAACATTAGTAGTCAGTAGTGACATTTTAGGATTCATGGCTCCCGGGCTTTTGGGATTTTTCCACTCGTTAATTTATGGATTAAAAATGAGGTGGTAGACTGTAATGTTTTTTGCTTATTTTGTGTTGTATACTACTGTGATTAAAGCCCTTCAGAAACTCTCTAGCATTTAAGGGGTTAAAAAAAGGCCCATATAAATGTTTATCTTCATGGTGTGATTTGTTTGCTATAGAGTTGCACCACTGTAGTTTCCTGAATACAGCCCAAGGAACCTGACAAAGCCAGGCTAAGAGTATATTCCTATTTCAGTTAACAGGAATTTATTACAGATGAGAGTTGGTACCGTGTTAACCGTAGAAATACAGGCGGCAAATATAGTTGTTGATTCCTTTATTGGCTTACTAAGCAGATTTAAAATGCAAGCTTTCAAGACCTTAGGGCTCTTCCTCAGGCATGTTATACAGATAAATATGAAAACATCTCAGGAGATTAAGTTAATATTGAAGTTTAATGGTATTCATAATGGGTTGAATAAAGACAGAGTTCTTGTCACATTATCACATTTTAGATTGACTTTTCCAACAGCCCTAAATGGGATCGTAAATACCTCTAAAGCCTCAGAGGAAGAATGCAATTTACCATTGACTGATCAAAGTATCTGGATCTGGGCTGTGTTCTCTTATCTGAATTCCATTCTAAACAAATCAATGTGTACTTGTATATAAGTGAGAGGTTTTCAAATTTATCAGTATAACATGCCTGAGTTCAAGACCTAAGGTCTTGAAAGCTTGCATTTTAAATCTGCTTAGTTAGCCAATAAAGGTATCATCAACTATATTTGAGTCCTGTAGGAATTTATTAGGTGCTGTGATTGAATTGTTTTTTATGCACAAAAACTTGCTTTTGCCAATTCTTACAAGGTTTTTTGTTTTTGTGCTTTGCCAAATGTAGAAAACCTTATCGAAATTGCAGTTTGAGCTAGCAATTTTCTAATAAACTTCATTTCTGTATAGCAAATCTCATTTTGTAGTTTATGATTAACTGAAATACAAAATGAAATGCTGAATTCCATTGGGTATCACTCTTCTTTTAATCCATCAAGCCCCTATTATTATTCTGTAGTTACATACATGTTTTCAGTGTTTTGGAACTCTGCTGCAAAACAGAAAATTGTGAGTGAAGAATGGTGAGAAAACTTTGAGAGGAACAATCAATCATCTGATTTGTTTTCTGTAGACTTTGTGGAGATGCATCGGGGCTTATATCTGATGAATGTCCCCCGTGGCTGTTTTGGCAAGTATGGCTTTGACTTGAATGTTTATGATGTATTTCCAGAGGCTTCTGGCACATTCTCTGAGTGTAATAGGCAATACTGTACTACTGCAGTATTGGGCTAAGCTTGTTTTAAACATGCCTACCAGATACCTGTGAGGGACCATTTTCTAAGTGTTAGGTACTGGCTTAGGGAACTAAAGCCTCTAGTCTTATACTTTTAGATGTTATTTATATGATGGTTGTTTCTAGCTTAACACCTTAAGGTCCAAAAACATGCATGTACGTCATGGGGTCAAAGTGCGATAAGGACCCATGCCGGTCCCTAAGTGCCGGCCGTGCTTGTGTGAACCGGTCCTTAAGTATCCGAGGTAGTCTTTCCATTTGGGTCCTGAAGCAAGATGGCCAAATGCACCAAGAAGGTCTGAATTGTAAATATGGGACCCGTAATGGTGCTTCCCTGAGGAAGATGGTCAAAAAGATTGAAATCAGCCAACATGCCAAATACACTTGCTCTTTCTGTGGAAAGACAAAGATGAAGAGAAATGCTGTTGGCATCTGGCATTGTGGTTTTTGCATGAAAATTGTAGCTGGAGGAGCCTGGACCTACAACACCACCTCTGCTGTCACAGTGAAATCTGCCATCAGAAGACTGAAATAATTGAAAGACGAATAGACTCAGCCTGTTTCTGAAATTCAGTACTTCTCAATACATCTGTCTGGACTGTTATCAATAAAGATGCTTCTGTAGAAGAAAAAAAAACTATTAGTAGCCCAGCTTTGCCCTGTGTCTCGCCTGCCTGCCTTCCTGTGTCTTGCCTGCCTGTATCTGTCGTAGTTTAGTTGTATTTAGCTATGGGGTCCCCCACACAGTGAACCCAATGGTGTCTTGGCTGAACAACCAGGTTCCTTAGTTCTGTGTCAGATCTAGGGATCCTCTAGCTCTTGTGCCAGGTGTGAAAATATGCTTTAAAGTAAGATTGCTTTGAAAAATAGACATGTTAATAGTTTTTTTTTTTTTATCAATTAACAAAATGCAAAGAGAGTGAGTGGAAGAAAAATCTAAATCAAATCAATATTTGGTGTAGTCACCCTTTGCCTTCAAAACCGCATCAGTTCTTCTACATAATATGTAGGTTGAAACACAATCATTAACTGAAACAAACAGCTGTGTAGGAGGAATAAAACTGGGTGAGGAACAGCCAAACTCTATCAAGGGGAGGCTGCTGAAGACCGTTCAATGTCAAAAGTCATAAACCATGGCAAGACTGAGCACAGCAACAAGACACAAGGTAGTTATACTGCATCAGCAAGGGCTTTCCTGAGCAGAAATTTCAAGTCAGACGGGTTTCCAGATGTGCTGTCCAAGCTGTCTTGAAGAAGCACAAAGAAACGGGCAATGTTGAGGACCATAAATGCAGTGGTCAGCCAAGGAATCTTAGTGCAGCAGATGAGACACATCATGCTTACTTTCCTTCTCAATTTGAAGATGTCCAGCAGTGCTGTCAGCTTAGAATTGGCAGATATGTGTGGGACCCTTATATACCCATCTACTGTCTGGCGAAGTCTGGTCAGAAATGGTCTTCGTGGAAGACTTAGGCCAAGAAGCCATACCTCCGACCTGGAAACAAGGCCAAGTGACTCAACTATGCACAAAAACACAGGAACTGGGATGCAGAAAAATGGCAGCAGGTGCTCTGGACTGATGAGTCAGAATTTAAAATATTTGGCTGTAGCAGAAGGCTGTTGTGCGGTACAAGAATGAGTCTCTGCAGGCAACAGTGAAGCATGGTGGATATTCCTTGCAAGTTTGGGGCTGCATTTCTGCAAATGGATTTGGATTTGGTCAGAATTAATGGTATCAATGCTGGGAACTACAGACAGATACTTCATCATCATGCATTACCATCAGGAAGGCATCTGATTTGCCCTAAACTTAGTCTGCAGCATGATAACGACCCCAAACATACAGCCAAAGTCATTAAGAACTATCTTTAGAGTAAAGATTAACCAGGAGTCCTGGAAGTGATGTTATGGCTTGACAGAGCCCTAATCTCTACATCATTGAGTCTGTCTGGGATTACATGAAGAGAGATCAGCTGAGATTTCCTAAATCCACAGAAGAACTGTGGTTAGTTCTCCAAGATGTTTGGAACAACCTTCCCGCTGAGTTCCTTAACAAACTGTGTGCAAGTGTACCTAGAAGAATTGATGCTGTTTTGAAAGAAAAGGGTGGTCACACCAAATAAGGTCTTCTCCATACTGCCTTACCAGACAATACGCATGGGGCGTGATTTTCACAGAAGTGAAAATCTCTGCAAGGACTTTGCCCGTCCCCAACATCCACAGGAAAATAAAAACATGGCAGATGCCACATGCTTAAACTGACCAGCCGCCACCAAATACTCCATGCTCCACTCTGACGCAGCACCATTCTCCCACATATTCAGGCTCAGGCCGGACCCAGCAAGGTAAATTCCAGGGAGGTTTCCCTTCACTACCTACTCTGTCACACACATAGCCTGGGGTCATTTTCTCTGCACCTTCCTCCCCGATTGACAGTCTGGGGAGGTTTCCCTGCCCCTCCATCACACACAGCCCAGGGACGTTTGTATCCCTTCACACAGGACCTGGATCTGCCAACACCTGGTGGTCTCTGTCCCTCCTGCCCTATACTTGCTCCCTCTCTGTGGACACTCGCCATGGGGTCTTGGGATGGCCGAGGACAGAGCATTGTACGGTGACAAGCCTGGTGGAGGGCTCCCGCTATTCATCATGAACATTTGGGGAACAGTGCAGGTACTCAAACAGGAGGCTGGTGGAATTCTGGCTCAGCATCAGCTTTTAACCCTTTGAGTGCCACAGGGGTATGCAGCACATTGCTTTAGAATGTGATGCATACCCCTCTGGCACCCAGAGGGTTAAGCACTGGAGAGTTATGCAACATATTCCAATTCTGGTCATTAAAACTTTCGGTGCCATTTCAACGTATTGCTGCTATCACTGTGTTACAGAGCAGTCACTAACACATTGCATTCTCTAGCAAAGGTCATAGATCCCCTGGCTGTTAAATGGTTAGCAATGCTTTGCACATCTTTGGTATACAAAGAGTACATTAATATATTCATTTATTAATTAAGTAAATATATGGAAGCTGTGACTCAAAGGAAGGTAACAAGAATAGAAGGTAACAAGCTTAGATCTGTAAAAAATAGAACATGACGAAGCACCTATATAGTGTTGCTTAGTTTTGTACCTCTAAGCTTGTTATCTTCCACTCTGTAAGACTCACCTCCGTGGTTCCCATCCACCTTGCTACACAGGTATGATTTAAAATTTGTATGAGTAAAGCTTCATTGATTTTACTACATTACGGTGTTGCATGCAGTTCTAAGGAGCGTTATTAACAAGTGGTGCAAACTAGCCATTAGTGGAAACATTGTAGCAGACTTTCTCCGTTACCAGTGAATCCCAGCAATTGAGTGCTCAGTCGAAGTATATTTGGCTATGGGGTCCCCCACACAGTGGCCTAATGGCTTCTTGGCTGAACAACCAGGTTCCTTAGTTCTGTGTCAGATCTAGGGATCCTCTAGCTCTTGTGCCAGATGCAATGGTCATTTAATGGAGTTTTCCCGTGGCATATGTTTCCTATCGTACTGAAGATTCACAGAGTGCTGAGGAAAATCCGGATGGAGTAGGATCATATTCTAATTTCTCAGGTCTGACCCTTTCAGACCTTATTTTCACATCTTTTTAATCTGTCTGTGGCATAGCCATTTCAGCTCCCTCCACACCCAGACCTCTTGACTCTAGCACCACTGTGTCATCCACAAGTGAAGAAGTTTGCTTTTACTGTTTGACTCTTGAGGCCATCATCCTAAGAAAGAAAGATTTTTCTGACTGTCATTGCTACTGTGTTGCAGGATTGAAAATATTTTTTTTTCCAAGGCATAACCGCATATGGCCCATGTTCTATATGTGGTGTGAAGGCCGGGTATAGCTCCCGTGACATTTCTGGTTTTCTTGTGTTTCCTACAACATGCTCTTAAGAAAGTCTTTGGTCTTAGAGCGGAGATCTGAACTTTAATATAACTTTCTGTCCTTTTCCAGAGACTTATTGCCTTACTACCTGAAGTGCAGGCTTTGTGCAATGGATGGTTCGTGCCTACCCTATCTTTCAGGATTTTAACCTGGTTCTGGTGTGCTTCAGAATGCCCCATTGAGCCCTTGTCTTCAGTTTTTGCTTTGCTTTTTGAAGCTGAAAGCAGAACTATCGTAGGATATCAACTTGGGTTATCCAAGTAGATATTACTATTGTAAGCCTTATAGTTTATATCAAACATCCAAGAATGTTAGGATTATTCTATAAAGTTACCGTTAATATATGGGCCAAGAACTTGTAGACCACAGCAATCTTGATTTTTTTTTTTTTTTTTTAACCCCTTAGTGACGGCCGCGTGCAGACGCGGCCGTCACTTAACGCCCGTCTAACATTTTTTTTTTTTTTTTTAAACAATCCGGAGTCCCCGAACGGCGCGCAGCCGCGCGGGGAGCCGGATTTCCGGGACGTACATGTACGTCCTCTGTCACTAAGTGACAGCCACACAGGACGTACATGTACGTCCTGTGTCACGAAGGGGTTAATCCAACGCGCATCCATTGCCTGCTCCGTTGACTGTCAATAAGGCTCGGAGACTCTGCCCACAATCTTCCTCTCTGCAAAGCACGCCTCTCAGGTGCACCTTCAACAAGTCATGTGACCCTCTCCTCCTTCTCGGCAGTGCGCATCATTGCCTGCACACATCGGATCGCTAGGCAAGATGTGTGTCATGCAGAATAAGGATTTATAACGTATCCTTTTTATAAATAAAACCATTATTGTATTTAGAATTTAATAGCCTTTGTTATAAGAGAAATATTACTGGCATTAACGATACAGCTATTGTAGAACAGATTTCAGATCACTGTGGGAGTGAAAAGGTTACATTACTTGGCATTACATAGCCTAAGTTATTATAGACTTATTACTGGCATTAGCGATACAGCTACTGTACACTGCATTTCAGATTACTGTGGGAGTGAACCGGTTACATTACGTGGCATTAAGTTATTATAGAATTTTTATTTGCTCCACAAACACAATATAAATATTTTACAATACAACGCACAATAAAGTGTTGCTGTCACGGTTTTATTGAACACTCATCAATTTATTAGGCAAAATAAAGCGCAACAAGGCTCTCACGGGTCCAAACTCTGCAAACCGCAGTAAGAAAGTTTGACACAGGACAGGGCAAATAAAGAACAATACAATAAGGAGGCTCTACCGGCCTTACCGAATACCAGATAAAGCAGCATAATATCTAATGCAACAAGGAACTGAGGAGGCTCTACCGGCCTTACCGAATACCGGGTAAGGCAGCCTGATATCTGGTGCGACAAGGAACTGAGGAGGCTCTACCGGCCTTACCGAATACCGGGTAAGGCAGCCTGATATCTGGAGCAACAAGGAACTGAGGAGGCTCTACCAGGTCTACCAGGTCACAGGCTGAGTGAGATGATCTGACAACGTAACCGCTAGGCTGGGTGTGCTTAACGGAGGCCACAGATAGTCACAGGCTGAACATATAGTGGGTAGGCAACGGTAACCTCTTAGTGACCGGATAGCATTGACTGGAGGTACTTAAACGGAGGCCACAGATAGTCACAGGCTGAGCATATAGAGGGTAGGCAACAGTAACCGCTTAGTGACCGGATAGCACTGACTGGAAGTACTTAAACGGAGGCCACAGATAGTCACAGGCTGAGCATATAGTGGGTAGGCAACGGTGACCGCTTAGTGACCGGATAGCACTAACTGGGAGTACTTAACGGAGGCCACAATAGTCACAGGCAGAGAGTAGTGCAACCGGAGGCAACAAATCTGAGAGGACTGACAATAATAGCGGGGGCAACACAAACAGCGTAAGTCAGTCAATGCCTGGATCAGTATCAGAGAGCGGAAGTCAGCCAAAGCCTGGATCGGTACACAGAGAGCGGTAGTCAGCCAAAGCCTGGGTCGGTACACAGAGAGCGGTAGTCAGCCAAAGCCTGGGTCGGTACACAGTGAGCGGTAGTCAGCCAAAGCCTGGGTTGGTACACAGGAGCAAAACAGGAGGAAGGTCAGATGGAAACCGGATCAACACGGAACAGGCGCACAGAATAATGTAAGGTCAGGAACACCACGAAAGGGCACCGGCCTAGTGACAGAAGGGCGTATATAAAGGCTAGCCCTGGGAGGGGCTAGCCAGCTAGCACCAATAAGAGACAGCCAAACACAAACCCGGAAGTAAGAATGTCGCACAAGAATCACGGCACCGTGATAGTTACCAGTATTCTGCGTTATATTGCAAATTATTTATATTGCGTTTGTGGAACAATGATTACCTGTTTGGATATGTGCACAGAAATATAACTTTTAATCTCCCTGCACTGTAATAGTGAAAAGCCAGACTGAATGAACCAAGCTCCGCACTGAAATATTGGAGGATGCTCGAGCCATCAGACAGCCAATCAGAGCAGACCCCTTCCCTGTTAGCATGGAAACGGTCTGTATATATAGTGTGAGCGAGACACACGCACGTGCTCGCACTTCAATACCATAACCTGAACGCGTTTAGAGGCTAGTGCGCCCCAGGTCATGTGCTATAGAAGGGGCTTACACAGGTTGGATGGACAGGACCGACGGGAGTGACAAGCTTACCTTAAGGTAAGCAGTAAGACATGTGCAATCCACCTACCCCAGTATTGACGTCACTGGGTACGATTTTTAATTACTCTTTCTGCCGAACCTGCAAACTTTAATCTAAAAAGGACTATACAATGTTTAATATATACATGAAGTGTGCATTTAGACCACATGTTGTTGGTACGATAGTTCAGCTTTAACACACTCTTTCTGTTGGCTATTGTATCTGTTTTGTGAGTGGCCGAACTTCAGGCTTTATCCTGTAAGCCTCCTTTTCTGGTCTTCCACCCTGATAGGGTGGTTCTGCTGACTTCCATGGGGTTTATCCCTTAAGTTGTCTGAGTGTCACGTTATCCTTAAACTTTTCTTCATTCTGTCTGTCCAGCTCCTCCTAATAATCAGAAGCAGGAGCTTCATCTCTTGGGTGTTGTTAGGTATTTGGAGAACTATGTTCATTGCACACATCCTTTCGGAAATCTGATTTTCTTTTTGTCATCTCTGAGGGCCCTCGTTCAGGCCAGGCTGTGTCTAAGATGACAGTGGCTTCTAGGATTAAGGCGACCATTTGCGAGTTGAATGTTCTCGGGAAAAAGCCTGTGCGCTTTCAGGTTATGACGCATTCCATTAGGTTGTTGGGCATATCTTGGTCCTTACAAAAATCATGCGCCTGCCAAGCAGCTGTGTAAGGTGGCATAATGGTTGTCCCTTTGTATGTTTGTCATGCACATCGATCTTAACCCCTTAGTGACAGCCGCTTGTGTACGCGGCTGTCACCTTAACGTCCGGCTAACTTTTAGTTAAAAAAAAAAAAATGATTCTGGAGTCCCCGAACAGCGTACAGCCACACAGAGACCCAGACTTCCGGGACTTACAGGTATGTCCTGTTTTGCGGGACGTACCTGATAAGTACATTGTTGGGAAGGGGTTAATGTGCTAGCTTCATCAAAAGCCAGTTTTGCCAAAAGGTCCTGATGGCTTTTGTACCTGTGAAGGTGTCCTTATTGATATAATTTTTGCCAGTAACCTGTTAGTTCATGTTCTTTGGTTTGCAGTGTTGGTGTCCAGTGATAACCTGATGTTCCTGTCGTTCTAGTTCACTTCATTTGTATGGGCCTGTCTTTTGAAGGGTTTCTCTTTCCCTCCCTGGAATCTTGGTGAATGCTTTTGGGACATGGCTCCTTCACATAGGATGAAATAAAATAAGTTTTTAGTGTATTTACAGATAAATCCTTAACTCGTAGACCATGTGATAAAATTCTTCTCCCTTAGTTAGGGGTTCGTTTGGGTTCTCTGGATCAGGGGATTCCCTTTCTTGTTCCATTGTGACTAAATAGCTCTTATTTAACCCTAATGGCATTAATAATATTTGTCTTACCGTGCAATATCAGCATTAAACATTGCTATAAGATACAAATTGTGCTCCTCTCATGATCAGATTTACCTGCTGTGCGCCGCTCCGGACTCTCTCCCCCTCTTCAGGCATTAAAATGAACAGCAAGGGGCATGCCTGAAGAGGGGGGAGAGAGAGAGAGTCCGGAGCGGCACTCAGCAGGCAAATCTGATCGTGAGAGGAGCACAATTTATTGTATCTTATAGCGATGTTTAAAGCTGATATTACAGTGTAAGGCAAATATTATTATTATTAATGCCATCAGGGTTAAACGAGAGCCCGGAGCAGCGCTGCATTGACTCACGTTTCCCTTACTATTATCAGTCATGTGATCTCTGGGTATTCCTTCCCTCCGGCATGAAGCTGTACACTTCTCCCACTAAGGTATTATCACCAATAGGGACTAACTTGGCACTAGGGCCTTGTGGTGAATGACAGGCTGTCGTAGTCCCGCCGACATTATAATTTAACCAGTCACCATTAGAGTCGCTTATTTCAACTGGTTACTCCCGCAGTAACCTCTAATCCAGTGCCCCGTATTTTTGGCCATTTTTATTTCTGCTTTTTGCTGAAAATGCCATTTTCAGCCAAAACATTTCACCTACCGAAATTTCGGTGCACCCCTACAAATATGTTCAAGGTCAATACAAAGAGTTCTCTGAGGAATTATTTGCTTAGAGGTGACCAAAAAGCAATAGGTCATCCATTAATACTAGAGGAAAGGTTCTGTTGATTAAATCGAAGGTAGATATTTTTTACAATCAGGGCAGAAAGGTTAAGGAATTCTTTCTCTGGAAGTTTTTGTTCCAGTTAATGTAGAGATTTTCAAAAAGTATTAATACCTTTCTAGCTCATAACAGTACTGAATATCATGACAGTTGGTTTCAAAGCAGACAGTATTTTGTATCTCCCTCTCTCTCCCTCTCTCTCCCTCTCTCTCCCTCTCTCTCCCTCTCTCTCCCTCTCTCTCCCTCTCTCTCCCTCTCTCTCCCTCTCTCTCCCTCTCTCTCCCTCTCTCTCCCTCTCTCCCCCTCCCTCCCCCTCCCTCCCCCTCCCTCCCCCTCCCTCCCCCTCCCTCCCCCTCTCTCTCCCTCCCTCTCTCTCCCTCCCTCCCTCTCCCTCCCTCCCTCCCTCTCCCTCCCTCCCTCTCTCTCCCTCCCTCTCCCCCCCTCGCTCTCTCTCTCCCCCTCGCTCTCTCTCTCCCCCCTCGCTCTCTCTCTCCCCCTCGCTCTCTCTCTCCCCCCTCGCTCTCTCTCTCCCCCCTCGCTCTCTCTCTCCCCCCCCTCGCTCTCTCTCTCCCCCCCCTCGCTCTCTCTCTCCCCCCCCTCGCTCTCTCTCTCCCCCCCCTCGCTCTCTCTCTCCCCCCCCTCGCTCTCTCTCTCCCCCCCCTCGCTCTCTCTCTCTCTCCCCCCCCTCGCTCTCTCTCTCTCTCCCCCCCCTCGCTCTCTCTCTCTCTCCCCCCCCCTCGCTCTCTCTCTCTCTCCCCCCCCTCGCTCTCTCTCCCCCCCCTCTCACTCTCTCCCCCCCCCCCTCGCTCTCTCCCTGTTGCTTGCTTCAAAATCCACTTACATTGAGATATTAGGAAACCTCAACACACAAACATGTTTTCCTTATGTCCAATATGGAACACAGCCACCATGTGGTTGAGTCCTTCCTCCCGGAGCGCAGGGCACATCACAAAAACAGGATCTTTGTGGTGGAGGCTCCTTCCTCTTCCACAGCTCAAACCCCGCCTTCCCAGAATTCATGTGTCCTGCAAAGCAGTTGGAGGTACACTGGCCATCCTCTTAGTTTTCTTAGGCTTTTATTGTTTTTTCTTTAGATATGGGACTATATAGTCCCCCATTAGGCGTGCTCCCATCATTTGGCTTCTCTGGAGTTGGATTGTGATTCACAGGTGCTGTGTGCAACTTTTCTTGCCCTGTGGAGGTTGACTTTGACAAGTTGTTTCCTCATGGCTGAGTCTGAGTTTCTGCCCTTAGCTTATGATGGTGAGAGACCCTTTGAGTTTCTCAGTCCATTACATGTCCCATAATGCGCTAGTCCACTCTGTGTACATATGGTACATATATACACTCTTTGCTCTTGATGGAGGTCTGGAAGTACAGATGGCTGCTGTCCTTTCTGATAGTTAACACCTGGACCACTTTTTCTGGTTAGTGTGAGTGTACCTTTGGTTTGGGTGCTTTGGAGGACACTAAGACACTTTTTGCACTCCTTCTGGTGTTCCAAGGAGCTTTTGCGTATTTTGCTTTATTTCTAATATTGGATCAATTTCTATGTAACGGTTCCTTTAAGAACCAGAGTCAGCGAGCGGCCATCTTTGCTCCATTGACTTCTATAGGAGAAACTTCTTTGGTACATATCTCTGCAGTCATTTGACCTACAAAGATCAGAGACGAATTTATCATTGTCTCCTTATGCTCTTTCATCCTGTCCAGTTTGAGTGTCCATGGAGCATGCCATGACCCAAGGCTGGTGTAACAGGCATTTCTCCCATCATATATGACCCTGTCTCTGGAGGCCAGGGAGACTCTTCAGTGGTGGCTCAATCTGTCACACCTGACGAGTGGTGTATTTTTTTGTGTTTCCAGAGTAGACCATGGGGATGATGGACTCTAGAATGAGACTGGGGTGTGATCCTGGGGTCACTTGGGTGACTACGGCAGGTGGACAGGGGAGGAGAGCCTACTCTCCTCAATAATCTGGAGCTCAGAGAGGTCCGTCTGGCTTTCCTCCATTTGGCCCAGCTTCTCCTGTGGGACTTCAATTAAAGAACACCATGGCTGTGGAGTACATCAACTGCCATGAGGCAACATGAAATAGCATGGAGAGCGAGGTGAAGGATCTGCTCACTTGAGTGGAAGCTCACATTTCATCCATCTCAGCCGTATACATACCAGGAGTGGGGAAAATGTGCTGGCAGACTTTGAGTCATCAAGAGGTAGAATCAGGAAACTGGGAGCTCCCTCCGGAGGCATTATTCTTGATATTTCAAAGCTGGGGGCTGTGGGGGATTCCCAGCAAAGGGGTCCCAGTAATAGACCTAAGGGCAGCCAGGGAGAACAAGAAGTTTCCAACATTCTGTGCTTGAACAAGGGATCCTCTGGCATTTGCAGTGGATGCCATGTCAATTCCATGGCGTTTTCTCCTCCTATGCGTTTCCCCCAATTCCTTTCACAACCAGAATGTTCCAGAAGATCAGGATGGATAAGGCGATGGTTATCCTAAATTCTCCATTCTGGCCCAGGAGGGCATTGTTTGCAGACCTAGTCAGTCTGTCCATTCATGATCTAATTCTGCTGCTTCCCAGACTAGGGCTCCTTGTGGTACAAGGACATACATAGTAACATAGTTGATGAGGCTGAATAAAGGCATGTGTCCAGCCCATACCAAAAACACCCCTGTTGATCCAGAGGAAGGCAAAAAAAGCCCTCTGGAGCAATTTCTAATTTAGCCCCAAGTGGGCAAAAAAATTCCTTCTTGACTCCAAATGGCAATTAGATAGTTCCCTGGATCAACATCCTATCTGCTTTGAAGCCATCTGTCATAATTATCAATATTGTTCTGTGTTAGATAGGCATCCATTGCTTTTTTGAAAACAGTTGCATTTTGAAAGCAGTACGTGGAGAGACTAGCCTTGATTGAATGGGTCTTGTGGCCACTATTCTGAAGCGGAAATGTTTTTCCAGTGGCATCATTTCCTCCATGATCCAAGTTGGAAGCCAGTTTCCTTTATGGCATGCCATGGATTCTGGTCCATTCATCACTGGTGGTGTATGAATAAGACTATTTCCACACAGGTCTTTGACCTTCCCATGGAGTTGTCTTCCTTCTAGATGGAGTCAACAAAAGTCTTGGCTTGAGTTCTTTCAAGGTTCAGATTTTGTCCCTCTCTGATCTTCTTCAGAGACTTATCGATGTCAATCTGAACTTGAAGACCCTTCTACACGTGCCTCCTTCCTTTGGGGATCCCACATCTATGTGGGTTCTCAGTCTGGTCTCAAGAGTTCTTAAGAGGCCTCCTTTGGAGCCTCTAGTCTCCATTTCCTTGCATCAGCTGACACTAAAGATACGTATTATCTGTATCTCGAAGGTAGCTGAGTTGCTAGCTCTTTCTTCCAAGCTTCCTTTTCTGTTTTTTCAGCAAGATAAGGCAGTCCTTCGTACTTCTCAGTAGTGTCTTCCTAAGGTAGTCTCTGAGTTTCATATCAATCAAGAGATTCTGAACTGATCCTTCATCCACTCGGGAGAGGGACCTCTGCATTTTGGAAGTTGTGCATTACCTTACGTTTTATTTGCACCGCACTAAGCCTTTGCAGAAGGCTAACTTTGTCGTCCCTGAGGGCCCTCTGGTGGGTCAAGCAACATCCAAGGTCACCACTGCCTCTTGCTTTAAGTCTACTTTACCCCAAGTGTATGAGATTAGGAAGAAACTAGTTTCCTTCAAGGTCTGTGGGTGCTTCTTCAGTCTTCAATTATAAGGCCTTGGCTAAACAGCTGTGCAAGGTTGCAACATGGTCCTCCTTGTATACTTTCACCAAGCACTACCGTGTCAATATCTTGGCCTCAGCTGAGGCCAGTTTTGGCCGGATGGTCTTTCAGGCAGACTTGCCTGTTTAGGGAACGTTTTCTTTTCTCTACTGCCAGTTGTTCAGTAGTTTGAGTCCCATTGACGCTGCTAGTTTGATGTCCTTTGACAGCTACAATTATTCAGATCCAGATTGGTCCTAGGGAACTCTGGTATTATGGGGTTCTATGTCTGGTCTTTTCTCCTTGCCCTCTGAGGATACTTGGAATGTTGTGATATATCCACATTGTACCTGTGTTCCATATTGGATTTAAGAAAATATAGGATTTTAGTGTTCTTACCTGTTAATTCCTTTTCTCTTTAGTCATATGGAACACAGGTCTCCCATCCTGAGAAAAACCTCCCTTACTTTGCTTCCCCTGGCAGAGGGTCTTAGTCCTGCAAGATTTTTTTTCTTCTTACCCACTCATTTTTTTTGCTGTGGCTGTGAAAATGGGAGGGGCTTGAGCTGGAGGAAGAAGAGGGAGTCTCCATCCCATTGACCTAGTCTTCTGTGGTATGTCCTGCCCTTCAAGAGGAGGGACTTAACCACATGATTAAGAAGGCTAAAATCTTATGTTTTGTTTATGCTGACCTTTATTTGTTGAATGCTAATTAATATATGTTTATATTTTAGATTGTCAATGAAGCTGCTAAATATCGGTATCGATCTGGAGATCTCTTTAATTGTGGCAGCCTGACAATTAGAGCTCCGTGGGGCTGTGTAGGTCATGGTGCACTTTATCATTCCCAGAGTCCAGAGGCATTTTTTGCTCACTGTGCTGGAATCAAGGTATGTGCTAATTTAGCTAAATTAGGTGACTTTTCATTACTTTTGGGCATTCTGAATTGGACATAATGGTCTGTATGTTCAAAAGAAAAAAATAGATGAGTTCTGGGGCAAACAATTTCCAATAGGGAAGAACTAAAAAGTCCCATTGATTTAAATGGGGGTTTTCACCCTTTGAGTGCTAGAAAGTTTCCCAACGTAAAGGGATAGTAATACTTAAAATGTAAAAAAAATATGTTGTAGAGTTTATCCCCCTGAGTAAAACAAGGGTACTCCCACTGCTGAAAGGTGTTTCATTCAAAAGTTATTAATTTTCAAAGTTGAATTTTTTAGGTGCAATATCACAGTGGCCTGAAATTGTACAGTGGCGCTGTTGCTACACGATCCTATGGACAGCTCTGGTCTGTTGACCATAAATCTCCATAGGATGGTGTAGCAACAGCGCCACTGTACAATTTCAGGCCACTGTGATATTGCACCTAAAAAATTCAACTTTGAAAATTATTAACTTTTGAATGAAACACCTTTCAGCAGTGGGAGTACCCTTGTTTTACTCAGTGGGATAAACCCTACAACATATTTTTTTTTACATTTTAAGTATTACTATCCCTTTAATGCAAAAACAGTACATTGGAAACATGCATTTTAGCATTTAAGGGGTTCAAATCCCCATTTAAATCAATGGGAATTTTGGGAATTTTTAGTTCTCCCCTATAGTTCATATGGTTTTCCCCAGAACTCCTCCATTTTTCCCATATGGTCTGTTGTCAGCAATATATGCATCATGAAATATCTTGAATTGTTGCTGTCCAGATTGAAGAAAAGATTAATCTAAAAAAGAGGTTAATACCTGCCAGTAAGATAGTTTAAAAAATATTGCTACTATTTTGGAAGACCATTTTTCATATAGTCCTTTGCATTAGGAGGAATAAGGAGAGATTCAGTTAAACTGGCCTATTTTAGAGAAGAAACCTATTCACCTAGTTTGTTATAATAGACTGCTCTTCCAAAAGGTTGTTTGTTGGCTGAGTGAGCAGATCTGTATTGTGACATTCCATAGAGTCCATATTTCCATAGAGTTAGTTACATATTCACAAAGAGATTTAAGGTGAAATTAACAAAAGTTATGAGGCAAACCAGCTGGACCATAGAGCACAAATAACAATTCTTCAGATTCATATTGATTGAAATGCTTTTATTACCATTTGGTGAAAAATGTCTCCAACACATTAGACATCAGTGTGCTGCTAGAATTGAACCAATTTCTCACTGTACATATGGCCTTTGGTCTAATGACAAGTTGTAATTCTTTACCAACTGCACATCAGGACAAACAAAAGCTCCCAATGAATGATTGAGCAGTGCAGTGCCTCAGAGACCTCGCTAGCATTCAAGGGGTTACCTCTGAGTGCCACATTGGAGTCCAGCATATTGCAATGCATAAGAAACATCCCTTGTACTCAAAGGATTAAAAGTCACATTTAATTTGATAGAAAAATGGGGAATTTTTATGTATACCTTCTAGTGGTTTAGTTTGCTTCAGAATTTATTTGTGTGTATGACTCAAAATGATTACAGCTACAGTCTTAACACATTAACTTGTGTGTGCTGTAATGTAACCATGTCAGTGCTGATAACGGTTATTGTTTCCTGTTTTGTAGGTGGTCGTCCCTAGAAGTCCAGTCCAGGCAAAGGGGTTGCTGCTTTCTTGTATAGCGGATAAAAATCCATGCATTTTCTTTGAACCGAAGATACTGTATAGAGCAGCAGGTAACGTAATCCAGCTCTTCTGTGGTAATGCATGCGGCTGGCTTCACATGTGGGCCAATAGCTGACAGAGGTTTGGCTAAACCCTTTTACAATGCATGGCAAGTCTTGCAAAAACAAGTGTACTGAGTTAAAGGAACAATTGTATGATTTGGCTATGAATTCCTGCTTTGGCTTTTCCTTATTTTCTTTGGCTTGCCTACATTTGTAAACGAAGGTTCCTTTTTTTTAAAAAATTATTATTATTATTTTTTTTTTTTAATATGAACATGTGCTGTCTTTTAAGTCTTTATATGTCATGGGCAGTCAGCCTTTGGCACATCAGCTGATGGAGACCACACTTCCATCATTCCCAGCCAGCTGTAGGCTGTGGAGGATAAAGTGAGTTGTAGTCCCCATAACAGCTGGAGTGCAAAAGGTTGCGTATCCCTGGTATGTCATGTTCATTCAGTTTTGAGCTTTGCCATGATTGGCATTGGGAGAGCCTTAGTGTGCACAGATGCTTTCTCTGCAGTAATTCAATCACCGTTTCTCATCTGGAAGCAGATAGCAATCTTATGCGCTAATCTTTCTAATCTGAAAGAACTAGTACTGAAACTCATGTGCTTGATTCTTAACTCATTGGCACTAGTACTGGCAGGCACACAGTGCTGACAGTGCTTTTGTACTTGTTGAAACGTCTGGCTGACAAGACTCTGATGTGTACATGGGCAGAAGCCCAGATGGCAAATTTACATTCTCTTAGACAGTCAACTTTAATGGTGCTGTTCCACTTTAGACGCCCAGCAACAGTCCATACTATATGAGGCAAACACATGAACACTGGAATAGTGTGTGACTTGTAAGGAGCAATGCTTTTGTCACACTTTTCTTGTTCCCCTTAGCTACTTAATTCTTTGAGGACCAGAGAGGCGTATAACACATTGCAAAGCAGTGCATTGCACACCCATCTGTTCCTCAAAGATTTAAAGGAGCACATGATCAAATACAAATTGCTCTTGACAGAAATACAGTTTGTTGGAATACTCCTAAATATACTGACCGCTTCAAGGAGAACAAACAACTTTTAATAATAACTTCCCATTTAACTTGCTATAACCAGGGACTCCTAATAGCTCCTTTAAGTTTAGCAATTGTGCTTATGGGAGATAACACCCCAGAGTGCTTGAAGAAATTATGTCCACAGAGGCAGACATGACAGTTGCTAGCAGGACCTGTGAACATGATAATCTTCAGTAAGCTCATACATTTTGCCTGGTTCATTTTGAAGAATTGTCAAGTCTACCTCCACAGACCTACAGGACTAATTTATTCAAGATGTTTTGAACAAAGGCACAAGGGCACTGTTTATAGGGGTCGTAAGAATTTTTGTTCATTGTACTGTAAATTTGTGTGTGTGAGAGTGGGAATTATTTTAGGAGATGTTCCTCTTTAAAGTGTAAAACATTGCATATGTTTTCAGCATGAAGGGAAACCATATTCATGTTATACAGCAGTGTTTGGTCTCCTGGACTGGAAGTGAGGTGTATAAAGGAAAAAGATCTCACAAACCTACATAAAGTGGAACTGTAACTCTGTAACAACTAGGTGATTTAGAAAGAACATTCAGAGGGAATATATATTTGTCAGGCATATTTATTTACAACAATAGTTTTTAAGCTATTTAGCTTTATTAATTTGGCATTTAGTGCAAATCCTTCAGGCACGCCGAGGAATCAAACATACCTTACAACTCTGAATTACGAACTACCACCTCCTACCATGAAGTACTAGCTCAGCTGCTTACACTGACAAATAAATAAAGCTAAGTATCTCACGAACTGTTTGAAATTAAAAATGACTAACATAAATATGGGTGATTTGGGATGTATTTTTAAATCCCATATTTCTTACAAAACGACATTTCACTTTAAACATTTAGGGAACAAAATGGATGTGCAATGCATTGGAGCACAATGATCTGGGCACCCCTCTGGCCCTTAAGGGGTTAAAGGAAAAATAAAGTTCTTTTGTAAGAAAAACCCATATATTGCTGGGCTTTACTTGCAGAGTAAAATAAGGGCACTATAATTTCTCCTGTTTTCTAGTTCACCCGGAGCTGCAGCCACTCTGATACTTTACTTTCTTTAACCCCTTAACGGCCAGTGGTCTGGGGAAGTTACCTTCCCTTAAGTTGTTGGCGCGCCTGTACATGGGACCGATTAAGTGTGCTGGCATGCCAAACGCAGGTCTGAGGGAAACTGCTCCAGTCTTTATCACATAGTGTTCAACCAACAATACACCTGGTAACACTCGTATCTCTGCTCTATCTATTCTCTATTAATCTGCTTGGAAAACACAAATGCTCACACTCTCTCTGTCACGGTCACAAGCTCTTTTGCTCACACTTTCACTCTCTTGGTCTTGTTCACACACACACTCTCGTTCACACTCTCTTTCCCTTTCTCTCTTTCACTCTCTGCTCTCTTTTGTACAGTCTTTCTCTCGTTCACTCTTATTTTCTCTGTCTTGTTCATTCTCTCTCTCTCTCCATTCTCTGTGCTCTATTAAAGCAGATCTATCACCTTCTCTTTATCTCTTTCTCTCTCTCTCGTGCTCTTTCTCTCTCTCTCTCTCTCTCTCGTGCTCTCTCTCTCTCTCGTGCTCTCTCTCTCTCTCGTGCTGTCTCTCTCGTACTCTTTCTCTCTCTCTCTCTCTCTCTCGTGCTCTTTCTCTCTCTCTCTCTCTCGTGCTCTCTCTCTCGTGCTGTCTCTCTCGTACTCTTTCTCTCTCTCTCTCTCTCTCTCTCGTGCTCTTTCTCTCTCTCTCTCTCTCTCTCTCGTGCTCTTTCTCTCTCTCTCTCTCTCGTGCTCTTTCTCTCTCTCTTTCTCTCTCTCTCTTTCTCTCTCTCTCTCTCTCTCTCTCTCGTGCTCTTTCTCTCTCTCTCTCTCGTGCTTGCTCTTTCTCTCTCTCTCTCGTGCTTGCTCTCTCTCTCTCTCTCGTGCTCTTTTTCTCTCTGTCTCTCTCGTACTCTTTCTCTCTCTCTCTCTCTCGTACTCTTTCTCTCTCTCTCTCTCTCGTGCTCTTTCTCTCTCTCTCTCTCGTGCTCTTTCTCTCTCTCTCTCTCTCGTGCTCTTTCTCTCTCTCTCTCTCTCGTGCTCTTTCTCTCTCTCTCTCTCTCTCGTGCTCTCTCTCTCGTGCTGTCTCTCTCGTACTCTTTCTCTCTCACTCTCTCTCTCGTGCTCTTTCTCTCTCTCTCGTGCTCTTTCTCTCTCTCTCGTGCTCTTTCTCTCTCTCTCGTGCTCTTTCTCTCTCTCTCGTGCTCTCTCTCTCTCTCTCGTGCTCTCTCTCTCTCTCTCGTGCTCTCTCTCTCATGCTGTCTCTCTCGTACTCTTTCTCTCTCTCTCTCTCTGTCGTGTGCTCTTTCTCTCTCTCTCGTGTGCTCTTTCTCTCTCTCTCTCTCTCTCTCTCGTGTGCTCTTTCTCTCTCTCCCTCTCGTGTGCTCTTTCTCTCTCTCCCTCTCGTGTGCTCTTTCTCTCTCTCCCTCTCGTGTGCTCTTTCTCTCTCTCCCTCTCGTGTGCTCTTTCTCTCTCTCGTGTGCTCTTTCTCTCTCTCTCGTGCTCTTTCTCTCTCTCTCGTGCTCTTTCTCTCTCTCTCGTGCTCTTTCTCTCTCTCTCTCGTGCTCTTTTTCTCTCTCTCTCTCTCTCTCGTGCTCTTTTTCTCTCTCTCTCTCTCTCGTGCTCTTTTTCTCTCTCTCTCTCTCGTGCTCTTTTTCTCTCTCTCTCTCTCGTGCTCTTTCTCTCTCTCCCTCTCGTGTGCTCTTTCTCTTTCTCTCTCTCGTGTGCTCTTTCTCTCTCTCTCCCTCGTGTGCTCTTTCTCTCTCTCTCTCTCTCCCTCGTGTGCTCTTTCTCTCTCTCCCTCTCGTGTGCTCTTTCTCTCTCTCTCTCCCTCTCGTGTGCTCTTTCTCTCTCTCTCCCTCTCGTGTGCTCTTTCTCTCTCTCTCCCTCTCGTGTGCTCTTTCTCTCTCCCTCTCGTGTGCTCTTTCTCTCTCTCTCTCGTGTGCTCTTTCTCTCTCTCTCCCTCTCGTGTGCTCTTTCTCTCTCTCTCCCTCTCGTGTGCTCTTTCTCTCTCTCTCCCTCTCGTGTGCTCTTTCTCTCTCTCTCCCTCTCGTGTGCTCTTTCTCTCTCTCTCCCTCTCGTGTGCTCTTTCTCTCTCTCTCTCTCTCGTGTGCTCTTTCTCTCTCTCTCTCTCTCGTGTGCTCTTTCTCTCTCTCTCTCTCGTGTGCTCTTTCTCTCTCTCTCTCTCTCTCGTGTGCTCTTTCTCTCTCTCTCTCTCTCTCGTGTGCTCTTTCTCTCTCTCTCTCTCTCTCGTGTGCTCTTTCTCTCTCTCTCTCTCTCTCGTGTGCTCTTTCTCTCTCTCTCTCTCTCTCGTGTGCTCTTTCTCTCTCTCTCGTGTGCTCTTTCTCTCTCTCTCTCTCTCTCTCTCGTGTGCTCTTTCTCTCTCTCTCTCTCGTGTGCTCTTTCTCTCTCTCCCTCTCGTGTGCTCTTTCTCTCTCTCCCTCTCGTGTGCTCTTTCTCTCTCTCGTGTGCTCTTTCTCTCTCTCCCTCTCGTGTGCTCTTTCTCTCTCTCGTGTGCTCTTTCTCTCTCTCGTGTGCTCTTTCTCTCTCTCGTGTGCTCTTTCTCTCTCTCTCGTGCTCTTTCTCTCTTTCTCTCTCTCTCTCTCTCTCGTGCTCTTTCTCTCTCTCTCGTGCTCTTTCTCTCTCTCTCGTGCTCTTTCTCTCTCTCTCGTGCTCTTTCTCTCTCTCTCTCGTGCTCTTTCTCTCTCTCTCTCGTGCTCTTTCTCTCTCTCTCTCGTGCTCTTTCTCTCTCTCTCTCGTGCTTGCTCTCTCTCTCTCTCGTGCTTGCTCTCTCTCTCTCTCGTGCTCTTTTTCTCTCTGTCTCTCTCGTGCTCTTTCTCTCTCTGTCTCTCTCGTACTCTTTCTCTCTCTGTCTCTCTCTCGTACTCTTTCTCTCTCTCTCTCTCTCTCTTGTGCTCTTTCTCTCTCTCTCTCTCGTGCTCTTTCTCTCTCTCTCTCTCTCTCTCTCTCTCTCTCTCTCTCGTGCTCTCTCTCTCTCTCTCTCGTGCTCTCTCTCTCTCTCGTACTTTTTCTCTCTCACTCTCTCTCTCTCTCTCTCGTGCTCTTTCTCTCTCTCTCGTGCTCTTTCTCTCTCTCTCGTGCTCTTTCTCTCTCTCTCGTGCTCTTTCTCTCTCTCTCTCGTGCTCTTTCTCTCTCTCTCTCGTGCTCTTTCTCTCTCTCTCTCGTGCTCTTTTTCTCTCTCTCTCCCTCTCGTGTGCTCTTTCTCTCTCTCCCTCTCGTGCTCTTTCTCTCTCCCTCTCGTGCTCTTTCTCTCTCTCTCTCGTGCTCTTTCTCTCTCCCTCGTGTGCTCTTTCTCTCTCCCTCGTGTGCTCTTTCTCTCTCTCTCTCCCTCATGTGCTCTTTCTCTCTCTCTCTCCCTCGTGTGCTCTTTCTCTCTCTCCCTCTCGTGTGCTCTTTCTCTCTCTCTCCCTCTCGTGTGCTCTTTCTCTCTCTCTCCCTCTCGTGTGCTCTTTCTCTCTCTCTCTCCCTCTCGTGTGCTCTTTCTCTCTCTCTCTCCCCTCTCGTGTGCTCTTTCTCTCTCTCTCCCTCTCGTGTGCTCTTTCTCTCTCTCTCTCCCTCTCGTGTGCTCTTTCTCTCTCTCTCCCTCTCGTGTGCTCTTTCTCTCTCTCTCTCTCTTGTGTGCTCTTTCTCTCTCTCTCTCGTGTGCTCTTTCTCTCGCTCTCTCTTGTGTGCTCTCGCTCTTGTGTGCTCTCGCTCTCTCTTGTGTGCTCTCTCTCTCTCGTGTGCTCTCGCTCTCTTGTGTGTGCTCTCGCTCTCTCTTGTGTGTGCTCTCGCTCTCTCTTGTGTGTGCTCTCGCTCTCTCTTGTGTGTGCTCTCGCTCTCTCTCTTGTGTGTGCTCTCGCTCTCTCTCGTGTGTGTGCTCTCGCTCTCTCTTGTGTGTGTGCTCTCGCTCTCTCTTGTGTGTGTGCTCTCTCTCTCGAGTGCGCTCTCTCTCTCGAGTGCGCTCTCTCTCTCGAGTGCGCTCTCTCTCTCGCGTGCGCTCTCTCTCGCGTGCGCTCTCTCTCGCGTGCGCTCTCTCTCTCTCGCGTGTGCTCTCTCTCGCGTGCGCTCTCTCTCTCGCATGTGCTCTCTCTCTCGCGTGCGCTCTCTCTCGCGTGCGCTCTCTCTCTCTCTCGCGTGCGCTCTCTCTCTCTCTCGCGTGCGCTCTCTCTCTCGCGTGCACTCTCTCTCTCTCTCTCGCGTGCGCTCTCTCTCTCTCTCTCTCTCGTGCACTCTCTCTCTCTCTCGTGCACTCTCTCTCTCTCTCGTGTGCGCTCTCTCTCTCGTGTGCGCTCTCTCTCGTGTGCGCTCTCCCTCTCGTGTGCGCTCTCCCTCTCGTGTGCGCTCTCTCTCTCGTGTGCGCTCTCTCCCTCTCGTGCGCTCTCTCCCTCTCGTGCGCTCTCTCCCTCTCGTGTGCGCTCTCTCCCTCTCGTGTGCGCTCTCTCCCTCTCGTGTGCGCTCTCTCCCTCTCGTGTGCGCTCTCTCCCTCTCGTGTGCGCTCTCTCCCTCTCGTGTGCGCTCTCTCCCTCTCGTGTGCGCTCTCTA